>JAZGLO010003209.1:0-600000 GCA_036873155.1 Biomphalaria sudanica | reverse complement strand
ACACCAATACATGAGATGAACTGCGCAGTGGTTTCCAGATCAGGGAGCTCTCCATATAGTTTCCTTTCTATTGGGGTGATTTGGGGCCAATGTCTTATACGGGCCTCTTGTTATAGAGAGCAGTTTTGGAGGACGTGGTCTGCATTCTCTGGTGATGCTCCACATGGGCAGATTTCACTGGTTCCAATTTTGAGCTTCCGGTACATGTGTTGTCGCATTCTGTTGTGTCCGGTCCTGAGTCGAAAGATTAGACGTTGGTCTTGTCGGGATAGCTTATAGTAAGCGCCATCTTTCTTGTGATTTGGATGAGAGCTCGTCCATTTCTCATTTATTTTATTTACGATTAATTTCTTCAATTCTTCTGGATAGAGTGCAGAGTTTATTCGTGTGTTAGTTCTCCCACTCTTGGCGAGTGTGTCAGCCTTCTCATTTCATTCTAGCTCTATATGAGCTGGTATCCATTGAATTACAGTTTTTTTGCTGTTGTTGTTGAGCTTTGTAAGTGCTGTTTTGAGGTTTTTAACATATGAGGAATCAGAGTTTTGAAGGGTTTGGAGGGTTGTTTTTGCATCGGGTAGTAAGACAATCTGACTGTGCGGGGAACTTGGATGATTTGCTAGCATGGTAGCAGCTAGTGCTAGTGGTTCCTTTTCTGCTCTGTGACTGTCAGAGAGCACTCCAGTTGCAATGGATTTTTCTAGTTTTCCTCCATCTGGCCATTCGATAAGTATTCCTGCTCCTCCATTTGTGGTGGCTTTATGGGTTGAGCCATCCGTGTAAACTCTGATCCACTGATTGCTAGGATAATTGGTATGTAGAAAACAGTTCACTATTTTCTTGAGCTCTGTTGGTCTGTAATCAGATTTTCTTTTTATGCTTTCAATATGGTCCCTTGTAGTAGGAAGAGGGCTTTTGTCCCAGGGTGGAGATTCATTATAGTGTATTGAGGATTCCAGAGAATTTTTTTCAAGTTGGTGTTTCTTTTTTAGGTTTAGAGATTCCTGTATGAAATTGGTCCTTTTGAGACGTTTTTTGGTGCCAGTTTTGTGGATTTTTGTTTTGAGTGGGTGCCTCTCCATGGTTTCCAATTTAGTGAATTGGGAAAGGATTTTTATTTCTATTCTTTTATCCAAAGAGATCAGGGCAGCGGTTTCCTCCATAGCTCTTATGGGTGTTGTTTTGTTTGCTCCTGTCATTATCCTTAGACCAATATTTTGAACCTTGTCTATTTTTGTTGACAGTGAGAATATGGTATATGTTGTCTTTTTTGTGTTGATGGACATGCCCCAGTCTTTGGACCAATTATTGAGTATATCGAGAGCATCTTGTAATCGAAATTTCGATGTTCCTACATATTCTTCTGTGCTAATTAAGGCAAGGTCATCTGCATACATGCTGCTTTTAACTTTTCTTGGTAGGTTTTGATTTAGATCGTTTATGAATATTAGGAAAAGTGTTGGGGATAGGACTCCTCCTTGGGGGACGCCATTTTTTATACCCACTGTGTGGCTTCTTTGTCCTCGCATGCAAACTAAGGCTTTTCTATTATTTAGATATTCCTTTATTCAGTTGTACATTCTGTGGGATATGTGATGCTGGATTAGTTTGAGCAAGAGACCTTTTTACCAGACTTTGTCAAATGCTTTTTCTAAGTCAACCCACACAACAGTTCATCTCATATATGAGATGAACTGTTGGAGTGTTCAGATGATTAGACCAATATATGAGATGAACTGTTGGGGTGTTCAGATGATTAGACCAATATATGAGATAAACTGTTGGGGTGTTCAGATGACTAGACCAAAATATGAGATGAACTGTTGGAGCGTTCAGATGACTAGACCAATATATGAGATGAACTGTTGGGGTGCTCAGATGACTAGACCAAAATATGAGATGAACTGTTGGAGCGTTCAGATGACTAGACCAATATATGAGATGAACTGTTTGAGTGTTCAGATGACTAGACCAGTATAAAAGATTAACTGTTGAAATAAAGTGCGCAGTGGTTTCCAAATCAGGCAGCTCTCCATGTATTTTTCTTTCTGTGGTTGTTTTGGGGCCAGTGTCTTTTTCATGGTAAAGAGAACAGTTTTGAAGGACATGGTCAGCATTCTCTGGTGACACTTCACGTGGGCAGATTTCACTGGTTCCAATTTTGAGCTTCCGGTACATATGTTGTCTCATTCTGTTATGTCCGGTCCTGAGTCGAATAATAAGACGTTGATCTTGTCGGGATAGCTTTTAAGAGGCATCATCTTTCTTGTGATTCGGATGAGAGCTTGTCCATTTCTCATTTAATTTATATACTATTAGTTTCTTCATTTCTTTTGGATCGAGTGCAATGTTTAACTGTGAGTTTGTTCTCCCATTCTTGGCGAGTATGCCAGCCTTCTCGTTTCCTTCTATATTTTTAGTCAAGATCTATAAAAAAAAAATACAAAATTGATTCAAAGTAATTGATGTAGTTTCACTCAATATAAGCGTTCTGCTTTGTTGTTTTTTTAAAGTCTGTGTGTGTGTTTATTTTTTTTTCGTAACACTACTAGTAAAATCAATAAATTTAGACACACTTCAAGACAGAAGAATCACAAGTAAAGTAATCGTCATAAAAGGCCTGAACACTGACTTGCAACGTCGCAACCTGTGGGCAGCGTAGACCAACAGCTCGTTGCCACGTCACAGGTCTGTACGACGTGGAGATGAGCTTCTCGTTCACTGCCCAGAGATTGTGACGTAACTGGTCTATAACGAATGGTCTCGCTGTACTGCCCACAGGATGCGACGTTGTAGGTCAATGTTGAGGCCTGCTATAATGATTGGTCTCGAGCCAAACCGAAAATGTCTATCTGATTTAACTCACAATGTTGTGGGCCTTGGACAACACGACTCTTTACAACAGCCATAGTCACAGTAGATGCTATAGCTCAAATCTTCAATACGACACATTTGTGTAGAAGCTAATGAACAAAACAAAACAAAAATTCATTATCGCTCATTGAAAAAATAATTAATTAATACTAAAAATAACGATCTTTAATTTTCCATATAAATTTTGTTTTAAAATTTACAATATTGCACAGCACTTATGCATTGATTAAAACATTAGTGCATAGAATTGGTTGCCTGAATCAGCTAGGAAAAACTAAAATGTTATTTAACTTTGGTTAGGCCAATAATAGAATATGCATCCTCCGTTTGGGACCCCTCAACTCAAGAAAACATTAAGAAACTGGAACAGACACAAAATAGAGCAGTGAGATTCATAACAAACGAATATCCACATTTGACTAGAGTAACACCTTTAGTAAAATCACTAAATTTAGAAAGCCTTCAGGACAGAAGACTCAAAAGTAAAGTAGCAATTATACATAAAACACTGAACCATAATCTTCAAATACAAAAACAAAATGTAATAAAATACTCTGAAAGACACAAAGATAAAGGCACATTCCTCGTCCCATATGCTAGGACAAATTTGTAAAAATACTCCTTCTTCCCTAGTGCTATTAGAGCATGGAATCGGTTGCCTGAGCTAGCCAAGAAACCAGTTACTTGGCAGAATTTAAGTCATTGGTTAATATGCATGACTAAATGCATGAAGCGTAGGGCGTAATCATCTTTTTTTTTTTGAAGTAACGTCTGTATTATATAAGAAGATAAGATAGGGGAGGGAAAAGAGGTATAAAATGTTGCCAGGGAGTTGATTCTTTCGCCTTATTGGTTCACAAATTAAATTCTTTTTACAACATTATAAAGCATAAATAAGTTGATATAAAATTAGAGCATAATTTAATTGAATAAAACAGAGCTATGTTCAACATTTTATTATTGGTGCTAAAATATGTAATCTAAAAGAACTCATTGGCAAAGCCATCTTTAGATAATTGAAGACCTGGTCGTGCGGTTTGCACGCTGGACCGTCGTTCAGATTTATAGATGGTCCCGGGTTCAAACCCTGCCCTCTCCCATCCCCCGTCGTCCTGCTGGAGGTTTGGACTAGGAAGTAATTATCTTCAACTCTGAAGGAACATCCGAAACATGTAAAACATTTTACAACATTTTTACAAATTTAGAAAAAAAAAAAAATATGAAAAAAAAAAAAAACAGCGAACAAAAATAAAATTTAAAAAAACCTGCCCGTCTATACCTAAATCGACGAATAACCGAAATGTATATATCGCATATTTCCTAAGTAGAGATAGAGTTAGACTAGTAAACATTGAGTCATAGACAGTCATAGTTGTTTGTTTGAGATATGATAAGCGGCTGCCTAGTTTGCCTATGCCTAGATAAAAGCTAAACAAAACAACCACCAAATAAACAAATCAAATGTCAAAGCCTTTTACGATCAATACTATTTTTTAAGAATCCTTCACTAACTCCCTGAATAGCTGCGTAAATCTGAAATAAACTTTAGCATGTTCATCTTATAAGTCTAACAATTTGAATAGTAATTGTGACTAAAGGCACATTCCTCGTCCCATATGCTAGGACAAATTTGTACAAATACTCCTTCTTCCCTAGCGCTATTAGAGCATGGAATGGGTTGCCTGAGCTAGCCAGGAAAACCAGTGACTTGGCAGAATTTAAGTCATTGGTTAATATGCATGACTAAATGCATAAAGCGTAGGACGTAATCATCTTCTTTTTTGGAAGTAGCGTCTGTATTATATAAGATAAGATAATCAATTTACCAGGCACAATAATATGAAGCAGAAATAACAAAGCGATCTTCGTCAGAATTCGATGTATTTGATCCGCCATTTTGGTTTTCTTTTAGATGTATATGTCCGCCTTGTCAACGAAGCACTATCATGAACTAGATCTCCTGTGTATTGGGTAACTTAAATGCGTCACTGAGCGCGAGGTGGGGGGTGCATTCTTTTGACGTCTTTTCTTATTTACCTTCGTCTCTGGCGATATGATTCTCAAACCTTTGATAGTAGACCCCTTTGACCCTTTCGATCCATATAATACCAATGGCTCTTTCGATCTATATTATCCATATTAGCCCAGGACTATCTTTACAGTTTGTTAGCGAACATATTCTAAAATAAAGGGTTAGTCAAGATTTTCTCTGGTTACCTTTTTAAGCTTCGTAGGCCGCGGTACACAGGTACACACGAGACCAAAATGAATGCTGCTATGGAAGATGGGCGAACAAGGTGAAAAGAGAACATTAATCGACTCTGGGAAGACAATGGCTTCGTATGTGGATACGTGGCAAAGTATGTAGGTCACAGCTGGGTCTCAGTAGAATCGTGAACTTGCATTTTTTAAATCTTCGGACCAGGGGCGGACTGGCTATATGGGCATTTGGGCAAATGCCCGGTGGGCCGGTACCCAAATGGGCCGGTAGGGCCACCGAATGGCCTGATCGAAGTCACTATGGCACATATCAAGTAGTTAAAGGTTTTTTTAATATTCTTATTATGTTATTCTTATGATTTATAAAAAAAGCCCTCTGAGGGTCGTGTTTTTAAAAAAAAAATCTTTCACAGACATTGCAGTGTAATACTCTTTTAATATATCACATTTTCCGAAAATAAAATGTAGAATGTAGGCAGTGCTACTAGTAGCCTTCATCTTTTTAGGGCCTACATAATTGCTGATTTAAAAAGACACTATATTGCTTATTAAGATATAGTGTTCACTGTATGCATGCATATCGATACATTATCAAACGATGATTTTTAAGGACCGATACACCTAGAAATGGATGCCCATCACATGATAGATAATTTGTGGGCCGAATTTTATAGAAATTTCCTGGCCGATTTTGACACCCAGTCCGCCCCTGCTTCGGACTAGAAAACAAGCCTTAATGTTATTGAATATTAGCTATAGGAACTTTTAAACTGAATACATCTAAGGCGCCTAGTGATTACAAATGCCCAACCTGTGACCGCAACTGTGTATCAAGGATTGGCCTCTTTAGTCACACAAGAAGTCGCAAAGGGAGATTGCCATCTTTCGGTTTGCATCGATTTTATATTTCATTTGGGGCCACCTAATTCGCTTTGCCTAGGGCCTCCGATTACACAAGGCTGGCCCTGGTTTATGAATCATATTCATTTACATCTATGGAAATCGAATTCATTAACAAAGATCTCTTCGACTTTTCTTCTGTGATTGTCTCAGCCTGATTTCCTAAAAGTAAAACTCATCCTATCGCCCAAGCAACCGTGTGTTATGAGTGTATGTTTGTTTATTTCGGGCTGGCGACATTCTACGTTCCATGGTCCTATGTACATTTGGTTCTAAAAATCTTGTTTAACTACCTTTGTTCAACAACACGATATTTCGGGGTACGACCCAATGAATGGAAGGGAACCCCTAATTTGGAAACATTTGTGACAATTTTAGGAAAACAAGATTTACACGGTAAGATAAAATGTTTTGGTCTTGCATGGGTGCATTTTATATTTAGCCTTTACCTACTTTCTCTCAAAGGACACATTCTATTTTAACAATACCTCTATTCAAGTCACACTTTCTCGTAGTGGAACTCTCCGGGTGGGTAGAACCTGGGTAGAAGCGATTCTCGAAAACGGCTCTAACTATTTTCCTAGAAATTTGACAGTTGATGGGTATCGTTGGGCAAAGAATTGCTAGCTCTTGGTCACATTAAGGAAATTCTTTGTTTGACCGTTATAATTTTTCAAAGTATAAAAACAAATTAATTTAAATTTGGCTAGAGAACTAAAATATTTATCTTGAACAGACTACGTCTTCGGGTATTTCCGCAAGTAAGCCCTCTTCATTAAAGAGTTTCAGGGGCGTACTGGCAATACGGGCAGCTAGGCAAATACCCGGTGGACCGGTACCCAGATGGGCTGGTGAAATCACCGAAAGGGCCACTTTGATTGGTGAAAAGTACCGTAAATGTGATTGGAATTCTTATACCATTTATAAAAGAACTTTACAAGTTAAACTGTGTAATACTGAACACTTTTACCTAACCCTTAGGCTGTTGGACCATTGGGGCACCATGCAAGATTTGTCGATCGTCTTTCTCCATTCTTCTTAGTCTTTTTGTCTTAGATTTTCTTTCAATGCCCTTGTACCTTTAGCGAACTGATTACTCCATCTGTCCCCTAGAGAGCCCTGCGCTCAATGGACTCAACGCTTTTAGTGGTGCCACGTTTCTCCATCAAAAGTACGGTCTGCGGGCTTTTTCAGTGCACAGACCAAAGGTTTGGAACTCACTCCCCATTGATCTCGGACAGACAACAGGCTACACCACTTTTAAGAAGAACATTAAGACCTATCTGTTTAAAACTTTTTTAGATTATTGTCTAATCTTTTGGTTTGCGATGCGGTCTTTAGATGCGGTAAAAATACAAAACATTAAGTTAGACCTATCTGAACACATGCCAACATGCGTGCGTTCAATTTTCGATGCGTTATCAAAGCTTTAAATTATTATGAGGGCAAGTAACAATAGATGTCCTTATCTTATCTTATATAATACAGACGTTACTTCAAAAAAGAAGATATTATATCCTACTCGTAAATTCTGCCAAGTCACTGGATTCCTGGCTAGCTCAGGCAACCCATTCCATGCTCTAATAGCACTAGGGAAGAAGGAGCATTTGTACAAATTTGTCCTAGCATATGGGACGAGGAATGTACCTTTATATTTGTGTCTTTCTGAGTATTTTATTAAATTTTGTTTTTGTATTTGAAGATTATATTTCAGTGTTTTATGTATAATTGCTACTTTACTTTTGAGTCTTCTGTCCTGAAGGCTTTCTAAATTTAGTGATTTTACTAAAGGCAAAGGTGTTACTCTAGTCAAATGTGAATATTCGTTTGTTATGAATCTCACTGCTCCATTTTGTGTCTGTTCCAGTTTCTTAATCCTTTCTTGAGTTTAGGGGTCCCAAACGGAGGATGCATATTCTATTATTGGCCTAACCAAGATTAAATAACAAACATTTTAGTTTTATGTTCTTATTTGATTTATAGAAATTTCTTATAATAAACCCTAATGCTTTGTTTGATTTTTTTTAAATAGTTTCATCAATATGTGGATTCTATGACAGTTTTTCATTTAATATAACACCTAGGTATTTTGCTTTTTTAGTCAGTGTTACTGGTTTGCCATGAAGATAAGTGGAATTAATTTGTTTCATTTTTTTTTTGTTACTCTGTCCTGGATGTCTATTATATGGCAATAAATGTCATGGGTGTCCATCATATGAACGCCGGATGGTATGGTAATGCATGGGCCAATTAAGATACCCAGTCTCCCCCTGGAGACTTTAAAGTAATGTTCAAGAAAACTTTGCGCACCATCGTCCAAGTCTAAATCTAAATGGCTATCATTGGAATATTATAAAGTCTACTAAATTTATACATTCGTATAATCAGGTTTTTTTCTTGGTGGTGGTGGGTTATAGATACACAGCGTGCAAATTTTTAAGTAGTTGCCATAGACATAAATAAATATAGAATGGCCGATAAAAGAGTTTTATGAAACGAAAATTTGTGATTTGCAATTTTGTGTACTTTATTATACAGCAGTGTAGTTTTGTTTAATCTATAAGACTGAAGATCATGTAACTTTTCAGATTTCGGAAACCCGACAACAATAAACATGCATGTTTTCAAGTTACATGAAGATATTTCCTTTTTCCAGTCTATACTTATATATGTCAATGGTGGTGGCCAATTTCTCTCTACAAAGTATAAAGCGGACTAATTCAACTTAAACAACCACAACAGTCAAGTGCAATTTCTTCCCCTTGTTTGATACCAAACCAAATAATTAATTACACAATAGTTTATTAACTAATTGTTAATTTTTTTTTATTGATTCATATTAAATAACTGTGCCAAATTTCAGCTTGATCCATGATTGGGTGTGGGGGAAATATAAATTATAACAACAACAACAAAAAAAAGAGCAAACTAATGAGGTAAAATTATTTTTAATAAATCTCAAAGGCAAATTAGCCAATACAATCACTAGCATGAAATAGCTGCTTCAAAAGTCTTAATTTTATAAAAAGTCATGGCATAACAGACAGATCTTAGCAAGTAATACAGTCTGATGAGGTCAACCATAAGTGTATTAATGAGATTCTACAATTGTAAATCTGTTTAAAGAGTTTTAATCTGACAAATATGATTATAATTACTGTGTGAAAAGATGCACATAACGAGTTAAAAAAAAAGGAATTACCCCTATACAGTTTTTTTTTTGGTAATGTACTACTTGCAAATTGTTAAAATACACAAATACATGTGTTAATTCAAGCAAAGTACTTTATGTGTGGTTGAGAGGTTTAAACCATGACACGGAAACAGGTTGCAATGTCGTAGGTCAGTGTTCAAGTCTTCTATCACGATTTGTCTTGACTGAGCATGCTATAAGCATAAAAGTTGTGCTATATGACAGCTATTAAAAACATGGAAAATAAATACACACTAGGCTTACACTTGGTGTCAGAAGTGTGTCTGGACATTAAGAAACATTAGGGTCTTTTGATTTTGAAAGAGAGTTGGCTTGTGACTGCAAAAAATAAATATTCTTTTTTAGTGTACCAGTAAATAAATAAAATAAAAAGGCAGCAGACTAGTTCACAGCAGTTTAAAATGTTATAAAACAAAAAACAAATTATAGAGTTGCAAAGTGTATAAGTGTGTTCATTATCGTTAAATAAAAAGTCTTTACAGATTTAAATTTTTAATAAATAAATCTATGTATGCATGTCATTCTAGACTTTCTTTAATGGACACACCTATTGGAACACTATGTCATGCTTAACAAAATTCATTGCAGTTTGTGCAGCAGTTAAATATTTAAAAAAAAAAAAAAAAAAGCCAAAGATAAAACGAACATGAAAGTTGATAATGTAATACAAATATTTTTTATGCAAATTATTGCTTCATAACATTTTCAAAGCTTCAGACTTTCTCTCAGGGGAGACGATTATTACATCTTAGCCCAAGCTTACTCTGTTTCAGGGGAGACGATCATTAAAATCTTAGTCCAAATCAACTTTCTTTCAGGGGAGACAATCATTTCATTTTAGCCCAAACTGACTTTGTTTCAGAGGATACGATTATTAAAATCTTAGCCTAAAACCGACTTTCTTTCAGGGGAGACAATTATTATTTCTTAGCCCAAACTGACTTTCTCTCAGAGGAGACGATTATTAAAATTTTAACCCAAATGGACTTTCTTTCAGGGGAGACAATTATTACTTCTTAGCCCAAACTGACTTTCTCTCAGAGGAGACAATTATTACAATGTATCTTAGCCCAAACTCCACCAATCAATCAAACTATTGACTCATCTGAACAAGGAGTGTCCTGTTGTGTTGACAATGAACAAGATAATGAACAAAAGAACTCATCAACAAAAATGTTAAATCCACTCTTAGAAGTGAATCAGGTAAGAGAGTTTGACCTTCATTTTGTCTGAGCTTAGAGACCATGTGGCACACACCACAGGTCCGAATAGCTTAATGGTTGTGCGGTAAAGTGCTCTGGACTGTCGTTAACTTGTCTCAATGGTACCAGGTTCATATCCTCCCCATTCCCATCCCCCCTCATCCTGCAGGAGGCTTGGACTAGGAAGTGGATCTTCAACTTTGAAGGAATATCCAAAACACGGGAAACATTTTGCAAAACATTGCCGTGTGGTATGCAATCCGGATTCTTTGTGATGGTCCTGTGATCTAACCCAAGCCACTTCCAGGTGCTTCCAGGAGGTCTTGGTTAGGATATAATAATCATCATTTGTGAAGGAGCGTCTGAAGCTTGAAAAAAAAAAAAAAATGATTGAAAGGCAACAAATTAAATACATAAAGGAAAACGTTTTCCAACCAAGAAACAGGTCAAATAAAGTTTAACAAAGACTGAGAAGCAGCACTAAGAAGAGTTAAATTACCACCCCAGACCTTTTCCAGAAAAAAACACAACAAACTAATGGGTCAAAAAAGTAGGATGCATTTAAGAAAAATTTCAAATTGGAATAAAATAAAAATGAGTATTATTCAGTCTTACATGGGTAGAATACCAAGTTGACATTAAAGAATGTGCATACATGATATGGACCAAAAATAAAACTAAATGTATATAAATATTTCATAAACAAACAAAAAAATAATATAAACCCAGGACTAGACACAAAATAAAATTAAATTGAACCATTTGTAGGACATTACATTTAACATGCCATTTTTACTGTTTGCTTTTCGATATTGTTTCTTCACTTAATTTTTTTTTAAAAATGTTTTCCAAAAAAGAAATCATGACGATAGTTTGAAGTAATTCTTAAGTTTTAAAAAAGTCATGAATAAGAAATGAACACTAGGAAATAGCTGTGGGAATAGATTGTCTATCAGGACCAAAGATGTTTTCTGGAAAACATCGGAACATCCACACATGGTTAAGACTGGGATTCAGAATTTCTAGATTTCTGAGGACGCCCAAGAGTGTACCCAACTTGAAGGGTATCTAACATTCATTGCAAAAGTAAAGGGGGTTGGCAGTTATGCTGGCCACATGACACCCTCAATAACTATTGACCTTAGAAACAGATGAATTTTATATCATCTGCACCCAAGGATTGCATGTCTGAAAAGGGTACATTCACTTTACTTGACTAATGAAAATATTATTGGTCAAACTACACTTATTTTATGTTAATGTGTGTAGAACTTTGTATCCCTAGTTAATAAGTTTAAAATTCCCAATGTACATCAGCAGTCTTAAATTTAAAAATTATTTCATGAAAAATATTATAAAATTAAATCTCAGTACATAAAATGTGAACAAATAACATTTACAATTAAAACAGTATTATGCTACAATGGTAAGTTGAATTTTGAAAGTAATAGTATTTGAAAAGGTCTTTGTTAACATAAGGTAAGCTGATAAGTCAACACCACGACTACAAAAGTTTTTAAAATTAAAGCCCTTCTTTTCAGTATAAATAAAATTACTTTGTTATGTGTGTTTGAGTGGTCTAAACAACTTGGCTCCCTATCAAGGGGGTCAAGTTCCAAACCCTACTTAAGTTGTCTTTGCTGAGTTTCTAAAAGCAGATGTAAAACCTTCTCTAAAATACCTCCTCCAACCCCCAAGTCCACAAAAGAGTGACCATAGTGCACTGAGCATGAAAGCTGTGCTATACAAAACCAGTTTAAAAAACAATTATGCCTTAAAAATGAAAATGAGATAATTGTGACATCATGAATACAAAAAAAAAAAATGTAACAATAATAATTATGTCAGTCACAACATTGTTCTTTACAAACAAAAATTTCTTTGTTTAGTCTGCATTTGCGATGAATTGTATTTACATTTTTTGAGTTGCAATACATATTTTTTGCATCAAACTATATCGAATATCAAGTGACGTGAATTGTTTTTAGACCAAACATTCAGAAAGAATTATGATCTACAAAGAGAAACTTTGAATGCTGCCAAATAAATTTTTTTATCAGATCTAAACAAAAAAGATTTATTGCTGATAATATAAATACCTATCTGACAGTATAAATCTTTTCTTTTAGCCTTTAAAACTACTACCAGGTGCTCAGCTAATTAATGTTTCTGAAACGTGTAAGGTTAATTGTTCTAAGTTTCCAACGAAACAAGGGTCAGTGTACATCAAACTTCATATCATAAGCATCAAGTCGATAGTTTCCGAAACAAAAAACTTTGTGATTTGTAATTTAAAACATTTTTCTTGATTTACTGATGAATTCAAATGTAAAATTTTTTGGTGACCATAAACAAAAGAGGTGTGTGAAAATTAAAGCCAACAATTTTTTACCAGTAAAAAAAACAACATTTTAAGTACGCTGTAGGTTTTTTCAATAGACAGAAGCAAAACATCTAGTACATAACATGCTAGATGTTAACAATTTCAATGTGAACCTTTCAACTATACTTAAAGTAAGACAACACAAAGTCAAAGCAGTGTCTGTGTGCGTGTATCAATTAGTACACTAGTGCCCAACATGTGGGTTGTGCTCTGATAGGTCTAATAGAATAATAGTTGCTACAAGTACAGTTATTCTTTTTTTTCTTGGAGTACATTTGAGACAAGCAAATCCAGTAGAGGCTCTATACAGTTAGTGACAAAAAACAAAGTATGGTATTATGTCAACAAACACATAATCAAAGTTTAGTTCTTAAAAGGTGCGTCTGCCATTGGTTGTTGGGCTGGGTTGTATTCATACGGTGGGGCGCTGCTTGTTGGGTAAGGCAGGGGATAGTTGGTCGGGTAATAGGCAGGCTGTGGGTATGCTCCGTATGGCTGAGGGGGACAGCCATAGCCTTGCGGTGGGTAAACAACGCCAGGCTGAGCTGCCCCTGGTACTATTATTCCTCCTTGAGTCATCATAGTCGCTGAAAAGTCACAAGAAAATTGAATTTTTTTTTTCATTATAATTTAAAGTTAAATATACTAGAAACATTTAAAATAAACTATACAATAGTATGGGAAATCCCAATTGCTAGATTATCATGACTTATTCAGTAGGTAATGAGAAATTGTGATATCATTAAGTTCTTGAATTTAAAATACTATTATAATGCAACTGGCAACAATGGTAGGGGTAGATAAGTACAGGCTAACACAGGTAACACATGGCAGTGTACTAAGAGTGGTCATTCTTGAATTCATTGTCATGCACATCTGCACAATTTAGGATCACCAACTCCTTTCCTGTTGTTGTTATGTTTTGATTACGCAATTTATTCTTCCTTTTACCTTTCAAGTTCAAAGTCGCTATTTCGTTAATGCGTGAGCCTTTTTGAGGCAGTACTGTTTTTGTTACCATTTCTCAAGTAAGTTTATAGAGACTGAGATTGATCATGTGGCTGCATGGTTTGATTCATCGTAGTACTTTGAATAGTCTTCAGAAAGGTGACTCAAGTGGAGATTTGTCTGTATTGTTATAGGGAACCAGGTTGGGGCTAACTGAGAGATTATGCTGAGTTGTGACTGTATCCACCAGTACAAACCAAAATGATAGCATGTTTGCCAGTTTATTGATTCATTGTGTAACCTATATTATATCATTTTAAATATTCATAATCAATTTAATGCTTGATAAGTTAACACTTGTTGTGCAGTGAGATAATTAATTAAATATTGCGTTAACTGTTTATCCTAGTTAATAACTGTCAGGGGTGCCCAGGCAGATGAGGGAAGGCATAAAATACATCCCAGACAGTGTGGGCATGTCTGTTACTCTTATGCCATAAGAATATCAGAAACTGTACCCCCTTTTTTTTCTAATTTATTTATGGTAAATCAATGTCGGAGTCCTCAGACATCAAGTAGCAGCGAGTGAGAGTGTGTCTGGCCATGTGTTGATGGAGCCATCAGAATTTTGAAGTTATTGGACTGCGGTCATAGGCCAATGCTATTTGTGGCAATTCTCTCTTCTGCAGAGCCTGAAGGGAGGCTCTGTTCTTCTGACACAGGAGACTTCACAGATGGGTTATTACCCCTATTTTTGTAATTGCGTCTTTGTTTTAGTCCACTTTTGATTTAGTATATTTTATATTATTTTGTCACATTGAGGTAGTGGTATTTGATACAAAGACAAAGTTAAAGTTATTTTTCTACTGCTTATATCATGTAGTCTTGATTTTTTTTGTCTTACTTACATTGTTGTATGACCATCCCAGGCTGGGAGTGAACTACAACACCAGCTGTCCGGCGTCTACGACAGATACAAACAATGACACAAATGATGGTGATCAAAGTACCTACTCCGACACATACTCCAACTATCAGTCCAACGCTGGAAAAGAAAGAATCCTCCATGATAAAATGGAATTTTGATAAAATACCCAGGCCTTAACTTTACTCACTAAATAAATGCATCCTTTACAGTCCAACTTAGAGACTCGGATGATGGGAAATGAGAAAACTCTTTTTTGTCTACTATGTGCTCCTTTCAGATCTTGCAAACTATTGGGGGCCAATGGTAAACAAGTTAATAATGTGGCCAGCACAACAACCAACTGATTTCACTTCCTTAGCATATATCAGATACCCCCATTAGAGTTGGGTGGACTTAGGGGTTTTAGAATTCATAGCTTTATCACAGGCTAGAACAATTTTGAAAAAGTTAAAAGACATTGAGTCTATACAAGCTGTAATCATGAGATGATATTGTCTTATCTTCTTATCTTATATAATGAAGACGTTACTTCAAAAAAGAAGATGATTATGTCATACGTGTCATGCATGTTAACCAATGACTTAAAATCTGCCAAGTCACTGGTTTTCCTGGCTGGCTCAGGCAACCCATTCCATGCTCTAATGGCACTAGGGAAGAAGGAGCATTTGTAAAATCTGTCCTAGCATATGGAACGAGAAATGTGCCTTTAAGTCTTTCTGAGTTTTTTATTAGTTGTTTTTTTTTGTATTTGAAGATTATGATTCAGTGTTTTATGTATAATTGCTACTTTACTATTGAGTCTTCTGTCCTTAAGGCTTTCTAACTTTAGTGATTTTACTAAAGGTGTTACTCTAGTCAAATGTGAATATTCGTTTGTTATGATTCTCACTGTTCTATTTTGAGACTGTTCCAGTTTCTTTATTTTTTCTTGAGTTGAGGGGTCCCAAACAGAGAATGCATATTCTATTATTGGCCTAGCCGAGGTTAAATAACATTTTTTTTTTATGTTCTTATTTGATTTATAGAAATTTCTTTTAAAAAACCCTAATGCTTTGTTTCACTTTTTGATAGTTTCATCAATATGGGGGTTAAGGTTAGGGTTAAATTTAGTACTTACAGATTAAATTGGCTGGTGCAGCAATGTGATCCACAGCAACCATATCTACAGTTAGTGTAACGAGTGCCAAATGCAGTAATGGAACAATCAGCCAAACTTGTTGTGACTAGGTCATAGAATAGAATGAAAACAAACATTTTCACAAGTTTCAACAAATATATATTTTTTTTTATATTTATTTATTATTAAGTAATTAAATATAATAATTATCATGTACACTACACCCAAAATGGCTATGATACAATGAGACAGATAACCAAACAATAGATAACTAATGTGATAAAAAGATTGATTGTTCCTTGTTTTATTGTATTATAAACATCATTCAAGAAACAAGATTTGTTTAATTATTTGAATCAGTCTTGGGAGTGACCAGGTAGAAACAAGCTTGAGGTAGTTATTTCAGTTGTTGCATAACTTTTTAATGGGTCCCATTTCAACATGAGAGTATCTAATAATAATTTATAAAACATAAATCGTTTTAAATAACAAACATTATTTTATTTTCACAGTACTATTGTATTTATAAATTATATATAATAAAATATAGTAGAATTTAGATACATTCTACAATCTTGATCTATTAATTTAATTATATGTATATATTGTAGTATTCTGAATAATAAAAATAGTTTTTTTTCCTTATACTATTGTATTTATATATTATATATAATAAAATGTAGAATCTTCTTATCTTATCTTATATAATACAGATACACTCTACAAATTAGATCATGAGGCTAAGTGCGAGCTTGGCTTGGCTACCTAGAAAGGGGCTCGAGGTTCGACACCCGACTCGGGCAGAGTTGTGTTTACTGAGCGCCTAAAGGCAGCACAGAAAACCAACTCCTAGATACCCCCCCCCCCCCCCCCACTGGTCCACAAATGAGATTGGACCAAAGCGCTCTGAGCATGCATAAAAGCTATAAATATATATATATATATATATATATATATATATATATATATATATATATATATATATATATATTTTTAGAACTATTAAACTATAATAGAAAACAAACTACAATGACTAAATCTACTAATCATGGAATCCACATATTGATGAAACTATTAAAAAAATCAAACAAAGCATTAGGATTTATTAAAAGAAATTTCTATTTCACTGGTTTTTCTGGCTAGCTCAGGCAACCCATTCCATGCTCTAATAGCACTAGGGAAGAAGGAGTATGTGTACAAATTTGTCCTAGCATATGGGACGAGGAATGTGCCTTTATTTTTGTGTCTTTCAGAGTATTTTATTAGATTTTGTTTTTGTATTTGAAGATTATGGTTCAGTGTTTTATGTATAATTGCTACTTTACTTTTGAGTCTTCTGTCCTGAAGGCTTCCTAAATTTAGTAATTTTACTAATGGTGTTACTCTAGTCAAATGTGAATATTCGTTTGTTATGAATCTCACTGCTCTATTTTGTGTTTGTTCCAGTTTCTTAATGTTTTCTTGAGTTGAGGGGTCCCAAATGGAGGATGCATATTCTATTATTGGCCTAACCAAGGTTAAATAACATTTTAGTTTTATGTTCTTACTTGATTTATAGAAATTTCTTTTAATAAACCCTAATGCTTTGTTTGATTTTTTTATAGTTTCATCAATATGTGGATTCCATGACAGTTTTTCATTTATTATAACACCTAGGTATTTTGCGTTTTTAGTCTGTGTTACTGGTTTGCCATGAATAAGATAAGTGGAATTAATTTGTTTTAGTTTTTTTGTTACTCTTAACAACTGACATTTTTCTGGGTGGAAAGACATGCTCCAATTTGATTCCCATTTCTGTAATTCATCTAATTCTCTTTATAAAATATCTGTGTCTTGTATTGTTTTTATCGTTCTATATATTATGCAATCGTCTGCAAATAATCTGACTTTTGTTCCTGAACTAATGCAATTTGGTAAATCATTTATGTAAATTAAAAATAGTAGTGCACCCAAGACTGTTCCTTGAGGTACACCTGAGTTTACTGTTATTGGTGTTGATTTAGAGCCATTTATTATTACAGTTTGTTCTCTCCCTATCAGAAAATCTTTAATCCACTGATGCAGTGGACCATTAATGCCGAAATATTTTAATTTTTTAAGCAAACTATGGTGGTGAACTTTGTCAAAAGCCTTGGAAAAATCTAGTAAGATAGCATCTATTTGTTCACTATTATCTAAACCTTTTGAAAAATCATCAATTAGTCCTATTAGTTGTGTTTCACATGATCTATATTTCCTAAAGCCATGTTGGTATGGGGTGAGGACATTATGTTTGTCTAAGTGGTTTATGATGTTGCTACATATTATGTGTTCTAGTATTTTACATGTGATGCTGGTAAGTGATACTGGTCTGTAGTTTCCTGGATCAGATTTTTCTCCTTTTTTAAGTAGGGGGGTGACATTAGCTTCTTTCCAGTCCTTTGGTACTCTGCCCTGGTTAAGCGATGCCTGAAATGAAAGAGTATTTTGAACACTGGGGCTAGCTCATTGCTTAGTTCTTTGAGTAATCTAGCTGGAATACCATCAGGTCCAGACGCTTTATTTGGTTTGGTGTTGGCTAATAGTTTTTGAATTCCATTTTCTTGTACTACTAAATCTTCTATGTTGTCTACTTGGTTCAAATTAAGAATTATGTCTTTGTCTCCTGGGGCTGAGAATGCTGATGCAAAGTATTTGTTTAGGATGTTTGCTTTAGTTTCATTATCATTATGTATTATGTTATGTTCATCTTTTAATGGCGCTATGCCTGTTGTTTCCATTTTCTTAGACTTAATGTATGACCATAGGTTTTTGTTGTTATCTTTAGATATTACATTGTTTATTAGGGTGGAGTGAAAAAAATTTTTTTTTAATATCTTGGTTGGATATGTATAAAAATTTGCTGAAATATGCAATTAGTAACGTGGCAAACAATCAAACAATTTAAAGCATATCTTGAGGTTCCACAATTGACCTGAAGTATAGGCATAATTCAAATAAAAAACAATATTCTTTGAAAATCCAAGTTTATATATGACAACATATTCGTGTAGCAGTTTACATTTTAAACAGTCTATACAAAAGTTACAAGTAAACAGAACTAAATATTTGAAGGAAAACACATGAAAACTTTAATCAAACATATTTTTATAGCTACAAATGATGTTGTGCTTTAGTGTCCAGTTTCGGCATTTTCGATCTCGATTCCAAACGTGCTCTTATGAATCCGTCGCGTTTTTCTAGACCGCACACCACTTGGGAAGCTTCTGTAACTAGCTTAATATGCCTCTCTACCGACTGAGTGTGACAAGGATAGCGGGCGAAATCCAGTCTTGGTGTATCTTCTTCCCGGATCATGGTTAAAAAAGTATCGTCATCAATGTCAATTACGATCGGAGGCTCTGTGATTGGAGTTTTCTGCCAATCGATCATGTCTATGTAACTAGTAGCTTCAAAATTGATTAATGGCACACAGAAAGATCTGACTGAACTCGTGCATTTCTGCTTCCTGGATTTCATTATACGTCTCAGAGCCAACTCGCGTATTTCTGATTTTTCGTCGGTAAGCATCGCAAGCAAGAGGTTTTCTGGATGAGTAAAAAATGCGTTGCGTTGAATTTCTGGATCAACAACTTTCTTCAGCTCGTCTGTGAGGTAGCGTGATTTCAGTATTGTATTATGGACATGTCGAGCGCCATCTTTACATGAAGCAGTATTTTTTATTTCAAACCATGCTGGTGCATAAACTGTTACGATTAAGGTAACCATTGTCTTCAGTTCATCTGATGGGCATCTTGTGGCTATATACAGGCGTAGTATTCGATTAGCCGTTGTTAACCACCTTGAATGGTTGATAAGACCAGGATTGCGAAGTGAAAGGCCTACAGGACAAACACCAACACTGACAGTGGTGCACAAGTCGAACAGATATTTTTTATCTGTACTTAAATCGTCAGAATTTATACCTGACGGTAGAACACAGTTTATGGGTGTGTATTTGACAACGGGAAGCTTCCTACAATCTACCAGTGATTTTCCAATTGGACCAGAAAATCCTTTTGGACCATTGGTAGGTCCATCTAGATGTTCAAACAAATGCCTTAACGGTAATTCGTTAGCATGTAGCTGACATACGAACCATTGCAGCGGTTTGTCCAACGCCACTTCAAGTAATCGAATGATACCTCCTCGATTGCCTGTATTAGCAACGGTTCCGTCACAACCTACAGCTTTTATACCACCCAAGTCAACATTCTTTTTACTCAAATATGCAATTAACTCAGCCGCGATAACTTTGCTTGACCCTGCAGTTGGTGTAATGTGGCCAAAATAGATGGATCCTGGTTCGGATATAATCGATATGCGTTCTTCAGTTATTAGTTTTCGATGAAATTTCCCATCACATTCTTTAATTAGGGTCATTGTACTGTCTTTTCTTCCGTCAAAATATAGCCCAGTGATTGTGTTACCGACACTGGCACATAATGTTCCACGTTTTTTACAACGCTCTCGTCGCACTTTACTTCTGTCAATCACTTTAGAAACATCCCTTTCGTGGATTATTCCGACATCTTGAAGAACAGCACTGGCGATTCCTGCTGCGGCCCTGTCGGATACACCATATCGATCACATGCTAACGCCAACAATGGTAACTTAACTCTCATCTGCTTGTCATTCAACTTTCTAAGTTGTTTATTACGATCCGGCCTACAATCGTTATCAGATTCGTCATCGCTAGCATCAGTTTTCTCTTCCGTAGAAGAAATCTCCTCACAAACATCTGACTGTTGCCATCAATGTCAGATTTGCGACACTTCTGCCTCTGCGTCAACTCTTTACGCATATATATCGCTTTTGCAATTTGATGGATTTGGCCTCATCAACTTTAGCAATGATCATACCTCGTGGACCCCGCTGATCTTCTAGAAAATCACGTTCAATTGCGGGTATCTTTCTTGACTTTTCACACTGGCACTGAGATATGAAAGAACACTTGTAGGAGCAAATGTCAAAGAGTTTTTTGGATTCATCTTTAAACTGAGATATTTTCTCTTGGTATGGTTTAAAAGTAAATGGTGAAGGCTGTAGGTAGGGGGTGTCAAGTATTTTGTTATTGAAAGGTGAGGAAAATATTATTAAGTGCTATCAATGACTTGGCATATTGGCCTCCTTCAGTCGTAGGACGACTATGGTTCATCTCAGAGCACACTTCCTCATGTGGCTGTGGAGCCCTATTTTGGAGAGACACTCCCGTCCACAGATAGCGCAAGTTAGGGTCCCCTTGGCTTTTGCTTCGGTGGTAGAGGAGCTGGCCGTTTTTCGGTTTGTGCTGTTCGGGCTGAGACCCATGTACTTTCACTGTCCATAGCTTTCTTTGTCACTGTCTCTCTCCACCTGTTGCGGTCTAGAGCTATGTCTTCCCAATTGTCAGTATTGATGTTCACTGATTTGAGGTCAGGTTTTATTACATCTATGTAACGGAGGTGGGGGCGACCAGTTTTTCTTGTGCCAGTCGCGTGTTGACCATAGAGGATGACTTTCGGGATGCGCTTGTCCTCCATCCGGCGAACATGTCCAAGCCAGCGCAAACGACGTTGTCTGAGGGCTGTAAAAATGCTGGGAATACCTGATCGCGCAAGGATCTCAGTATTGCACACTTTTTCTTTCCATGTGACATTCAAGATCCTACGGAGACATCTCAAATGGAATGAGTTTAGTTTTCTCTCTTGCTTTGCGTAGGTGGTCCATGATTCACTGCCATATAGCAGTGTACTCATAACGCATGCCTTGTAGACTTCCATTTTGGTCACCGTGGTTAGCTTATGGTTTTCCCAAACTCTTAGTCTGAGTCTAGTCTTGGCATAACATGTTATAATATTACCTCTTGTAATTGGCTAGTTATTATATTTATATTTATTATTATATATGAATTATTATTATATATGAATTATTATTATATATGAATTATTATTATATATGAATAAAAAGTTTTGCAATAAACGCTGTTAGTTTACTCTAAACAGGAAAAACGCATGTGAATGCGTATAAAAGCAAACTACAATAAAAAGAATACCAGATAGCAAATGCTTATAAATGGTTAAATTCTGAAGTTGGTTGGGGAACCTCAACACGTTACTTAAATTAATTATTTTTTTACAGAGTAGTTGATTGTACCACATAGCAAGTTTTAATAACTATCCAAAGTCAAACAAATCAAAAAAAAATTTTTTTCAAGTTTTCACTCCACCCTATTGTTTATGCAGCTGTCTGCTTACTTTTTGGGTTAGGTGTTTAATTTTTATATACTTTTTGTAAACTCTTTCTGCCTTGGTTTCTTTAAATTATCTATATAGGTTTTCCTTCTGTTCACAAAGCTTCTTTAGTCTTATTAAACCAGCATTTATTTATTTTGTTTGATGTGTATTTAGTTGGTATATGATTTTCTATAATGCTTTTAAGATGTTTTTTAATGAAATTCCAGAGGTCATCGACTGGTTGGTTAATGTCTTTTTCTAATAAGAATGTTTGTTGAAAGTTTAATGCAGCTTGGTGTAGTTGTGTTAGGTTACATTTATTCCAGAGTAAGATTTTTCTTTTGGGTTTTGTTTTGGCTACTGCTTATATCTGACTGTGTATTTTATGATCTCATGGTCTGATAGACCAGGGATAATATCATAATCAACTACTAATCCAGGTCTGTTGGTTAAGAAGAGATCTAATGTGTTGTTTAATCTAGTTGGCTTTTTAATGATTTGATCTAAATTTAGGTTGTGTAAAGTTTCTATGAAAAGCTCATTTATGTCCTTAAGGTTTTGGTGTTTATCTATGGTTAGTGTTTTCCAATTTATATCAGGTATGTTGAAATCACCCATAATCCAAAAAACTGCATTTTTATTTGTCTCTTTAAGTGTAGTAATCTGATTACATAGTTCCTGCATATATTCTAAACTAGAATTTGGTGGTCTGTAAATGCTGATGTTGAGGTTGTATTAATTTTACAAAATGTAGATTCTATATTTTTTTAGTTAGGTAAGGTAATTTCTTCTGATATAAGAGTGTTTTTTATTGCTAAAAGAACTCCTCCATGATTATCAGCCCTATCTTTTCTAAAAATTTCATAATTACTATTGAAAATTTCTGCATTATAAATTTCAGGATGTAGCCAAGTTTCTGTTCCTGCAATTATGTCTGGTTTCTCACATTCTAATAAAATTTCTAAGTCTGCTGTTTTGTTCCTAATGCTTTGAAAATTTATTACTAAGGTTTTAAGGTATTTTGGTATTACTTCTTTAGCAGGTCTGTCTAGTGAGGCTGCTGTATTAATTTTAGTAGATTTAGGTTTAACAGGAGTGGATCTGGCTAGTGGTTGGTGAGTTTGTTTTGTGATGGTGTTTAGGATGTTGTATGGGTTAGAAGTGTCTCCATCAAAGGAATCAAACAGTCCTGATGTAAACTGAGGTACACAGTGCCATGATGCATCTTTGTTGCCTAAGGCATAATACACAGGTGTATTCATATGGAGACATGATGCTTGGTACCATTCATCACAGGTGTCACATTGAATGGCTTTCTGTTTCATGGTGCATACTTTTTTGCAGATGTTGCATAATCTATCTTTAGATCTAGGCCCTGGATTTGACTCTACATCTCCTGCTATTAATATTAAAAGTGATAGGTATTTATTTCTACTGTGTCTGATTGAGAACTTCCATTTGTGATGGGTAATCTTCTTTAATGTTATGGATGTGTATGTTAGGTTATTTTTGAAGTTGCATTGATCTACAGTGTGATGATTGATTATGACTGTTTTTTTCCTTTTTAAGTTTAGTGTTGACTGAGGTAGATCTAGTTCTGTGTTGACTGTGATTGACTCTCTAAGTCAAAGTCTAAGACTAATAAGACGTCTAAGAGATCGAATAAGTATAAAATTAGAAACTAGAAATTAGCAAATAAATTTTATTACTATCAGTATAAATTAAAATCTCTAGACCTAGCTAGATTGACCTAGAATCTAGAACTCGAGTCCTAGAGACTAGTCAAGTCACTAGACGTCTAGTAGAGTTATAGAGTAGATCTTGAAGTAACGTCTGTACTGTATCTTCTTATCTTCTCTTATATAATATAGCCATTACTTGAAAAAAGGAGATGATTACGTTCTACGCGTCATGCATTTAGTCATGCATATTAACCAATGACTTAAATTCTGCCAAGTCACTGGTTTTCCTGGCTAGCTCAGGCAACCCATTCCATGCTCTAATAGCACTAGGGAAGAAGGAGTATTTGTACAAATTTTTCCTAGCATATGGGACGAGGAATGTGCCTTTATCTTTGTGTTATAATAGTTATATCTACTGTATTATATAAGGCTGTAAATGTAAACATAGAGTTGAAGCTAGGTGCTGAAACAAATGATCTCTTATAGATCTAGATATCGGTAATCCTGTAGATCAGAGCTAGATATCTAGATAGTGACACCAATTGTCACTGTGTATGTCAACAATAGAAGAAAAAGGTCATGCTTACTCAAGTGGAAAATATAAACAACCAGAAATGTCAGAAAAACTGTACTGCCGGAAGCCATTTTTTGTTGTTGTCAATTTTCGTTTCCTACTTCCGGAACTATGCAGTTGTATTTATGGGTCTACGCGAAAAATAAAAGGGGGTAAAACTTCCATGATGCACCGTCATAACCGACCTTTTGAATCTATATCAGGGTTCTCAACCTGTGGATCGCGACCCCCTAGGGGGTCGATTGACCATTTGCCAGGGGTCGCCTAAGACCATCGAAACTATGGATTGTTACTATCTATTCTTTTATTGCTGTATGTGTGTGTGTGGGGTCGCGGCAGAGTGGGGGATTGTAAAAAGGGTTCGCCGAACTTAAAAGGTTGAGAACCGCTGATCTATATAGTTTGCCCATGGCCTGCCCAGTCATTTTTTATTTATCACAAATCTGTCTCTTTAGTTTAAATTTTCTTCAAATGGTTATGCCTGAGTTACTGTGTCAAACTATGTAGGTCACAGCTGGGGCCCTCGTAGTCGGTGGAAATACTGCATTCCTCATTAATCTTCGGTACTTTGGACTAGAAAATAAGCCTTATTTTATTATTATCTGTTACTTAAAAAAAAAAAGTCCCGGTTGACACGGTTTATATACGACAATATTTGTTGAAGCAAGTGCTAAATAAAATAAGGTGGACGCCTGCATGACAGTGTCTACATCAGGTTTTGGACCGATAGTAGGATTGGCAACATAATATTTAACTTACTCGCGCTCCCGAACAAAAATCAAAGAAAAGAGATGATTGCTACTCAGCTGCTCTATGCGGACGATTGCGCTCTTCTTGCACACACCGAACAGTAACTTCAACTTGCCGTCCATGAGTTTGCTGAGGCTGCTGCGCGTTAGTTTGTCCATCAATTTAACAAAAAAAAAAAAAACGCAGGTCATTCTTCAAGTAGGAGCACTTATTATCATTTGACAACAGCGCCGAGTCGGACACTTATCCCGCATGTGAGGCGACCACACACCAAAGGCGATCTTCTTTGGCGAACGTTAAGGATGGTGACGTAGCAGATGTTTCTCCCCCCCCCCCCGTAAGCGCTATTAAGATCAACTTACGCGCCATTACGCCCCCACTGGCATACAGGAAAGTAGCTGGCAGTAGAAGGCACCCGAATGAGACAGTTGGAGAGATCTTACAAAGGTCAAGGCCCTAAGAAAAACTTTTGCCGAAGACAGGTGCAGAAAACGAAAAAAAAACAAACAACTTAAATATAACCCCAGCGAACAACGGCTTTGTCTACATTAGGTGCTGAAAAATATGCAGGTCGCAACTGGATTTGCTTAATGACGTAAAACACTGAACCAGAGTCGAAGACATTACCATTATTATTGCAGTAGGACTAGAAGTAGTTCATTTTCTTTTTTTTAAATGGCTAAATGAACGGCTTCTTTCACTTCGTTAAGTTCTCACACGTGAGACCAAATGTTTTTGTTTTGTTTTTTTACCAACACTTCAGCAACCAGCGGGTCATTCCAGTCACTGCTTTCTCCATTCACGTGAGATGTGAATAATTTATTCAGTGTTCAGGCTGTCGATAATTACAATTTTAGACACTGCCCAACGTCTTAATGGACCTCATTCACCAATCGTAAACAAACAACATTTAGTCCCGTGATCTTATTGATAAAACAACGAAAAAAAACTGTCACGTGATAGCCACCATGAAATAAACATTAGATCGTAAATTATATAGAAGAGATAGAGCATCACGTGGCTAAATGTTGTTTGTTTACGGTTGGTGAATGAGGTCCATTTAGATCCCACTTTTAAACCAACGGGTGTATGACGCAGGGGGACACTATTTGGTTGATGTTTTGGGCAGATTTAAATGTTAGTATTCTCTAGTTCAGACTAATAACTTTTTGGCCTATTTGTTTTCCGTATTGTTTCGAAATGAGTTAGTTTCACTTGGTTGCAATTTCAAACGTTTTTCTCAGTAAAGCAACGATTCTCAGATTAAAGGTTCGGGGGAGGGGGGCACGCGACGTTCTAGCGCGTCCGTATTGGCACGAGCTGATTTTGGCGCAAGATTTTCTGACGATATTTTAGAACACAAAACTTTTTATAATAAAATAAAATAATTATTATCAAACATTTTTTGCACTATTCCATTCTTCTATACTATAAAGTATAAAGTAAGGCGTATGTATGTGACGAATAGACATCAAAACCGCTTGACCAATCTTGATAAAACTAGGCAGGAATGTTCCTTGGGTACTAACTTAGACAGTAGTGTATGTATTGTAGCCCTAAAACAAACTTAAGACCCTCAAAAAAAATAAAGTTGTCCGACTCTATTAAAGGTATAGTATTTATGGATCTAGGCCATGGTTAACAATGTTGACATGAGAAAATAATGAACTCCATAAAAGCCAATTTTTAGTGTAGATTTAGATCTATGTCTACCTCAAGATCTACTTTATACTTTAACACATGAACATACAAAATTAAGTCTATTCATCTCAAATTTTAATCAAATATATGTAGGCCTACAAGCAAATGTTTTAATTTGAAAAAATGGATTTAAGCCTATTAGCTATTTTGATTTGATAGCTTCATTCACACTATTTTTACATTGAGACATTCGCTTTACATAATTATTACATTATTATTTCGTTTAATTGTTTACAAAACACTCTCAGTGACTATATCGACAGTAATGCGCAAATAAAGACCCGCGGGTCGCGGGTAGCATATGTCTAGTCTATACTATAAAGTAGAAAGTAAGGCGTATGTATGTATGTATGTATGTTCCGCATAGAAATCAAAACCGTTTGACCAATCTTGATAAAACTTGGCATAAATGTTCCTTAGATCATGGCGGAGAGCGTAGTGTCTGTGTAATGCAAAAACTACAAACGGAAGGCCCTAAAAATAAAAGAAACAAAACTTAAATATGTCTCAATTAAAGGATGAAACTTTTTAAAAAATGGTGTAAACCCTTTTTCACAGTAATTTATGTTTGATATCAATATTTCGGCTACTTTTGGTAAACCCATTTTCATACAATACTTTCACTTTTACTGGTAAAATATATCAAAAAATAAATGAGAAGGGTCCATTCGCCATGTTTGATATAGATCTAACTCCAGTCCACTAGATCAGTAATACCCAAACCAAGGCTCGCAGGCCGCGGGTCATATCCGGTTAGTATATATATCTTGTGGTATGTGCTTGTGACCTTTCGTCTCGAGGGTAACGGGTTCAAACTCTCCCCGCCGCACTCTTACAGTGCTCCTCTATACCTCAACAGGCTAAGGGAGGGGTCGAATTTTTTTTTTCGTTTGGGGGACTGGCACTGCTAAAAGTTTGAGAAGCGCTCCACTAATGTGATACATCGCATCTGTTGGAAGCAGTATTTACGCATTTTACAAAAGTAACTTCTGTAGTGTCTTCACATTCAACAACAAAACAATGTCCTTTCTTCCAGGCCCATGACATCTCGATCTGCAGATGGCGCACGTAGGTATTTCAAAACACGTCTTCAATTGCAATACACATCACGTGACTCTGACATTCTCCTAATGACAGCCTCACATTTATCTACTTCGAGACCATCTCATTAATAACAACAGCGACTTAGGCTCACTTCCGCCACACACGAGTCTAGTTCAACCACTTCGTCTGCTGGCCCTTCCTCACACTTCAGGCACCCCCCCGCATTACAGCACTAATTCTTCCCAGTATTGCTACCGGACCCGGAAGGCAGCCTCCTAAAGGTACTCGGCAGGTCGAAGGACGTTCCTGTTCCAGAACGCCAGGCTCTGTTTTTATCTTGTCATTTGTCACGTGTGCGTAAAAGAACTGTTCTTGTCGGGTGTTAAGTAGTGCGCGATATCAGTGCGCAGGACAGTTACAACAACATTGTACAATTAAAACACGTATTCATTGATAAAGGATTTAAAATATCCGTGCAAGTATTTTATATACTTTTTTTCTAATATAATCAACATATCGGGTTACAATCATCTGGCTAGAAGCATGATATTTCATAGTGTGTATTCATTTGTCTAATTACATGTACTGAAAATGACCGACTTCGCTAGAATTAGATTCTAGGGACATTTTAATTTGTTTGCGTATTTTTCTGAACTATCATTAAAAGGCATCTTATCTTATAATTGTTTACGATATATAGATTTCCATGAAGTTTATTTTAATGTGATAGTGTGCGACAAAGTGAATGTGTAGGGTCTATAAATATATACTTGTTTTCTCTGTTATTTTAAAGGTGAGAATAGAAATGTAAATAAAACAGAGTTAAAAAAGTGTTGTTTTTTTTATTAATTTTCAAAAAAAACGTTTTTTTAAGAATAAAGTAATGTTAAGTTCCCCTTTCAGACCTTGTGGTCTATAGGGCAGTTGATGTAAAGGTCATCTGTTTCTGTGGCCTTCGGTTAACGAGGATGTCATATGGCCAGTACAACGAACAACCATTTTATTACAAATATTTTTATCAAATTTGTCAATATGTCACTTTTATGTGTAGATTCTCATCAAGGGGTGGAAAAAACTTTAAATAGCTAGCAATTTGGTGTATCCGGTGTACAGTAGAAAGGCAGTGTTGATAACCTATGCTTTTAAAAATTATAGGATAATTATTATGCATTTTTTTCTAGCAATGTAGAAAACTTTTATGTAAACTCTTCCATTAGAATCCCAAATTTTTAGATTCATTTGCAACATCGAAGTTTAATTTCATGTTTTTGAGATTAATTAGTTTATCGCGAAAATCTCTAAAATCTGGTTAGATTTAATTAATGATCTTTTTTTTTTTTGGGTCTGATTTTCTTTTTGGGCACATTTGTTTTATAATTATTACCATTATTATTTTGTTTTATTGGGAGTCTGAATTGTGTTAGCAGTTAACACCAGACGCGTAGTGAGGGAGGAAGCAAGGGGGGGGGCGGCACGATGCCCCGGGCGGAACTCTCAGGGGGCGCCACACGCAATCTATAGGTCTATTTCTATGTGATGCTGATAGAAAATGGGGGGGGGGCGTCAATAATGTACCTTTCCCCTGGCCCACGTTTTTCTCACTACGCCTCTGGTTAACACTACTACTAGACAAAAATAGACCTGTCATCAAAGGCAAAAAAGTTTTCTTGAAAATGTCTGACAACGCACAAACGAATGTCGAACATTTACCAACGAATTGCGAACATTTACTAACGAATAGCGAACATTTGCAGCCTGTCATAGCTATTCTCAGGGAAACTGTCAATGTCTGGGAGCGGAGAGCTCCTCTGTCTCCCAAACAAGTTCTTAAACTCATCAAGAATGGTGTCAAAGTGATAGTCCAGCCTTCCAACAGAAGAGCTTACAGTATGAAGGTCAGTTAAGCTCATTCATTGTATCGCATTATCTCATATATCTCTCCACAAACTCCATGTAGGCAATACAAAACTCTTTCCCCTCCCCCCCCCTCGAACCCCATCCATTTCTGGGAAGCAACCATTTTTCTTCCCTTGCAGGATCTCATATGGCTAATGAAAAAGATCGTTGAGAAACGCGTGTGGTAACAATGGGTACAAATCAGACTAGCAGCTGCTATTCCATGTTTTAAGGCTGCTTGCATACTACACGGTTTTGACAGAGTTATTTATAGTTTAACGAATCTTTCACGTTTTGTTGTAATGATCATATTAGGCGGGAAATTGCCATATCTATGATTTCCTCCTTTTTTATTTGTTTCATTTCAAATCTTATGTTATAAATTCTAAAAAGACAATAATTACGTCCACTAGTCATGTGTTTATCTATTTGTGTATGTTGATTATTGACTTAAACATTGCTGATTAGGGAAGCGGGCTCCATGCACTAGTGAAGAAGGTTACTCGTACAGATTTTGTCGTATCATTTGGAATAAGAAATACACCTTTAAAAGAATATCTTATTGCACCAAAAATAAAATTTTCTTGACATATAGGCCATAGACTTATAAATATTATTTATAGACTGGAAATCGGAAACAAATTCTTATCCGCGATATTGTCAGGTGGGATTTCAGATTAGCTAGGGTATGATATGATATTACGGTCCCGTATCCTCAGCCTGAACAGAGTAACACAAGAACCTAAAGGTAATAGCATGTAAACTACAAACATTGCATAACAGTTATTCAACTGAACATTTAGTGAATAACAACAGTTGTCAACAGGAACAATATTTAATTATACTTAATTGTAATTTTCAAACATATTTACATGTACATCAATATCATTGAAGTTAGTATTTGAGTAATAGTTAGTCTAGTATCACACCAACAGGTTTCCGTAACACACCTTCACGCTCACACTCCATCTCGGCGCCCAACAGAAGCTCAACTCCCTACACCTCAACACCGATAGTTACTACACAACTCCAAGGGCAGAAAGACGACACACTTTCCCATAGCCCAAACCTAACACCCTAAAACGAAAAGAAAACCTAGATCTAGCGCTGCCGCTACAAGAAAGAACTTTTCAATTGCGACACCCGTACCGAAAGATCAGCGTACTTAATAAAATTATGTACTTATGTACCCTTACAAGGGGAACCAAAAAACCCAGCTACCCAGCTCACAAAAGCAGCTCTCTCTCTCTCTTGCGGAAACTAAGAATGACGTAAACACACACACACAATATTCTAGACAACAAAACGCACTTAAAAGAAACTACTTCCTATACCCTAAAACACCAATATTAAATGCAAAGAAAACTTCAAGCGCGCACGACATATATATATATATATATATATATATATATATATATATATATATATATATATATATATATATATATATGTATATAACCTTAACATTCCTAGGAGGGCGGTACTGCTGCAGACCTGCCACATCACCAGAAAATTCCTCAGTGGAAACTGTTAAAGGGACTAAGATGAATTTTGTTTCTCTTTAGCGAAACTCGACCCAGGCAGCGCCAGAGAATGACTACTCGTTCATTTCTAGCATAATATGTTAAGGCTTCCGCGCGGTGTTTTGATTCTTTGAAATATAAGTAGACTAGTGTAGATCTACGTCTGACTGGAAGTAACACTGAACTCAAACTACTTCAGTAACACCGGCGAAAGGCCGAAACAATCAAAATACGTAGTCGACGCTGTTCTACAAATATATTTAATAATCAAGAAGGGAATCATCCGATGTCAGCTATGTCCGTAAATCCGTATATCTATTCTACTGCTCTACACGAAGCGTCTTCTTTGTAGCGTCACTTAGAGCGTTCTTTTTTAAAGATCTGTCACGTGACTTGTCGCTAAGTAAAACTTTCCCCTTATTCCCGAAACAAATACTAACTTCTAATCATGTCATAACAAATAATAAAAATGTTTGTCCTTGAGTCCGAAGATTAATGAGTAATGCAGTATTTCTCGTGGCTACGACTTACATACTTTGCCACATCCAGCGCAGAAAACCGTTTTCCGCGGCGGTTGATTTTCTTTTCACTGTCTACGAATATGCTCGGCAGTGGATTTTCTTTTGGCGTCTATTGATATTGTCCAAAAATAACAATATACCCCATTGTAATATCAACCGAGGGAATAATAACAACGTACCTCACAGATACCCTAAAGGCCTCTCTTTAACGAAACTCGACCCTGGCAGGGCCTGAGAATGAATAAGCCTACTCGTTCGTTTCTAACATAATAATAATAATAATCAGGGCTTTTTTGTGACGGTACGCACTGGTACGACATACCGCCACCTTTAAAAAAAAAAAATTACTTTTCTTGTATTTTAACGTATATTATTAATTTTTAGTAGCTAAAAGTTAGGCAATCAACTAATGAATACCGGCATTTTTTTATTTATTTTTTTTTACAAAAAAGCACTGATAATAATAATAATAATATTTATTATCGGTAAGGAGATTTGTCTTATAATTTGTGCATTACATCAAACAAAACATTATAACTGTATTTGAAAAAACACACCTCAGCTTCCGTAACCATAGAATTATCACGAGTAAACCAAAATATAGGCCTAATCTAAACTGTCATGTTTAGGATTTATTTGAGTTGTCGACAAGCCGTATACTATTAAGGTCCCGGGGTTCAACCTGACAAGAACATCACTCACTCACAGTCGTACATACAGTAACCAACTAGGTGAATAGTTTAAATAACAACAAAAATAAATGAATTTAATTGTATAAAACTGATATATGTGTATGTACAATGAGGATGATAAATAGACAATATATATATTAGATTTAGATATATATATATATATATATATATATATATATATATATATATATATATATATATATATATATATATATATATATATATATATATATATAATAGGTATATATAAAGATATTATTCAATAATTAATTTAAGCACCTTTGCTACGGCTATCAACTTGTCACCCTGGTTACATAGTCCACCAGACTCTGACCGACTGGCGTCACAAAACTGCCAACCTCGGTAATAGTAAAGTTAGACCTCAGATGATCGCCAATTTGACAATGACACTGAAAAACTGTAATATATATTTCTGAGACGGAAAGCGATGCCCACAACTCCAACACTAGCACCCTATAAACGAAATAAACACAATACTCTCAACTTCTACACTAAAACTAGAAATAGTGACAACCTCATACAACATACAATAATAGATATCACAAACGAATAACTCACCCTAAACAGGGGTCCCAAAAATCCTACTGAATAATAAGTCCGAGAAACTAGTACAGACAAAGAACGTTTTACGGGCCAACACACCGTCCGTTTCAACCAAAGAGGGTGAGCTGCCTCATGACAAAAGAATGACCAATAGATGTCACCGGACTTTGTGACATAGCAAAACAATTGAAAACAAAACTACAAGACACTCTCGCCCCGTACAAGTACTACGACTACGGCTACGACTAGAGGAAATACAAAAAAAAAAACAGAGTTAGGAGAAAGAAAAAGACACTTGTCTATACTACGCGACATAAACCACATATTATACAAACTTGTATCAATGAACCCTGGTCTGATATTTATAAAACATTTTATGCATTTCATTTTTTTTTTTTTGTATTTATATCAGCATAAGTCAATATTTATCCAAAGGTTATGTCTATTCTAAATATTTGATTAGCTCTTTTTTGTTTTTCACAATAGGAATATTCTGATGTCGGTGCGGTCATAAAAGAAGATCTGTCAGAGGCGTCCCTTATGATTGGCGTAAAGGCAGTGCCTGTGGACTCTCTGATAAGAGAAAAGACGTATGCTTTCTTCTCTCATACCATCAAGGCCCAAGAGGACAACATGCCTCTCCTGGATGCTATCCTTGAGAAGGTTTATTTTAGAAACATCATCACTGTTAGAAGGTTTAATTAAGATACATCATTCATAACTGTTAGAAAGTTTACTTTAAAAACATCATTCATAACTGTTAGAAAGTTTACTTTAAAAACATCATTCGCAGCTGTTAGAAATGATTACTTTAGAAACATCATTCGTCCCTGTTAGAAAGTTTACTTTAGAAACATCATTCGTCCCTGTTAGAAAGTTTACTTTAGAAACATCATTCATCACTGTTAAAAATATTTCTAAGTGAGGGTAGAGAAGAGCTGCAATGGCGTCTCTAAGAATCGATTCCACCAACTTCAGCTAGTAGAGGCATGGTGGCCGAGTGATAAAGCGCTTGGCTACTGAACCGAGGGTTCCTAGTGAAGATTGATATTTTTATATTTGGGATCTTTAGTGCACCTCTGATTCCACCCTGCTCTACCTGACATTAGTAAAGGAGATTTGTTGTTGTGCTGGCCACAAGATACCCTTGTTTACCTAAACAGATAACCTTCGCATCATTTGCCCTATAGATCGCAAGTTCTGAATGGAAACTTTAAGTGCGGCCCACAATCCACACTGCCTAGTGACGCTACTGGAGAACTGCATTAACTAATACAAAATATAAGTGTGCCTGGATATAGATAGATAGATAGATAGATAGATAGATAAAAGTAACGTTCCCCTTTCAGACCTTGCGATCTATGGGCAGATGATGTTAAGGTCACCTGTTTCTAAAGCCAACGGTTAACGAGCAGGGTGTCATGTGGCCCGAAATTCAAAATTTCAGTCCTCACCGAGATTCGAACCCAGGACCCCAGGTTCGGAAGCCGAGCGCTTAACCACTCAGCTACCACGACCCTGATACATAGATAAATTGGTAGGTATTAAAACATTAACCTCATGTGACAGAAGACGCACTTATTTGGTAATTTCACGGAGGCGAGTTAGTTTTATTTAGCATTTCGCAAAGTTCATCTCTTTCTACCAATCATAGCATGACATAGCTTATGATAGTAGCCATACTCAATTAACGACAGAATGGTTTCTTCAACTAATATTTAAAAGTTTTCATCTCGCAAAAAAAATAAAATGTACTAATTCTTTTTAACTAGGATTTTGCGCCAAAAATTGTGACGTTAAATTTTTTTTTTAAAGGAAACCTCAGAATTTGCGCTATTCAATTTTAGCTTTATCATCATAGGAATCCTTGGGCCTTAGGACTCTTTTCTTCGCCTCTTTTTTGGGCTTTATGTGCCTCTTTTATGGGCCATCTTGTCTCTTTTGTGGGCTTTTTTTAAATATGTTTTTATTTGTAAGTTCTCATAATTCACAAGTATTAAATCATAAACAATTGAAAAGTGATTAACCTAAGAATATAATAATAGTAATAGAAATATTATTTAATATCAAAGACATACTACCTAACCATCCTAACCATTGAACCCACTAGAGACAGAAAAATGATACAAGTATCCTCTACTCCAGAACAATCCACACAATATCAGATATCCCTGACCCCCAACACCCCATTTCTGGAATACTACCTAAGCATTGTACAAGTAGATGAAAATCAAACTAGATAATTCTCTACCCTAAAATCAATTATTTTTCTAAATGTTAATTCTAAGTGATTAGGATCAAACACCTTATTATTATGTAGAGCTTTGAGCCAGCTTGCCCAAACAAGATTCCTGTATTCGGAAACAATAATCAAGTTAATGTTATGTACCATTTTATTTTTTGGTTTTGGCAGCTTGTTTAAAACAATAGACAAGTTAACATTTACATAGTTGCCACAGTTTGCTTCTAATAAGTCCCTTACAGTACTTCTAACTTTAAAGAATAATGGACATTCCAAATACATATGTTTCTCATTATCAGCATTTTCAAGATGGCATAAAATACATTCACGGTCATTTGCCCGTTTTATAACCATAGAGGTCATCCCAAAGATAAGTCTATAACTTATCTCTCTAGCTTTTGGTGGGATATGTTTGCTGTGTAGGTTTATGAATGTGTCCTTGAATTCTGTCACCCCAAAATCTCTCACCCACTTAATCCTATTCACTAGGCTTTCATGTAACAGCTTTTTGAGTGTTGTGTATGACTCTGGTTTTGTTGTGTATTAAATGTTCATTACCAGGTAAAATTCTTGAAATAGATTTGTAAAATGAATGAGTGACTGTACCAAAATAGTGAGGAGTATCATTGTGTATTGGAAGAAGACTACTTAATCTTAAACCATAATAGTAAATTGTCAAGGGAAAGTTTGTTGGGTTTCTTAATACTTGACCTACAAATTTTAGCCTTAGCGAATGTATTGTTACGAATCTCACTATCCAGGCTCTCTGCAAACTGCACCATACACCACCAACTTAAAGAACTTGACAACTCAGGGCTCCAAAGTAACGTAACACTTTAATAGTTGAATAAATAACAGCCAAAACTGTACAAATGGCAACACGTACACTGTACAAATATCTCTCCGATAACACCGTTCCGCCGTATCAATTGTTGCACTGGCCTCTCCGTCTTGTTCCGGGCTTGCACTGGGTTCAACAGTTCCGGACTGACTTCACACACAAGGCTCGTTGTGTCGGACTCGATCACAGACCAAGATCAAGACGCCAGTCGTCTCAACTGTACTTAACAGTACTCCGCACTGAACCGTCGTAATGCTCCGTACAGAACCACACCGTTGAACTGTGCTGTAGTGAACCTTCTGTCGTGAACCCCTTTTCTGAACCGTCTTGACTGCGACACCTCCGCTCTTTATATAGGGTCCCTACTGGCCTTCTGGAACCGGACGGAACATCGCTAGACGTTTCTAGCTTCGTCACATGACTACATCCCTCGTGACGCCCCTGAGCTCTGTTCACGACGGCGATCCTTCCCGAACCGTCATGTTGACACTCGACTCGGCTGACCGTCGTAACTCGTCACGGTTGACCGCTCGTCTAGCGCTGGCCTGGGGCGATTTGCGTCGGCTGACTACACACACACCACTACCCCTCTCTGTGCCACCACCAGGTTTATAACAGTATTTTTGTTCAACATCTTGCAAGTTTATCCCCCCATCCTCTTTGTTTTGAATGAGTGTAGTGTGCTTAATGCTCCTAATAGTGTTTTTAAATATAAAGCTTCTAATTAACTTGTTCAGCTTGTTTATGAATTTAGGACGTGGCTCTGTAATGTTAGCTAAATAGACAATCTTTGGAATGACCAAACTTTTTATCAATACAGCTCTACCAAATATTGTAGAACCTGTGTGCTGATAAAGTTTAATCAAGTTTGAGGCTTTGACAAAAATATTCTCCCACTGGTCTTTACAATTGAACAAAGGATTACAGGTATAGACAATACCACAAATCTTGATTTTATCTACAATTTTGAATATTTCTCTTTGAATTCCATTTCCCTACTGCCATTACAGAGGATTTATTTATATTTATTTTTGAACAACTAGCTTCTCCGAAAAGTGTAAATGTCTTTAGTATATTCTCAATATCTTGTCTGAAGATGGAAAAAAGGTTGTATCATCCGCATAGGCTTTGACTTTGATGGTTGAGAAGGAACGACCCGGTATATTTATCCCAATAATAGAGGGGTCAGATCTTACAGATTCCAAGAAGGGTTCCAAGCAAAGGATATACAAGAAGTGGGATAAGGGACAGCCCTGTCTGACAGACCTTTCTATGAGGATACTCCTACTGAGAGAATGATTAATTATCAATCTACTTGTTGCATTTGTATAGACGAGCTTTATATATCTGATTAACAGGGAACATTTCTCAAGCACATTGAACAAGAAGCTATGGCTTACTCAGTCAAAGGCTTTTTCTTGATCTACAGATAAAAGAAACACATTGAGGTTTTTTATCCTTACTGTACATGATAAAATCCCGTAAAAAATGCGTCATGCCGTCTATGTTTCTGTCAGGGATACAACAGTACTGGTCATGTCCTATAAGTTGGTTTATGAGTGGTTTCATTCTTAGGAAAATCATTTTTGTGAGAAGTTTATAGTCTGTGTTGAGAAGTGAAATGGGCCTATAGTCGCTAGGTGAAGTGTTATTGTCAGATTTCTTAGATAAAAGTGTGATGTAGGCTATGCTTCGTTAAAATTTGGAGGAAATTGTCCCAGTTTAATGGCGTCGCTGTATAATCGCAGTAAGAGAAGACCCAGCAGGGGGAAGAAGGTTTTGTAGAGTTCAAAGGTTAAGCCATCTGGACCGGGTGATTTATTGTTCTTAGTCGAGTCCAGGGCAGTCCTTAGTTCGTCTAGCGTAAATGCACTCCCTAAAAGATCTTCATCTGTCTTGTCCAGCTGCTTGCAAAATTTTAGAAAATTATCTTGAGCATCAGTATATACTGGCTCTTCACTGTATATAGTAGTGAAGTGTTTTGTAAATATATTCTTAATATCTTCATAATTATCTACTTAATTCCCCTCACTATCTATAACGTTGTTTATTATTTTACTTGATTGTACATTCTGCTCAAACGGTAGGAATAGTTTATTAGGACCTTCAGCACCCCTATAAGTATACTTGTTTAATTCTTCTAGTTTTAAAAGTGTGTCTGTTTTAACCATCATCCGTGTGTAATAATGTGTATTTGAGTTGTTCATATTCTTGCCTCCTACGTCCATGAGCTAATGTAGATATTAACTGGCTTTGCTGCTTGATAGAACTTTTTAGGAGTTGCCATGTCTGTGTTAAATCGAAATGTGGATCATGTATATCTTGTAAGTAAGAATTTAGATTAGTAGAAACTAACTCCACGAAAAGGCGAATTTCCAACAGAGAACTGTTAAATTTCCAGTGGGATGACTTTCTTTTAATTTCTTTGTTTTTTATGTCCAAAGTAACTAACACCGCTCTGTGTATTCTAATGTTTCTTCCAAATGCGACACCCGACTTATATAGAAATGATTAGGAGTATACACTCTATCTAAGCGTGTCGAGACGGGGTATGACCTATGCACCATGGTAATGTCACGACCCATAGGTTCTAATGTCCTGTAAGCATCAACTAAATTAAAATTCTTCTCTATCTCCTCTAAGAAATTAAGATTCGGAAAGGTTTTATGAGAGGAGGGGGGCCCACTGCCAAGTAGTCTGTTTATGTAATGCAGAAGTTATGTAGTTGAAATCCCCCCCCCCCCTATGATTAGCGTATCCTCTCTATAATTATTGTTTAGTATATCGATTAGATTTTCATAAAAACCCTGTTTTTCCGCGCTCTTTGCTGGTGCGTAGATGTTTGCAAGTGTAAATGTTTGATTTCCTGATTCTACTCTAATGATCACTATTCTTCCCCTGGTGTCACTAAATGCATGCACTACTTTAAACCTATCTGAGACTAGAAAATAGCTACCCCTCTACAATCGTTACCTAAGCTAAACCAGCCCTCTTTCAGCCCTATGTCTGATGTGTATTCGCGTGATTTATAATGTGTGTCTATATTTGTTTCTTGAATGAATATGAAGTCTGGCCTGTATTTTGCTTATTCCTAGGACTACGCATATTTATAGTTCGAATAAAAAGACACAATAGGCGCCTTACTTCTTATGCTTTTTTAGAACGTGAAAAAACAGCTTTCAAAAATATGATTAAACTTTGAATTGAATTGCTTTAAAAAAATATATATATTGGAGTGGGAAAAAAGGTAGACACTAGATATTTCAAAGCTCTTTCATGATCCTCAGGACATTCGACTGATTGATTATGAGAAGATGGTAGATGATAAAGGAGTCCGCATGGTTGCTTTCGGTAAATACGCAGGTGTGTCTGGGATGATAAATATTCTTCATGGTTTGGGTCTCAGACTATTAGCCCTTGGTCACCATACACCATTCATGGTAAGTATTAATAGTTAAGGGTCAAAGGTTACCACTTATTGATAAATAAACATTATGTTTCTATATTACTTTTGTTTATTATTACTTTATTTATTATATATTTCTTTTTGATTAATTAATACATTTTTTTATTTAAAAAGCAACAGAATTCTTTTTTTTAGTCTATTTTTTTGTTAAATCTTTCAAACCACAGCTTCAAGCGTTCCTACTCTCTTGCAATGATAAGAAATACATTTCAATATCGTTCACAGTTTTATACATTACTATTTCCAATCATATAAATATATTTTTCATGTTTGTAAAATGTTTTACATATTTCGGATGTTCCTTCAGAGTGGAAGATAATTACTTCCTAGTCCAAACCTTCCTCGGGACGACTGGGGATGGGAGCGGGCAGGGTTTGATCCCGGGACCATCGATAAATCTGAACGACAGTCCAGTGCGCAAACCGCACGACCAGGCAGCCATGATCGATACCGCAACGGTTAAATTTACCAATAACGATTTTTATTGCAATTTCAACCAAATAAGTTTTTTTTTTTTTATTGGAAGCCGACATATTGAAAAGTACAAGATTATACGCGCTTTACTTTTTATACGTAATTTCTTTCTATAAATAATAATCTGTTAGCTCAGCCTTTAGAGCAGGGGTTCTCAACCTGTGGGTCGAGACCCCCATGGGTGTCGATTGACCATTTGCCAGGGGTCGCCTAAGACCATCGAAACTATGGATTGTTATTATCTATTCTTCTATTGCTGTGTGTGTGTGTGTGGGGGGGTCGCGGCAGAGTGGGGGATTGTAAAAAGGGGTCGCCGAACTTAAAAGATTGAGAACCGCTGCTTTAGAGCATCATGGTCAAGGGCTGAAGTCCAAAATCACGCATTACCTTTTTTAAAAAAAAATTTAAATAGTGCTTTTTGCGCAATTCAATTTTAATAATTTGATCTATATATAAGTTCCAGTACAGTTCAGATGATTGTTAACTCTTTTATTAAAAAAGTTGGTGTAGTTAGTGGGTCATGCATTGAAGCGTTCATTTTATACAGCTGATTGGTCCAAGTCACAGTTATAGAAACACAGCAATGGCCATGCAAGCTGTACGTGATGCGGGCTATGAAATAGCTTTGGGCCACATGCCAAAATCCATTGGTGCATTAACTTTTGTGTTTACCGGCTCTGGGAATGTTTCACAGGTAAATCTTTTTTTTATTTTTCTAAACAAAATTACTGAAGAATTCTCGGTCGAAATATTGAGTCCATGTCCTAGAATATGTTGTAAACTTAAAGCAAGGGAGGCAACTCAACGAAAGGTTCACTAAAAAATTATGGCAGTTTCACTAGTTTCACTAGTTTCACTGTCGCTTCCTCTGTCTTCACTTATCTACAACGTTCACTGTCGCCGACTATGTCTATCCTGCACCAGGGACACGCGTAGGACGTAGGCCTAATTATCTTCTTTTTTGAAGTACGGTAACGTCAGTATTTTATAAGATAAGATAAGATATACTGTCACAGGCTCACGGATTGTATTCCAATCAGTGTTTCTCAGACACCTTCTTGTCAAGACAACTTGAGAGAGCCTACACTATCACAGGCTCTCGATCCTTGTCTCTCTATTTCCTTTGGCTGTCCCAAGAACAGTTGCCTTCTCAAAACATCTGTTTGGGATGTCTTCCTTTCACAGGAATGACCCTTGTTTCTCATGCACTTTCTTGTCCTTCGCCTCTCTAGGCTGTCTTAGCGCCCCCAATGTCCCTCCCACCGAAATATTTAGCACCGACATGGACTTATACAAAGCCCCAAAACGGAATACGAAATGTCTCGTGTCTTTATTCTCGGTTTAGATTATATTTTTGTTTTTGTAAAATATACTTGCTGTTTTTTGTTTTTTTTAATAGGCCTGTATTATTAATCCAAAAAAAGGAAAGTTCCCTTTCAGATCTTGTGGTCCATAGGGCAGTTGATGTAAAGGTCATCTGTTTCTGTGGCTTACAGCTATCGGGCGTGTCATGTGGCCAGCACAACGACCAGCCGCTTTTACTTTCCCCCACTAATGTCAGGTACCCATTAGAGTTGAGTGGACTCAGAGGCGCCTAAAGATCCCTATAACATAGTGTGTTTATTCTTGCATAGCGTCTCCTATTGTTAAATGGCATTAGTAAGTTAAAACAAAAATAAATAAAAAAATAATGGTGTCTTGATATCCTAATTACTTTAATATATTAATTATAACATCCGTGACACGTTAAATGTTCCAGGGAGCTCAAGAAGTGTTCCAGGAACTTCCCCACGAATATGTTCAACCAGAACATTTACCAATAGTCTCAGTCCAAGGGTGTAAGTTATTTATTTGCATCGAGTCCATAGAGCTAAAGAGCTATTTTATGGTACTTTCATATTGTATTGAAAGCGTCTATTTAAAAAAAACAAAACAACTATGTACTTTTCTCCCCATGCTGTGATGATCACTTCTAACGTTATGTACTTTTCTCCCCCTGCTGTGACCAGCCACAAGTCAACTGTACGCATGCGTTGTACGTCGTCGTGACCACTATAAGAGAAAAGATGGCGACAAGTTCGATGCTGAAGAGTTTGAGAACCATCCAGAAAGATACATCTCAACTTTTAGCCACGACGTGACAAATTTTATTATTCTTTTTTGAGTTATAGACTTTATTTTTTGGTTGTTATATATGTAAAAAAATATGTAAAAATAAAATGGCTTTTGTATAGCGCTACTTTCATGCTTATAGCATGCTCAGAGCGCTTTGGTCCAATCTCAGTTGTGGACCAGTGGGCGGGGGGGGGGGGTATCTAGGAGAAGGTTTTTCCGTGCTGCCTTCAGTAAACACAACTCTGCCCGAGTCGGGTGTCGGAGCTCGAGCCCCCTGCATAGGTAGCCAGCCATATATAAATATATAGATTTCGTTATATAGGCATATTTCTTTGTTGATGTATACATCTTTTTATGTTATAGACTATATTTTTTTGTTGTTATCGACTATATTTTTTGTTGTTATCGACTATATTTTTTGTTGTTATCGACTATATTTTTTGTTGTTATCGACTATATTTTTTTTGTTGTTATCGAATATTTTTCTTTATTATATAGACTTTTATTTCTTTGTTGTAGACTTTATTTCTTTGTTATTATAGACTTAATTGCTTTGTTGTTATATCCTTTTTTTCGCTATAGGATTATTTCTTTGTTATTATAGATTTAATTTCTTTGTTGTTATAGACTAATATAAACTTTATCTCTGTGTTGTTCTAGACTAGTATATACTATATTTTTTATTGTTATGGACTATATTTCTCTTATAGACTATACTTCTTAGTTGTTATAGACTATTTTTTGTTATAGACTCTTTTTGGTGATTTTATATTATTTGATGCTTCAAATTTAGATCGCTCCTTATGCCTCTTGTATCATCAATGGAATTTACTGGGCCCCTGGAGCCCCGCGCCTGATGACAGTTCTAGATGCCAAGACAGCTCTGCAGCCCACAGTTGCCCCCTGGCTGCCATCATCTCCTGGATGCCCTACACTCCCCCATCGCCTTCTTGCAATCTGTGATATCTCTGCTGACCCCAGGGGCTCTATCGAGTTTATGAGAGAATGTACCTCCATTGACAAGCCTTTCTGTCTGTACGATGCACGGAAGAATATAAACACATATAGGTAAGTGATACATCTCCACCAGCATCAGGAAAACTGGTCCAAGAACAGATGAATAATTGACGACCATTAAAAAACAAATCAGAAACACACGAGATGCAGCCATTGATTACAGATGTGCAGTTTGGCTGGTTTAACTCGCAGCCGTTATTTTAAATCCGCCAAACATTTAAAGATCTTCTCAAAGTTTTGAATTGAAGCACGAATGGATTTGTATTTCTCAGTCCATTGTGTCTCACACAAAAGAGGTGAATTTAGCACAAACACTGCATACTCTGTACATAATATATTCGTTATAACACAAAAGAGGTCAATTTAGCACAAACACTTCCTACACTGTACCTAATATATTCGTTAGACACAGACAGTGCGTCTCTCTTAACAACTAGGACAAAACCAATAAAGTCTTCGCGAGGAAAAAAAGAGCAAAAAAACAACAACCCATGTATCCTATTCTAATGCATATTTAAATATAGAAAACTAACTATATAAACTATAATTATGTGCAAATAAAAACATACCGCCACGACTAAAGCGCTATAGTATATTGAATTGCAAATCTACAATAAAGCTTACATGGTTGGACATGAAATACAAATTAACCTATTCTAGTTTGTTACAATAATAGCATAGCGTTATAACTGAAATTCAGTGGAAGCTAAAATCGTTAAGCTGCTACTTAGTGGAAGTTAATTGATATGAAGGAAAAAAAAAATGGGCTGAAATTTGACTACTTAGAATTCAGAGGGATACATGTAGATGGTCGGTGTTCGATTCCTGATAAGTCTAGGCTAGTCTACTACAACATTAACTTATTTTACAACTGTGGAAGCACTAATTGTTCAGTCACCAGTGGAAGCACTACTTGTTCAGCCACCAGTGGAAGCACTACTTGTTCAGTCACCAGTGGAAGCACTACTTGTTCAGTCACCAGTGGAAGCACTACTTGTTAAGTTGTTACTTAGATTTTAATTGATTTGATAGTAAAAAAAAAAAAAGACTAGAATTATGGCTACTCAGAATCCAGGGGGGGGGGTGCATGTGCACCACCTTGCACCCCCTTGCGGGCGCCCATGTATGTTCGCTATCCAAATCACGTTTCGGTTTGTTCGGCTTTATAGTTTCGACTATTACAGCTTTGTAAGTAAAGATTCATTAGGAGGTCCTAAGTTCTATAACAAATATTGGATGCATTTCGTGTGTTGTAATAATTAGATCTGGTTGTCGGCTGTTTTCATTTTCAGTTTTGCTGGTGACGGTGTTCTGATTTGTTCCATCGATAACATGCCAGCACAGATCCCAAGAGAGGCTACAGAATACTTTGGCAGCCTCTTGTTACCTTACATTGATGAAATGGTGAGAGCACTGACCTAAATATATTTTGTGAATTATTTTTTACGATATTAATTTACATGAAAGCTACGTTGACCAGGTGACACCATGAATACCAAGCAGTTTAAAATGAATGTTTTATATCTATCTTTGTTTACAGCTGAAGTCCAACGCAAAGACACCATTCGCTGAATATGACTGCAGTCCTGTAATAAGAAATGTAATATTGTTTGTTTGTTTTTTTTTGCTTTTTTTGTTTTTTTGTTTTAGTTATTACTGTATTTATAAAATGTCACTCGCTGAGATAGATGATGTTTTGTAGCAAGATACTGCATAGGTCAGTTAAAGGGAAACTCTGGTGTTTTTTTTTTTCAAATTTCGGTTATTGACAAATTTGAATTCTGCGTAAAAAGTTATAATAGTAAGCATTTTACCCCCCTTTTTTTTTAAATGCTTAAAAACAATTCTTTTTAATAAATTCGAAAGTAAATTCTTGACAAAAAAAAAGGTTCTTACGTATTTAGGTTAAGCTTACGTCACTTTCCTCAACAATAGGCCCTACTGACGGCGAATCTTGATCTAACCAATCGCATCGCTTTATTCTTACAGTAGCTGTTAAGCTTATTGACGGCCTATTGTCTATCTTATCTTATCTTATCTTATATAATACAGACGTTACTTCAAAAAAGAAGATGATTACGTCCTACGCGTCATGCATTTAGTCATGCATATTAACCAATGACTTAAATTCTGCCAAGTCACTGGTTTTTCTGGCTAGCTCAGGCAACCCATTCCATGCTCTAATAGCACTAGGGAAGAAGGAGTATTTGTACAAATTTGTCCTAGCATATGGGACGAGGAATGTGCCTTTGTTTTTGTGTCTTTCAGAGTATTTTATTAAATTTTGTTTTTGTATTTGAAGATTATGGTTCAGTGTTTTATGTATAATTGCTACTTTACTTTTGAGTCTTCTGTCCTGAAGGCTTTCTAAATTTAGTGATTTTACTAATGGTGTTACCCTAGTCAAATGTGAATATTCGTTTGTTATGAATCTCACTGCTCTATTTTGTGTTTGTTCCAGTTTCTTAATGTTTTCTTGAGTTGAGGGGTCCCACACGGTGGATGCATATTCTATTATTGGCCTAACCAAGGTTAAATAACATTTTAGTTTTATGTCCTTATTTGATTTATAGAAATTTCTTTTAATAAACCCTAATGCTTTGTTGGATTTTTTTATAGTTTCATCAATATGTGGATTCCATGACAGTTTTTCATTTATTATAACACCTAGGTATTTTGAGTTTTTAGTCTGTGTTACTGGTTTGCCATGAATAAGATAAGTGGAATTAATTTGTTTTAGTTTTTTTGTTACTCTTAACAACTGACATTTTTCTGGGTGGAAAGACATGCTCCAATTTGATTCCCATTTCTGTAATTCATCTAATTCTCTTTGTAAAATATCTGTGTCTTGTCTATAGGCCTAGCTATCATAGTCACCGGTACAGTTAAATATATCTCAAAGCATTAGTATAACCAACTCGAGAAAAAAAGTAACATTTTCAGTCACACTCATCTATGTCTCAAAAAAGTAGATAGACCGTGCGAGCGACTGATTCTAACAAATTGGTCATTGTAAGACTAGCCTAGAGCTTTAGTAAGCTACGTGTCATGACAAGACGGTCACGCGAAAGTGTTTGTTGTATGTTGAGTGGTCAGGCGAGAAAATACACACTGCCGTGGTTAGTCAAGCATGTACATCTACTCCTATCACGCAATTTATTCTTTGCTTACAAGATCTTGGTCTCACTGCACAGACCTAGATCTATTCCTTTTAACTTTACTAAATGGTTTTCCGTTGTACAGTGAGTCGATAATATGAAAATAAAAATTAAACGTATATAAATACATCTTCTTTTTTTTTTGTGCAACAATTCTAGTAACACATGTTTCATAGATGTGTGGTCACGTGGTGCCGAAGTGTATAATAGATACCATCATACTAGTCGGTACTACTGAGATCTAGGTCTGCATCTACAATCATATAGGTAATTAGATCTACTCAAAGCATTATAATAACTAGGCCTAACTCTAGGGGAAAAGGGCATTTTCATCCACACCCCTAGCTGCCGAAATAGTAAATGGGCTGCGAGTCCAACTGATGTTAACGACCAGGTCAGATCTACGTATAGCCTACACATTTAGGCAGCAGCGTAGCTAGGGTGGGGGAGAATTTGAAAACCCCTCCGGGCCCCCATTTGAGCGGTTTTTACATTAAATATTCAATATCAAGCAAAATGCAGGCCCCCCCCCCCCCCATCCAAGCAATTAAAACAACCTCCTTTAAAAAAACAAAACTTAATATAACTTTTATTAATGTTTTCGATTCCGAAGGTTTATGATAAGAGCAGTATTTCACGTGACCACGCATACCCAGTTGTGACCTACACATTTTCCCGCATTTCATGCAGACAAAGCCATTGACTGTTTATGTTGTATAGTGTCTTTGCTATTTATCACCTCAACATATGCAAACTACTTTAGTGTGTAAAGAAATAAGTTTATGTTTTTATGAATATAACATCGCATAATGTAACAAAATGCAATCTCTTAATCATATGCAAATCTCACTTCTGCAAACTTTTCAGGCTATCATCGCAAGCAATGGGGAGTTAACTCCGAACTTCAAAAACATTCAACATTTGCGTACAAAAAGAAAGGAATGAGGCTCTATTTCAACTGAGATATTTCCTGAGTTATATTCAAGTCTTGACCTTATTCTCTGATGAATAATCAATTTATTTAACTTATTTATTCAAATATTGTGTATGACACTTTCAATAAATATTTAATGTAATAATTATAAGGCTTGTCTTCGACCTTCTTGCTTCTTTGACGGCTCAGACATAACCATTTTCCGACGGTGGTCGATCTCAATGGACTTCATTCACCAATCGTAAATAAACATATTTAGCCACGTCATAATATTGATAAAACAATGGAAAAATACGTATCACGTGACAGTCTTTATGGATTACATAATTTGTATAGAAGATATATAGAATCACGTGGCTAAATGTTGTTTGTTTACGATTGGTGAATGAGGTCCATTCTACACTGTATCTACGTCTGTCTTAGGCAGTGGATTTTCTTTAGGCCTCAAATGTGTATCCCACGGCATTTGTAAGTGATCTCCATCTGTCTCGTTCCGAAGCCGCCTGCAGGTGCTCTCTCCTATGTCAGGTAAAACAAGTAGGCGCCTAAGCTGGTCTTTTTAAGTAGGCCCATTGATCTTGTCCAGCTCTAGCATTGTGCTGATTAAGGGCGTAGTTTACATGATGTGTGGGGCCTAGGGCGTAGGTTACATGCTGTGCCGGGAGGGGGGGGGGGTTGTGTGGATACTGTACGCAAAACTAGCCACTACAGTTCACATATCCATTAGTCTGTAGAACTGATCCGGTACCACGCATGATCTAGCATTTTGCTGATTTAGGGCGCAGTTTACATGATGTGTGGGGCCTAGGGCGAAGGTTACATGCTGTGCTGTGGGGGGGGGGTTGTGTAAATACTGGACGCAACACTAGCCACTACAGTTCACATATCCATTAGTCTGTAGAACCGATCCGGCACCACGCATGATCTGTCGACCATCTTTCTCCATTCCTCTCTTGCATTCCTCTACTTGCATGGCGGCACCAATCCCCTTAATGCCTGACCACAGCCTAGTACCTCCAATTTGGTGGTTCGCCTTGGTCCAGAAGCTGTGTCCGTTGCCGGACCATCAAAGGTGCTAGTCTGCTCCAAACTATATCCCCCCTCGCTACACTACTTATTGTGTGTATACCACCTGAGCGATGCCGGTATTCCTATTTTTCATAACACCCAAGACTAGATTAACAGATTATGTACTTTTTTTTTTAAAGTAACGTCTATAATTTATAAGATGAAACGTCAGTTTAAAACATATTTAAGACAACATTTGTCATGAACAGGGCTCAGTTTAGTGGTTGTTCATGATTTTACAGTTTCGTACTTGAAATATTTGATGACATCGGCTTCATTTGATGCCCTAAAAAATATAATAAAATAAAACACCGAAAAATTATTTTAAAGATTGTATTTCAGAATTCAGTGTGTTTCTCAAACTTTTACTTGTGACACTATCATACATTTCGGGTTCAAATAGTTAATAGATTCTGTTGGAAAGTTTGATACCCACCACTTGATGATTAGTGCTGCCCGCACTACCCGCACATTGCTAGGAACGCCTCTGTGCTTTTGTATCAATGTACGTGTCCCTACCTGGGACTGTTTAACATTCTGCCCTATAGATTTCTGTCTCCGCCAAGTCAAGCTGTGAGATTAAACAACAGAATATAATGGTTACGTTGATCGTCGGGTAAAAGACATTAGCAGCCCAGCACTTAACGCCTTTCACATCTGGTCAGACCCTGGATAAAGCAGTGACACCTGTTATACTTACCCGGAGGTCATGCTTAGTAATTAGCACATATGGACTTAAGAACTTTTTGCTCTATATTGACCACGCATTCCCTCACCCCCCCCCCCCCCCCCGCTTACACGCCTTTCTTAACAAACGTTCATTGTGTATATGCCAGAAAGGTAAAACTGATGAGAGTGACAGACCCTTTTTTTTAGTTCCTCCTTTCAGACCTTGCGATTTATAGAGTAGATGATGTTAAGGTCATCTGTTTCTGTTGCCCACGGTTAACGAGGGTGTCATTTGGCCAGCACCACGACCAACCGCCTTTACTTTTTCCCAACTTATGTCGGGTATACAGATCAGAAAAGGGTAACCTCGAGAAAAAAAGAACCACACGATTACTCTTTGTTAGTTTAGCGGATAGCAAAAGAAAGAGTGTCCTATAATTATAGCATACCCGGTACCGCAGTTTGCAAAGAACTGATAGGCCACTAGATCTGTAACTTTTAATAGTGTTGGTCTTCAAATAAGAAGATGCTTACGTCCTTATAGCGCCATGCATCTAGTCATGCATAATATGTTAACCAATGACTTAAATTCTGCCAAATCATTGGTTTTCTTGGCTGGCTTAGGCAATCTATTCCATGCTCTAATAGCATTAGGGAAGTAAGATATTGATCCATTTCAACTGCAGGTCAATGTTTGGTGTATCGAATGCTATTCCACGAAACTTTTTATTTTCCTAAAATAAATGGTTGGATATTAAAATATGCGTCCTCTGTTTAAGACCAATCAACTCAATAAAACATAGAGAAACTATAACAGACGCAAAATAGTGCCGTGAGATTTATAAAAGACGAATATTCATATTTGATTAGAGAAAAATATTCAAGTCGCTACTGGGTTTACATAGTCACGCGAAACACTGCACAGTCTGCACTCATCCTAATCTTCGGTATCTAGGACGCTGCAGTTATTTGACAGTTGGAGAGCTCACACAAAGGCCGCCGGACACACATTTGAGTCTCAAAGAAAAGACCTTATTGAAGACATGCGCAGAAGACGAAATGAAAACACGACTGCTTTGTCTGCAAGAGATGCGGGAAAAATGTGCAGATCGCTACTGGGTTTGCGTCGAAGACATTGCCATTATTAGTCAAATCACACAATTTAGAGACCCTTCAGGACAGCGAAGACTAAAACCTAGAGAAAAACATAAACTCACAAATACAAAACTTAATAGAATGCTCAGAAAGACACATTGTAGACATATATATATTTGTCTATTCCTACTGTAAGTTGAAATAATTTCATAATTTAAAAAGAAATATGGAGAAAAAAAAGAAATTGGCCAGTATGGGGATCGAACCCACGACATTCGCGTTATTAGCACGACGCTCTAACCAACTGAGCTAACCGGCCACATACAAACATAACTCTAAACTATTGATCTAAATAAAATGTAACAATTGTTTTTAAAAATAGAAATGGCATTAAAAATGATATATTTTTTCCATATTGCGTAAAAATGATTAAATTATCGATTTAATAATTAATGAAGTGATCTTTCTAATTTTTTTTTTTTTTGTGAGTTGTCACGCAGCACGAATGAAACCTCACATTAATTGAACACTCATTAATTATAGTAAAAAATTTTGGCTGTGAACAAAATAGATTTAGATTAGTTACATAGGAATCTTTTTTTAAATCTAGACAATGACAAATGATAGACTAGAATAGATAAGCTCGTGTCAGTTAAATATAAGATATTTTTTTTTACAGCTTTTCTTCTTTAAATCCAGATAATTAAAGGGAAACTCCGATAGTTTTTCAAATTTTAGTTATTGACATATTTAAATTCTGCGTAAAAAGTTGTAATAGTAAACATTATATCATTTTTTATTTAAATGCTCAGAAAATTTTATATTTAATAAATTAGACAGAAAATTCTTCACGTCCCAAAAAAAACGTGATAGCTCTCAGAGTAATGACTTATGAGAGATAACTATAATAATAAGGCTAGTCTTCGAGTCCAAAGATTAGTGAGGAATGCAGTAGGCTATTTCCCGTGGCTGCGCAGTCCCAGTTGTGACCTACATATTTTGCCACATTCAGGCCAAGCATAACCATTGTCCGCAGTCGGTCGATTTCGATTTTCTTTTCGCCGTCTGCGTTTGTCCTCGGCAGCAGATTTTCTTTTGGTCTCAAAAGTAAATCCCACGGCCTTCGTGAGTGACCTCCAGCTGTGTCGTTCTGAGGCGCATGCAACCAGGTGCTCTCTTCTATGTCAGATAACTATATATTTGTACAAATGCTCTTTCTTCCCTAGCGCTATTAGAGCATGGAATGGGTTGCCTGAGTTAGCCAGGAAAACCAGTGACTTGGCAGAACTTAGGTCATTGGTTAATATGCATAACTAAATGCATGACGCGGAGGACGTAATCATCTTTTTTTTTTGAAGTAACGTCTGTATCATATAAGATATTAACTATAAATATGTATATAAATCTATATCTAGTTCTAATTCTAAAATCATTTTTTTTAATTCATTTTTTTTCAGTTTAGATCAATCTATAAACATACTTTTCTAGATCTTATAATATAGTATCTAGTCTTTTTTTTTTTCTTTTCCTAAACTACCGGACACACGATTGCTGATGTAAATACTGGTGATGAAATAGTCCAGCAAACAAATTGTTGACCTACTTTACACAAGAGAACGTGAAGGTGTGTCTAAAACTAAGCTGCTTATTGGCTATTCTACTTCTTGACTTACGATTCTGATTGGCTTAGATTCTATGTGTGAAAACAAGAATGTTTTTGTAGCACGTCAGATAACACACTCGGTTAGTAGAGTTGTTCTGAATGAAGGATTATCTTTACCCAAACGATAGTGGTAACGGTAACACTGTGAAGGTTAACTGTATGTTACAACTTATGACAAACACAGAGGTAAGTAAATTAGCTATTCTTAACTGCTTTAGATGTAGAATTTTTAGAGAAATGTACCCGACCCGTTGACCTTCACCCTAAATCTATATTTTGGACACATCGACACCGAAACTACGTTAGTCTTTACTGTTACTGTGCTTCGAATCTACCACTGTACATGTTTTGCGACCGATAATACATCTATTTTATTTCAATAATGTCGGTAAAATCTGGATGCGATAGTTAGAATATGATTTATCTTTTTAAGCATTCAGTTGATAGATCTAGATGCAGCTCTAATTTAAGCGTTGACACCGATTCGCAAGCTAAAAAAATGTTAGCAATTAAACTGTAACAGTCATTTTTAGCGTGACCTTATTTTTTTATAGTTCGTCCGCTAGCCAAAATTCAAGCTAAAGTGTTTTGAAAACGTTTAAAAACAAATAATTTGGTTATCTTACTGCGTCTTATCAAGCTTTCTTTATCATACTTTCAAAAATATTTTGATTGCTTGAATTATTTTTTTTTAGTTATGATCATGTTATGATTACGATGATTGTATGCTAATGTTAAGACAAGATTGTATATGTATGTGTACATATAAAGCCCAATATAGAATATAGATTATAGATCTAGGCACTAATAATGACTAATAGACTGTATATATTTAATATAGTATATTAAATATTAGTATATATACGTAGTAGAATGCAGACGTTCAGGCTAGATCTAGAATATTATAAAGACATAGATCTAAATGTAAATAATCTAGTTACTAGTAATACAGTGAATATTACATTGTGCAAAATTTCATATAGTATAGAATCTAGATAATAGGTCTAGCAGCTATAGATTTCTAGTCTATAATACTTTTGCAACAATACTTTCTACTATAGACTCTAGATCTATACTCTATAGGGATATATATCTGTCCATGGCTATGGCACTAATTTACTTTAAATTTTCTAAAATTATAGCCATGGAAAATACATCTAAATAAATTTTAGTTAGATCTCAAAATAAGATTGCATTCATTTGTTTAAGTCTCAATTATAAAATATTATTCATATTACTAATTTAATTACACCTAGATCTGTCTATCTACCTATATATATATAACATTTATACATACATAGTACATACATATATGTATTTACTCTATAAGTGTTCCGGTAATCTAACATTTAAACAATGTACCTATATGATTACAGGACAAGAAGTAAGTGAATGTTGAGGTGACTAGAAGAACAAGTTTAACAATTCATAAATAGGCTACTGTAAAGATTGACATTGACAATTGGATTGTCAAGTAGAACTGCTCCAACATGGCTTGGTGTGTGAAAGCTAAAAGTGCCAAGAACTTTGTACAGAATCTCAATTATGCCAGACACTGTGCTAGAAACATTCCTGCAATTTTCTCAGCTCAGGTTAGATTTTCAAGTGACCAATCACAAAAGATCATGGCCATTCGAAGAGAAACTGTCAATGTTTGGGAACGAAGAGCACCTCTCTCCCCCTTGCAAGTGCGTAAACTGGTGAAGACAGGAGTCAAAGTGATTGTACAGCCATCAGACAGAAGAGCTTACAGTATGAAGGTTGGTGTTGGTCATATTAGCTCCTTCTTCTGTTTTGAAATTTCAGTGTTAAGTTCTCCTTGAATCGGGAAAGAATATGCTATGACTAAAAAAGCAATTTCTGAGTTTGCAAACTTAGTCACAGTTCGTGTATGTGAATGTATCTCTGCTTTAGGGCTCTTGAAAAGAGCAGCTTTCTTTGTCGTCTAAAGTCACCCTGTCCTTTTGCTCTTGGCAAGGGTCATACCACCATGCGCTCTAGACTTTAGACATTTCCTCCCACATACTTTCATTGATGTCTGTAGTCCTGAGATCCAGCCTACATAAACTCTGTAAATTAATATTCAGCGTCGCTTGGTTTCGACTTATACAGCAAGATCTTAATTAACCCTTTTAACAATTCCTTGGAAATTTTTCCATCTGGCACGCGGATGACATGTCTAAGCCAGCCTGTGTCAATAGAGCATAGACACTATGCATATTAGCTTTGACAATTGAAAATAAAAATTATGTAGCCTAAAGAATAAAATTGTCAATAAGTTGTTTACTGAAAATACATTAATTAATTCTTTGTTATCTTCTTGTTTGAACATAAAAACTGATAAATAAAAGAAAGATAATTTTTTTGACAACTTCCTTTATCAGGAAATGCATTGATTTCCTTCAACTATGTGTGTATGCAAAAAATGATGTACTGAAAAAATGTCATTTCTTCTGAGCATATAGTAAACTAATGTTTTATTGACATATTTCTGTGTGTACTCAGCACATTGCAAGCCTACTTTATAATTGACCTTTTTTACCTCTTTTTTTTTGTCCTCCTTTGTAAGGCTTTGTTTTTCTTTTTGTCTTCGTATAAGCTTGTAGTGTCTGGTAACCTTAGGTGTAGTGGATTTTGCTTTCCTTTTTTTTTTTCAGATTTTCAACACAACACTATTTCCTTAGTTTTCTCCCTTGCACATTTTTAATTAGATTTTACTAACAATGTCAAAAGTCTCAATGTTTTTCTGTTCTCTGTTCAACATGTACATTTTAATTTCTCTCAAAAGGAGTATGCAGATATGGGTGCTGTGATCCAAGAAGACATGTCAGAAGCCTCCCTCATCATAGGTGTGAAAGTGGTGCCTGTCGATTCTCTGATGCGGGAAAAGACATATGCTTTCTTCTCTCATACCATCAAAGCCCAAGAAGACAACATGCCTCTTCTTGATGCAATATTTGAAAAGGTAGGTTTAAATGCTGGTATAGTTTAAAACAAAATTTACAATGAACATAAATATATATGAAAATCTGGTGTACAGAAGTGAAAACAAAGGATAAAGCTTTTAGTATCTTATAAGAGAAATAAATAAAAATAGTCTACACTAGACATAAGACATTTTAAATATGAATACCAAAATTCTCCTAACTGCTTTATTAGGTTTTATTTATTTATTTTTAATTTTAGATAATGACTAAAAGTGCTGGTCTAAGTAAGATATAAATTATTAACTCAAGTGATCAATATCACACTTTTTATTTGTTAAAATTTTAGGATCAATAATATGACTAAAATGATATATCTTGTTATAGTTTTTTTAAAGTTTTAAAAGTTTAGATATTTATGAGTCAAATTAAATTTCTGACCTTTAGCACATTCGACTGATTGATTACGAGAAAATGGTGGACGATAAAGGAGCCAGAGTAGTTGCATTTGGTAAATATGCAGGTGTTTCTGGGATGATAAACATTCTTCATGGAATGGGACTCAGACTATTGGCCCTCGGCCATCATACACCATTCATGGTGAGTTTTAGTAGTTATTTTCTAAGTGGTATAGTTTCAGAAGTTAGCCAGATTACATTTTATTTAATAGTTTCATTGACAAAGTGGTGACCCAGATGGGACCACCAGCAGATATGAAATAATGAAGTGAATTTTAGTTTTAAGATTATTGGATTTTAGCATACTAAAGTCAATTTTATGAAGTAGATTATTATAAAAAAAACTATGATAATAAGATTTATTATTTATATATCTTCTTAAAAGTATATATTGATAAAGTTCAAGTAATTTGCTAATATTTTTCTTTTTTATTGTTAACATTTAATGTAGTATTTAATAAAAGAGTTTGGAACTTATAAAATATTATCTTATTGCATTTTTACAGCACATTGGTCCAAGCCACAATTATAGAAACACTGAAATGGCCAGGCAAGCTGTTCGTGATGCAGGCTATGAGATAGCTTTGGGTCGCATGCCTAAGTCGATTGGGCCATTAACATTTGTTTTTACTGGCTCTGGGAATGTTTCACAGGTAAATTTGTGGTGGTGGTAGTTGTCATGTGTGAATGGTTGACACCTGTGATCAGGCCAGCCTACTACGGGTGATCAAACGTGACAAGGAAATGGACACTCAGAAATATACTTTTGTAAATACAGTCTTCATATAACCTGTGATATGATAACAAACTGTAGATAGGCTCATGGTGTTTCTACCAGTCTCTACAAGGGCTTGTAAAATCTATAGAAGGAGAGAGTTAGTTGTAAAATTGAGATCAAAACAATTCAGTAAATGTACAGTCAGTATTTTGGAGATACCATTGCATGTTGTTCAGTTTTTATTTAATATAGCTAATAAAGACAAAGCATGTTGAATGTGTCACGTCGAGTTCTTATGTCAACATGTGGCTTAAGAAAGAGAGTCAGCTGACATAAAAATACCAAAGTCTTTCATAAACATAGCCTAAAAATTGTTTTAACTCTTTTTCTCCTTAATTACTTGTCCACGTTTCGACTGAATTATTCATTTTGCTCATTACTATTTCACTCCCCTGTTATGATTAAGCTTCAATAACTTTTTTGTTTGTTATCAGAAGATGTTTTACTTGGTATGAATTAAAGGGGAATACATGCTCTTTTGATATAACAGAAAGTTAATTTTATAAAACTAAACATTAATTTAATTTAAGGAGGTCAAATCAACAAAGGTATTATCAATTAGGAGAGAAAGAGTTAAATATATTTAATTATCAACTTGTCATAAAAATCTAGTAATTAGATCTGACAGCTGTTCTGGTCAGTCATATTAAGTAATACTTTTGATTATCATTTCCTGTTCTTTATCAAGCTGTAGATTTTAAAAAAAATCTTTATATGCATTTTTGTTAAAGCTATATCATGTTTCTTCTAATAATAATGCAATCCTAGTTACCAGTTCAGTGCTAAAACACACCATCATGTAGTTTTGAACTCATAATAATCATAATTTTGTTTCCTCTTCTAGGGTGCACAGGAAGTGTTCCAGGAACTTCCTCACGAATACATTGAACCAGAGCATCTACCAAAAGTCTCAGTACAAGGATGTAAGTGGTTTTACTTTTGAGTTCCTATCTTTTGGTTTAGACTAGTATGCTTAATATCATTTGGACATTTCCCATGAAATGATAGTTTGTTTTGTTGTCTCCCTTCCCCGCTGTGACCAGCTACAAGTAAACTCTATGCCTGTGTTGTGAGTCGGGATGACCATTATAAAAGGAAGGATGGTGGCAAGTTTGATGCAGAAGAATTTGAGAAACATCCAGAAAGATATGCCTCAAGTTTCAGCCATGATGTAAGAAGAATTGTTAATATAAATATAGCAATTAACTCAAATTCATTATTAATATACATTAACATTAACATATTTTAAGTGCATGAATGTGTTTTTTTTCCCTGAACAAAGAAAGTTTACTAATCATGATTTTACTTTTTATTAATGACAACTAATATTAATAAGATTACACCTTATTTTTACTTCACTGTGTCTATATATTATTGTTTGATTCAATTACAACATAATTATAACAAACAATATTTACATTTGATTAGAGTAACACCTTTAGTAAAATCACTAAATGTAAGATAGAAGACTTAAAATAGCATTGATACATAGGGCACTTAACCATATTCTTCAAAAATACAAAGAAAAATCTAATAAAATAAATACTCAAAAAAAGACACAAAGATAAAGTCACATTCATCATTGTATATGCTTGGACAAATTTGTACAAATACTCATTCTTCCATAGTGCTATTAAAGCATGGAATGGGTTGCCTGAATCAGCCAGGAAAACCAACAACTTGGTAGAGTTTATTTCATTAATTAACATGTAAAATGACTAGCTTGACCGAGGGACATGTGTAGGACATAATCATCTTGTTTTTTGAAGTAACGTCTGTTTATTAGATAAGTTTGATAAGAGAGTCTTTGTATTTAAAAAAAGAGCCAAGAAATAAAACGAGACCATATTGCCATAAGTTAAAAAAGCTGGGAAATAAAATAAAATGTTTTACTTTTTATGTAGACCACACATTTATAATTACATTAAGCTTGTTTTCCAGGAATATCTAGGTCATTTTTAAATGTAAAGTTTATAGTTTCTTTGTTGGATGTTTCTTTGATCATCATTAGCCTGTTTATCCTGAAAAAAAACTTGTTCTGTTTTCAAATTTAGATTGCTCCTTATGCCTCCTGTATCATCAATGGCATTTATTGGGCCCCTGGAGCTCCCCGCCTGATCACCATTCCAGATGCCAAGACACTTTTGCAGCCCACAGTTGCCCCCTGGCTGCCGTCATCTCCTGGATGCCCAACACTCCCTCACCGCCTTCTGGCTATCTGTGATATCTCTGCTGACCCCGGGGGCTCTATCGAGTTCATGAGAGAATGTACCACCATAGACAGGCCATTCTCTCTGTATGATGCTGAACAGAATGTTGATACAGAAAGGTAAATGGTCTGACATGGGAGATGTATTTAGTTGTTTTTTTTTTAATGGAAAATTTTTCAATTCATTTTTTAAAATAAGTTTTGTTTCAATATAAGATACATAATACTTAGACATATTGCAGATACAGATCTGAAGCTGAAGAACTGGTTGAAATGTCACCCTTCTGCTAGTAGATTGTTTCAATGTCAGTTAGAGTTTATTTGTCCTTAATAAATTTAAAGTAAAAAAGTAAAGATACCCCTTTTAGACAATCACAAAGAGGAGTGGCTCAACCAATGGGCATCAGGAAACAGGTAGAGCCATGTACAAAGAAATGATTATGCCTAAAAAGCTTGAAAGTATTTACTTCCTCCCCCGCAAAGAACAAGCTACAATTTTCCAACTAAGAGCAGGACACACACCTCTTTTAAATTACCATCTGAACAAAATAAACTCCACACAACTCCCCCTTTGTAGACACTGTGCCCACCCTTATGAAACTGTAAACCATATCCTCTTTGAATGCCCCTTCCTAATCCACCTTAGGCAGACCCTACTTCCACTACAGCCCAACAAAACCACCACCCTGTATGGCAGTGCTGAACAACTGAAGAAAACAGCACACTTTTTTTCCTTGGCACAGTCTGTAAGAGCTCACAGCTCAGCAGCAATAAAGCTGGCTAGAAGAAGAAGAATGGAGTCAAATGATGTAAAGATTCTGTGGCTCATGGTTAATGAGGGTGTCATGTGGCAAGCATAATGACCAATCACATTTTCTTTTCCCCAACTAATGTTAGATATCTATTAGATTTGGGTGGACTCAAAGAGGTGCTGTAAAAATCCCAGAATTCAAAATCCCAGTCTTCATCAAGATTTGAAACAGACAGCCCTCAGTTTAGAATCCAAGGCTCTTTGCCTCTCACCGACCAAACCCCACAATTTACTAAATTTAGGGGTTTAAAACTAATGTTAATCCCATAGTTAATTTAATGTTGACCTATCTCATATGTGTAATGTATTGTCAACACTTTTATTTTCAGTTTTGCTGGTGACGGTGTTCTAATTTGTTCCATTGATAACATGCCAGCACAGATTCCAAGAGAAGCCACAGAATACTTTGGCAGTCTCCTGTTACCTTACATTGATGAAATGGTGAGAGCACTGGACTATATAAATATATCACTAGATTTGTTAATTAAACAAGCAATGTCAATACATACGCATATATATTTACAATTTACTGCTGAGATTGTTAATAGCTCTTTTAATATTTGAATAGCAATGTTTATGATGTTTGGCTAGTTAGGATGGCTGCCTGGTTGTGTGATATTGGCGCTGGACTGTCATTCAGTCCCCTTCCATTGTCTGTCATCCCTCGGGATGTTTGGACTAAGAAGTAGAACATATGAAACGTGTAAAACATTTGACAAATAAACATCATTTATGAAACAATTTTCTTTTCTCAGTTGAAGTCAAATGCCAAGTCTCCATTTGATCAATATGACTGCTGTCCAGTGGTTAGAAATGTAAGATATTATAGTGTTATTTGTAAAGTTTAATGCTTAAACTTAGTCATTTATGTACAATCCAATAATCACTGTGTGTCTTTTATGTGCTTAAGTTATAAACATTATTATTATAAACATATATTTCATTCATAGGCTGTTATCACAAGTAATGGGGAACTTACTCCTAACTTCAAATATATCCAAGAGTTGCGTGCTAAAAAAGCGTAAGTATTATTTTTTATTTAAAGTTTCTCACTGGTACAAGAAATTTCAATATAAGTATAGGCATGCACACACACAAAATAAGTGTTAGTTGATTCATAACACATAAAGACAAGTAAAATATATTTTTAAAAAATAAGATGTGTTGGCTGAGTAGTAAAGCACTTGGATTCCAAATTGAGGGATCCCAGGTTCAAATCCTGGTGAAGACTGGGATTTTGTTTACTTTTGGGATCTTTAGGGCATCTCTGAGTCCACCCCCAGCTCTAATGGGTATCTGACAATAGTTGGGTAAAAGTAAAGGCGGTTGGTCATTTTGCTGGCCAAAGGACACCCTCCTAACAGTTGGCCATAGAAACAGATGACCTTTTTACATCATCTGCCCCATAGATCGCAAGGTCTGAGAGGGGAACTTTACAAAATACAAAAAAGACAATGCCGCCTTTATGCAGCTGATGACTGTTTGGCTGCCTGGTCGTGCGGTTTGCACGCTGGACTGTCGTTCGGATTTATCGATGGTCCCGGGTTCAAACCCTGCCCGCTCCCATCCCCCGTCGTCCTGCGGGAGGTTTGGACTAGGAAGTAAACTATCTTCAACTCTGAAGGAACATCCGAAACATGTAAAACAAAACAAAACAACAAGAGTGATTATTTTACTCTTAATAATGAATGAATGATAGAATTAAACAAAAATGAAATATTTGTTATCCTGCCCGATTCCCCCTACCCATGAAAAAAATCCTGCTCTAGCAAATGTATTAATCTACTCAGAGGATACAAAATTCTTATGATAGGCCTATAGATCCAGACTGAGAAGACAGTGTGCGCAAAATGTTTCTGTACATCTATTTATTTATTAAACTATTTAATGAGTGAGGCCTACAAGCCCCTTGACATATGTCTGTTCAAGATAACAATTGTCTAGAAGTCTAGCCAAATTTATATTAGTTTTTGTTTACTATACTTTGAAAAATTTAATGGTCAAGAGTTTCCCAATTAGCTAGTAATTCTTTTACCAGATTTACATCAACTGTCAAATTTCTAGGAAAATAGTTAGCTCCATTTTTGAGAATCATGTCCTCCCACGTTCAATGCTTTTTTTGTTCAGTGAAGAGTTAGAAACCTGCATAGAGGAATTGTAATAATAAAAACTGAGTCCTTAACCAGAACACTACTGACTACTATATTTTCTTCAACAATGAAATTTTAATTTGATTTAAGATGCATATATAAACTATTTCAATCATATTTCTTTCTGTGTTCTGTAGCTAGTTTTGTGTTTCACTTTTATATTTGTAAATGGCATTGAATTCAGATTTATGGAATGAATATAAAATTAAATACATTGCTTTTTTCTCATAATTATTTTATATATTTTATATACTTTGTCTGCAGCTCCGCCCACAAAGCCAAACTTCGTCAAGCCACAGAGAGAATCCTTGTCCTAGGTGCAGGCTATGTGTCTGGTCCAGCAGTGGAATATCTTTCTCGTGGGGCTAACACCTGTGTTACAGTTGGTCAGTGGTAAAACATTTAACAATAGGCTTAATTAGGGTTCACTAGTCTCCTTTTTTCTGGTCTTGCTTTAACTCTTTCTCTCCATAATTATTTACCACATTCTGGTGGAATAAACACTGGCATCGTCAGTTAGGAGAGAAAGAGGTAACAGTTCATTGCATCTCCCATTAATTATTCTAAATCATAAGGACTCTTATGTTTTTGCTTCAATTCTTTTGGGCAAGATAATTTTTAAACCGTACAATTGTTGACATTCACTTTTTCCCAGTATAGAAATTTGGAATCTATTCCAGTAATGTTTGCACTGGTTTGTTATATATATATATATATGTTACTGTCAGCACACTCATTAAATCCTTACTAATATTTCTAGAACTAATAATAAGATAAGATAATTTTTATTGGTCCAATCAAATGGAAATTCAGTTTGACTACAATTGACAACCTCATAGAACTCTCTATGAATGTATAAAGCAGTGTTGGCAGATACAATAATTTTAACATACATATTGTTGACTCTAAGTGAATTTGAATCTATTAGTAAAAAAAAATCTAGAGAATATTGTCGCACTCAATGGAAACTGTCATGATGTTGAGTGGCTTAAATTTTCCACTTAAACTTTGCTTGCAATGCAATAGTACATAGAAACTAATTATTTGAAACAGAGATAGAGATTTTGATAACAAAATTTTCTTGAAGATTAAAATGTGATTTTGTAGTTCATTATTTAAAACTACAGTTAGAATCAATCATAATAATTAAAAAATTTTATGTTTGTATTGTTATACAATGTGCTTTGTGTTGGTTAGCTGCCCAGTATCAACAAGAGCTGGACAACACTACCCGCCTTTGTCCTGGTGTAGACACCATACTAATGGACCTAAATGCTGGCTACTCTGAATTGGAGCGACAACTTGGGGACCATGATCTTGTCATTAGGTAAGGACATTGTTTAACAGTTTTATATCCAGCCTGTATAACCTTGACCTTTGCAATGAAATCAGTATCTGTTCAGTCAAAACGTTTTTATCAACAAAAGTAAAAAAACATGGATGTAACTTATGGGCTGTCTGCAAACTGTTCCACATGACACCACCAACTTAAAGAACTTAAGGGCTCCAAAATAACGTAACACTTTAATGTTCGATAAATCACAGCCAATACTGTACAATTGACAACAGGTTACACAGACTGTACAAATATCTCTCTGTGAACAACTGTACTGCCGTATCAACTCTTGCACTGGCCTCTCCGTCTCCTTTTGGACTTGTACTGAGCCATCGTACTGAACTCTGTCCTGACTGTGACACCTCCGCTCTTTATATAGGGTCCCTGCTGGCCTTCTACAAATGGACTGGAACATTGCTCGACACTTCTGGTTAATCACATGACAACATTTCTCGTGATGCTTCTGAGCTCTACTCACAACTCAGATCCTTCCCGAACTGTCTTTTGGCTGATCAGTGTAACTTGTCACGGTTGACCACTCTTCTAGCACTGGCCTGGGGCAATTTGCGTTGGCTAACCACACATATACCGCTACCCCCATCTGTGTCACCACCAGGTTTATTACAATATAAAAGAAAATATTTTTGTGTCATGTTTATGATGCCACATATGACTGCACACAGAAACGGCTGACCTGCTGGAAGTCCATTGCTAGTATTCAGGTCACATTACATGCGCAGGTAAAACTAAAGCAGACCATTCCATATACCTTGATTTGCATAAACAAGATGTAGGGGTCAAAGGTAGAAGCTTGTAGAATCTATAATCAATTATTTAAATGATCTAGATTAAGAGCGAATATCTAACTATCAGTGTTGCTAGTCATTTTTCAGTTTGTCATCATCTGTATCTCGACTGGGTCATATTTCTATATTATTTTTCTGCCAATTTATCATTGTGATTTATATTTTGAATTGATTATTTTGTTGAACGGAGTTTAAAAGCAGTAAGCTCAAGAAATATATATTAGCTGCTGTATTTCTTCAATGTATTCAATAGATTTATAGGCACTTCCCAATCCGCTTATCTACTATAATTGTGGAGTCAGTACAAAAACTATCTCCAAAATTCAAATGGGACATTCAGTATTTTTTTTTTAAATTTTTTTCTTAAATTTGTTTTCATTAACAAGTCAATGAGAGTTACCATTATCTTCTTAAAGAAAAAACACAGCTTATGTTATGTATGGCCGACTGGTCATGCGGTATGTGCCGTGGACTGTCAGTTGGTTGTCTTGATGGTCCTGGGTTCATACCCTGCCTACTGCCATTCTCTGTCCTGTTGTAGGAAGTTTGGACTAGGAAGTAGATTATCTTCAACTCTGAAGAAACACCAGAAACATGTCAAAAATTTTACTAACATGATAAACATCAATATCCATGCTCATTTATTTTAAAAGAGAAATGGTTTAAAATATAGATCGCTGTTATCAAACAGAATGTAAGTTACAATTAGTTTTCCAAACAAAAATATCAATAAGATTGAAACAGCTTTTAAATGAAAAAAAAAAAAGATTACATGTAAACAAATGAAGTTAAGTATTAGACATCAAATAGTCCTTGAAAGCTTGTTTTTTCCTTATGGGAAACATCTTCATTCTCATAATTATGTTGAAGTGTTCTGATGATTTGGTCAATCTCTGATATGAACTGCGCAGTGGTTTCCAGATAAGGCAGCTCTCCATATAGTGTCTCTTCTATGGGTTTTTTTTTTTTTTGGGGGTCCAGTGTCTTGTTCTGGCCTTTTGATGAATGCAGTTTTGACGGTCATGATAAGTATTCTCTGGTGCCACTTCAAATGGTCAAATTTCACTAGTCCCAATGGTCTCATTTTATTGTGTCCAGTTTTGAGGTGAAAAATTTAGACATTAGTCATATTGGAAACAAGACTAACTTTTTTAGACCAAATATATTAATAACAACATGATAACTGTAGATTAGCTATTTATAACATTAGCTGTACAAAAATTTATAGCAACCTATAGTATTGTGAGTTAATCCATACTCTAGATTGTTACCCAAGTAATTTATCTGTACTAAATTTTTTTTACAATTGTTAATGTCCTCAAGTTACTTACCCAACTTTCCAACTCAAATGTACAGCTTGCTACCATACTCTTTCCATCCTGACATCGCCAAGTTTTGCATCAAACACAAGAAGAACATGGTTACAGCAAGCTACATCAGTCCAGCCATGAGAGACCTACATGAAACGTATGTATAGCCAGTCTTTCTTATCAAAACATTTTTCTAAGGGGTTTAAGAGTATAATAGGAAAACTAGAATTATTTGGACCAAATTTTTCTCTTTAGTGTAGACCAAAATATTATTCTGACTGAGGATTACAATTTTAATTATAATGGTTAGGGAGAAGGGGAAGCTACTATCATGCTCAATAAATATTTAAATTATTGCAACTAGGACATAACATGTTATATATTATAATTTAAGATAGTAACAAACAGTTTTAGTATTGAGTCTAATGGGAAGCTTATAACTGTTTGATGAAGGTTAGTGATATAGGTACAAAGAATACTGTAGTTTTGATATTAAATACTCTCAAATTGTTTCTATGTGAACAGTGCTAAGGAAGCAGGCATCACAATCATGAACGAGGTAGGGGTTGACCCTGGTATTGACCACATGCTAGCAATGCAGTGTTTCGATGAAGTCAGGAGAGCAGGGGGAAAGGTAAAATTTCTTCACAAATATTACAAGGGGCTTTAATTTCATTGTCTTAAAAATGTACCTTTTTTTTTTACAAAATGATGTACCAACTACGAACAGGACACATACCTCTATTAAATTACCACCTGAACAAAATAAACTCCACACAACTCCCCTTTTGCAGACACTGTGCCCACCCCTTTGAAACCGTAAACCATATCCTCTTTGAATGCCCCTCCCTAATCCACCTTAGGCAGACCCTACTACCACTCCAGCCCAACATAGCCAACACCCTGTACGGCAGTGCTGAACAACTGAAGAAAACAGCAGGCTATTTTTCCTTGGCACAGTCTGCAAAAGAGCTCACAGCTCAGCAACAATAAAGCTGGCTAGAAGAAGTACCATATGAAATCATGAGGAGGAGACAAAGATTCTTTTTAGGAAATATTCTATTGGACTTGTGTGAGATTTTGAGGAAACAGTATTTGATGCTTTTAGAATATATTGAGACTTTTACTAATACTTTTGAAATTCTAATGAAAAGAAATTTATATTGGTGACATTGAAAAATTATATTTCATAAGGATATCATTGAAACATTCATTCATTCAAAGAAAAATGTATATGAAAAGTGCATGGTTATGGACAACAACAGGTATCTGATTAAAATTTCAGTCGTATAATAAATATAAGAAAACAGTTTTTTTTAGAACTTAAAATCAGATTTGTTATCTACCACTATTTAACAAAAATATAGATACCTCTCAAAGTATACTATTCTCCCTTAGATCACATCATATGTTTCTTACTGTGGAGGTATACCTGCACCTGAAGACTCAGACACACCATTACTGTACAAGTTCAGGTAATTTGACTCGTTGTAATTATTATGCATTTTACTGATAGGTTGGTTTAATTTTAAATGTTTTTTTCTAGAATAAATATAATAAAAAAAATTAATATCAAAGTTGTGTCCAGGTCAATTTTATTTTAGATCTAATGTTTGTGTAAAGAAATTTATTTAAGATACTTTTGTGTTTCAAGAAGTATTTGTTTCTCTTTTGCCAGTTGGTACCCTAAAGGTGTCTTGATGAATGTTTTGGCTAGTGCCAAGTATTTGAAAAATGGCAAGGTTAGGGACTGTTTTAAAATTTCTCTAAGCTTTGTTTAGTTAACATAATTTCATAATTGTTCCAGAATGTATGTTTTGTTACATATTTACCGAAACGTTTTTTACTCCAACTTTCAGTTGCTCTATATTTGTTTAGTTTTATAAATATTTATTTTATGTAAAATTACAGACGTTTTTGAGATAGAACTTATAAAATATTTCATTAACTACTGCCATAAAACAGAATTTCAGTAGAGAAATGTTGGATTGCTTTACAACAGGTTGTTGAAATCCCAGGTCAAGGAGGTCTACTGAACGCTGCAGAAGAGTTGACTTTTATGCCAGGGTTCAACCTTGAGGGTTTCCCAAACCGAGACTCCACCATTTATGCATCGGAATATGGCATCCAATCAGCTGACACCATCATCAGAGGGACCATCAGATACAAAGTAGGTAACGCAGTGTAAAACTTGGGTGAACAAGAAATATTATTTTTGTATGCAATTAAAAAATTGATCACGGTAACATTCACACAGGTATCCCATTGTTCCCTCCTTTTTTTTTTACCAACTAGTCCAGGCATGTGTCAGGATCATAGTGCATTGTGAAAGTTAAAACCATGAAATTGCACTAAACTAAAACAATTGATAAAAATATTTCTAATCACACAGATTTATTGTTGTTGGTCTAGATCTATTACAAATTTAATTACATTACTGATCCAAACTAATTGATACAATTACATTTAATTTAAGCTTCGTTTTATGTTTTAAGTATTTTTTGTGTTTTTTTTTTGTTACACTGGTCACCAATCTTTACCTTCAGTAGGTCAAAACTCCTCAGATATTTTTGTGAAAAAATATGAAAAAGAAAAACAAACAACCCCTAAGCTATTATTAAGTTAATCCTTATAAACTATCAATGCCATGCTATTATTATTGTGAGAAATAGTAACAAAAAAAATCAAGCTTTACATTATATACCTTATGGCCTAACCTGAAGTGTGGCCATTTCACTAATTAGCTAGCCATTTCACAATTTGGCCAATATGTAAATGAAATTCACCATCATAGACAGTCAATGCTACACTCGATGCATTGGGACTTCCAAGTGATCAATAAATCAATGCATTTTCCTTTTTTTTAATCTTTAGTCTCAAGTCTTTGAATGATGAAAAAAAACTTATAATAAAAGAATTTTATCTTCTTGTTTAGGGGTTCATTGAAGCAGTTAGAAGCTTAATCATAATGGGTCTGTTTGGCACAGAACCAGACTCAAGACTTCATCCTAATGGACCAGAAATAACTTGGGTAATTAGTTCTTTAAATGGCTATATAAAAAAAAAAAACAATTACATAAACATTTTTCTGAAGACAAATTTTAATAAATTGCTAATTAGTATTATATTTTGTTTTAAGAAATTATTTTTTTTTAAATGCTAACATTTTTCATTTTGCAAAGTTTAAATGACAACTAATTCCCCATAGTTTGGATTGAAAAAATATTTGACCTTTGCGATAATACTAACAGAAGACTTTCAATATTTACAAGAAACCATAAATTATTGAATGTGAAATATTTTCTCATTGTGTTACAGAAAGAATATTTGTGCAGTAAATTTGACAAGTCTGGTGACATTCTAACTGACTCACTCAAAGATCTCATCTTTGACAGATGTGGCCAGGATCAGAAAAAACTGGATGTCATTGTTAAGTACGTTTGCTAACTTATTCTTAATGATTGTGTGTTTTCAGGAGGCTCAATTTTGTTTAATGCGTGGGTGTGGGGCCAAAGAAAGAACATACAACCTATTAAGTATTTTAAGAAAAGTCAAGAGATGTATATGGACAGGTTTTTTTGGTGTGTGTGTGTGTCTGAGGGGGGGAGGGGGAATACCATTTACTGGCCAAAATGATGTGCGCATAGGAGGTGTCATAAAATGGGCCATTCCAATTCAAGGCAAAACTCTATGTGGATGAGCATTACAATGTCTATGATGCCAAAAAAAGGAGGGGTTCCAGAGAGAGGGAGAGAAAGAAAGAGCTGGCTGTTCCCATTCTTATACCTGTATATTTTTTATGTTTGATGTCCCTAGGCTTGGGTTAGTGGATGATGACCCAATTGATAAAAAAGGAACTCCCATTGACACTTTGTCTAATTATTTGGCCAAGAGACTCGCTTATGGTGAGTGTTTTTATTCATAGTAGTTAGTGAGCAAATTTTTAAAACGTTTTGAGGATTAAGAATAAAAACATTTTTCTTGTATGTTTTTAGCTGAGAGTTTCCTTTGCCAATTACAAAAATTTACTGTTAACTATTTTCTTAATACATCGGACTTACTTACTTAGATCCTACTTATGCCTTTTGGCATGCTCAGTCCACAGAGATTCATCTCTAGCAGCGTTCACAGATTCTTTCCGTTTCGTGTCTATGCTTTTTAGGTCTTCTAAGAATATATGACCCCATTTTACACAGGGATGTCCCTGTTTCTCTTTTTGTCCTTTATATTATATTCATGAGTTAGACATAATTGTTTCATAAATGTTTTGACTACACACTGCTAGAGACGAAATAACCTGGAGCTGAGCACTGAGATTATATGGTTATAAAAGTCCTCCTTGTAGCATGACCTTTTTTTTTTTTAAATAGGTTAATAGGCAAGTTGCTAGAACAGACCTTGTTAACATTCAAAAATATTTTCATATTCAGTTTTAATAGTACACTTCCTCAAAGAACCTTGTTAGTGATATTTTGTTTTATTTTCAGCTGCCAATGAGCGTGACCTAATTCTGATGAGGCATGATATCGGCATCCAATGGGGAGATGGGAAGAAAGAGAAACGCAGCATTGACCTGGTCAGCTATGGAGATGTTGGTGGGTTCTCTGCGATGGCCAAAACTGTTGGACTTCCGACTGGTATTGCAGCACGTATGATTTTGACAGGTAACTGAATCCTATCTATAAAAATAAAAAAGGAGATGCACCTTTCAGACCTTGTGATCCCTGGGGGAAGATGATACAAAGCTGATCAGATTCTGTGGCTGATGGTTTTTAAAAATTGTGTCATGTGACTAGCTCAATGACCAACTGCGTTACTTCCCCCAATGTATTTCAATTTACCCATTAGAGTTAGGTGAACTTGGGGGCATCCTAAAAATCACAAATTTCAAAATGTCTACTTAAGCTGACATTTAAACATTTTACCATTCAGCCACTATGCCTAGCCCACTCCCTATACACATACCTGAATCCTAACTATGGAAAGTTTATAAATAAAGTCATCTAGATTTCAGAGGCTTTAATGAAGTGAGTAATTGCATTATTTATACACCAGCCGAGATTCATAGTTGTTCCAAAATATCATTTCAAAGCAGATCTTTTCATAAAGGTCTTGACAATGGTTTTTTGTTTTTTTTTAATTTAAAATTCATAGAACTATATTAAACCGGTGTGTTTTTACTAACGGTGGCCCACAACTCAAACAAAAAAATTTTGAAGTGGTTTAAGTATTCACCTTCACCTATCCCTTAGTCTGTTGGACCAATGGGGCACCACACCATATTTGTTAACTGTCTTTATCCATTCGTCTCTGTCTTTTGCTTTAGATAAAACCTCTTTCAATAGCAGGCCCACCCATTCTTTTATGTTGTCTTCCCATCACTTTCTCAGTCTGACTCTTCTTTTTTATTCCTGGTACTGTTTACTGAAGGAAGGTCTTTGCGAGCCATGCAAATGGTTAAAGTTGTGTTCACCAATAAATGAAATCAGTACTAGGATATTGTAAAAGTCTTTGAGAATAGTTCAAAAAGAGTGACCAATATAAGAATTTTGATCACAATTTTTAAAGACATATTTATTCTTTTAACCAGGCGAAATACAGACAAAAGGAGTTTGTGGACCAACAGCTATGGAAACGTACCAGCCCATTCTACAGCGACTCAGAAAGGAGGGCATCACAGCTGTGGAGAAAATTGAATTGCTATAAATGTGACACTCTCTGAATCGCTCGGTCAAAATGTCAGGATTAAACTTTGTTGGTAGCATTCCCTTTGGTTGTAGTATGGTGGCAAAGGCATGCTTCATTCTATCAATTTCCAGGCTCGGTAAAGATCATCAAGACTTAATTAAGCACACAGCATAGTAATCCTCGGGATGTCTTATACATCTTATATACTGTCAATAATATTACTCTGGAAAGGTATTTTATTTGTAATGTAACAATGGATAGTTTTAAAATATGATCTCAGAGCACTAACTGATTTGTGTGTGTGTGTGAATTATTTTTTTAATAACGACAATATAATTACTAAATATTATATATGCTGATAATTAATTATTTTATTCGTATCAAAATTACATAATAATTAATAATTTGAACTTCTGAGTCACAAAATAGACTGTTAGGTCCTTTTTTTTTTTCTTATCATTACATTACTATTATTCAGCTGTACTTCAGCGTCACAGTAATCGCTGATACAAGAAATATTTTATTGTAAGTGTTAATACAGTCTAAAAATAGATGCATGTTTGTTTTATTTCTTAAAATGACAAAAGTTGTTTTTTTTTATTTAAAAACACTTCCTTCGCATAGAGATGTAATTATTATTGGAAATGAACTTTTATTGTTTTATTTTGTCAGTATTTAAACCAGATTGCATTTCAGGACAATGATATTTTATTTGAGTAATTTTACTGAACACTCCCTTGAGCATTTGTGGGCTCAATTGAAAATAAATAATTTCTATGAAATTTCAAGCAATATATCTATTTCTATATAGACAAGTGCCACAAAGCAATGTAAATAGATCACCATACTTGTTGCAACTAGCAGAAGGAGAAGTATTACATGTTGTGAATTCACTGTTAATGATCTGCAATGTGTTTTTCTGTTTGCTTTGATGTATATTGGTTTGCATGATGAAAAAAAATTTTTTTAGTGAAGAATTGGATTTGTTTAAATTAATAGTTAGTTGACCAAGTATTTACATTGTTGTGTTCCAGTGTAAGTAGTATTCAGCTATTTACTACTTAACTTCACAAGTGATTCCAAAGCGCACGCCTTAATGGTTGTTTCATAGGATTAGTGATTTGTTTTCATTTTGCAAGCTTTGTGAGTTGTTTGATGAATTAGTTTTCCAATTTTTTATGGAGCACACATCTTTGCAGATTATGTGTTCTTAGCACTGATCCCTTCCTCTTTATATAATATATATATGTGTGTAGAGGCTGATTCCTTGCTTTAGAGATTGGACTTCTGGGTAACAAGAATTCTTTTAATATTCAAATTATCCCATTTGATAATTTTGTTAATTCAAACCATTTACAGCTAGAACATGTTTAAGCATAACTGGCCTATACAATAAATGTTGCAAGATTTATGGGATTCATTAGGATTAGTTATATTGGGTTATTATCACATGTCTCCTATTTGTATACCGTTTGGTAATATTGAAAGTGCTACACAAAATAGCAATTCTTCATATATATATATAATAAATATATCTTTATAGGTTCTTAGGGCTTAGTGCACACATCCACTTGTTACAATGGATTGTGCATTTCTAGTTTATTATTTGCATAGCCTAGTATTGTATACTCCTTTGTACCCCGATTAAAACTTATCTTCTTTTCTCTTGCCAAAACTTTTTAATTTGTCTCCCTTATAATTTTTTGTTTTTAGATTTTTAAATTGATGAATTAAAATGTTAACCATTCTCTTGTTACCATGGTAACCTTGGCCTAGCCCATACCTTTCCTGAACGATGACATTGTTATGACACTGTTCAAGCTTGTTTCAAATCGGATGGTCATGGCAGTCTGAATCTCAACTTGTTCTGTAATAGCACAACTCTTTGTTTCTCAACAAGCTAGCTAGATCTGGGTATTTAGTTCATCATAGTAAAATTTTCTCTGAGTTTTTTTTTTAATGACTTGAACTTGAATGATACTCATAGATCGATTTATAGCATTGCTGTTATGTTTTATCCTGATTTTATTTTTAGTATGCCATGTCTGAGTTCTAAAACATTTAAAAGATCAATTTTTATTTTTTTTATAGATGAATTTTGAATCTCGTATATGTACAGAAACTTACATTTGATATATAGCCTGGTCATAATTATGTGCATGTCTTTCAGCTGTAGGAAGAGTAAGGAGATTAAATGCTCTAAATTTTGTTTTCACTCAAGTATTATTGTGTGTAAGAATCTCTGCACTGACCTAAATGTTTACACTTTTTGTTTTTTCAGCTTGTACATTTTATATTTTGAAAAATACTTTTTTTTTTAACCAAACAAAAATTGTTTTGTATTCAAATTGATATTAATTTTATAACTTTGTGTTTGAACATGAATGTCATAACAATGTCTTAATTTAATTTCCTGATAATTATACTGGTTTAAAAGGGAAATAAAAATGTACTTTAAACTTATATTTGAGTAAAGGGGCCTCCACTCATGACTCTCCATGGACTTGACATTCTTTTAAAACATAATCCAAACAATGATGTTTCTTTTTTGTCGATATTGTATAACATGTACACTTGATATGGAATGAGTTTGGTTTTTGAGTGAAGTAACATATTTTTATCTTGTTGAAAACTAGTGCCTTATAGCTCAATGTATAATCAAGGATCACTTCTGCCGCTTGATTTAAATATTGTTCTTTCTTTGTGTGAACAAGATTTGACTTGAACATTTATTGTTCTATGTTCTATAATGTTGTTCAAAGTGAAAGAAAAAGCTGTCACTTAACTTGAACAACAGCTAACATTAGAAACAATGAATTGTTTTTTAAATTAAGACAGAAATGGTGGTTAGAACGATATTGAACAATATCACAGTACCTTTTGGAGATGTTTATATTCATGTATAAATAAATAAATATTTTAACCAATCGTATCAGATGTATCAAATTTTATTTCCTTTTTGTTGTTTATTTCTTTTGAAAATGACAAAACCTGTCTCTGTAGAAAATCCACACAAAAATAAATATAAACATTACTATTTTAAATAACAAATTCAAACAGAAAATATAAAATAATTGTACATGAAGAGACTTACTTTCCAAATAAATCTTTAACAACTTCAATCAGGCAAATATCATTGTGACTGTCTTGTACAAGTTTGGCAATCAGAGGTGGTTGCTGGTGAGAGACTTCCATCCATAAATGTCTGCAAAGATTGTTTCAGAAATAGAACGAGGGTTTCAAGAGAGGAACGAAGAAATAAAACTATGCACAGTAATATGAACGATTTAGCACTTTGGAGTCTTATGAACTATTTAGCACTATAACTTTGAGTCATATGAACTTTACCCATTGGCCATTAGTAAATCTGGAGCCTTTAAAATGATCTCTTTTATAATATCCAAACCATCAAGTCCACCATCTAAAGCTGTAGAATCTTCAAAACTAGGATCATAAAACAAAACATTAGACAGTTGCATAGAGGAAAGACCAATCTTAATGTGATTTGAGAAGAGCATAGAGTGAATGTGGAATGGTGCAGAATGCGTGTTGAAAGAGGAAGAAAAAAGATTAGAAAAAGAAGTAATGTAAAAAAAAATTTAAAATTAAAGTTCCCCTTTCAGAGTTTTTTACAATCGAGACAGGGGTGCATCTTATCTCCCTTCCTTTTTCTCCTAGCCATCGACTACATAATGAGGAGAGCAATGAACCAGACTGCCTTTTGGTATTCCATTGCAACTCCGATTGAGTGACTTGGACTTTGCTGATGATGATGCACTACTCGGGGCTACAAATAAATGCATTCAAGAAATGACGGAGAGCCTAGACAGAGAGACACCCAAAATTGGCCTCCACAAAAACTTGGATAAGACTAAAATTATGCGAGTGGGATATAAGGCAAAGGGTGTCCCCGTCAGACTTGGCGAGTCAAAGCTTGAAGAGCTGGACAAGTTCACGTACCTTGGCAGCATCATAACAAATGATGGAGATGCTTACCATGATGTAGCGTGCCGAATAGGAAAGGCAGGTAGCATTTTCCAAAGGCTGCAGCCTATTTGGACTAGCCAAGCCATTGGACTCGAGACAAAAATACACCTTCTCAACACAATCGTCATTCCAACTGCTACATATGCATGTGAGACGTGGAAGTCATCTGTCAAAATTGAGAAAAGACTAAATGCGGCTCAACAGAGATGGCTGAGACGGATTTTGGGAGTCAGTTACACAGATCGGGTCTCAAACAAGGAAATCCTATGCCGAACTGGGAGTCGAACACTTGGTGAGGTTGTGACTGAGCATCGCATGAGGTTTGCGGGACAAGTTCTACGTCAAAATGAATTACGTACACCAAGAGTTGCGATGACAAGGAAGTAAAAAAAGGAAAGCGCAAACAGGGACGTCCTCGTATTACACAGTGGACACCAGGTGGGAGGAGGCTTCAGACATTGCCAGTGACAGATCTTTATGGAGACAGCTTGCCGCCCAATGTGCCGAACGGTGCGGGAGGACCTAAGTCTAAGTCCCCTTTCAGACTGTGTGGTCTATAGGTCAGATGATGTAAAGGTCATCTGGTTCTGTGGCCTACGGTTAACAAAAGTGTCATGTGGTCACCACAATGACCAACCACCTTTACTTTTCCCCAACTAATGTCAGGTAACCATTAGAGCTAGGTGAACTCAGAGGCGCCCAAAGATCCCGAAATTAATATCCCAAGATTCAAATCCCAGACCCTGGTTTGTAAGCCACCGCATCTTCTGGATTAATGTAAATGAGGTTATTATTGACATATAATTATTTGTTGGACCAAGATTAAAGTTCTCATATTCTACTACTGCTACTTTGGTGTAGGATTGAGACTCTCATCTGCTAGTGGTCGTTACAGCTATATTCAAAACATTATTGTCAAACTGTACTTGAAACAGACCATTTGATTTCAGACTGTAGACCAGTGAGTTCATCTGTTGTTAGATAGGGTGGGTTGCTGACAATTAAAGGGAAAGCACTTAATCTGCTCAACTCAAGCTGAACTGAAAATAAAACAATCGAGATACAAAGCAATCAGCAATAAGGATACTGAAAAAAACAATAAGAAATCTGATAAAAACAATAAGGAATCTGATAAAAATATACCAACTGAAATATTCGTAACCAACTCTAGCAGAATGAAAGAAAGAATCTACAAAAATATTGTTCGTAAGCAAATGTATGAAAAGACAAAATATATAAAGATCTTCCTGTGTGAGTTGATGTGTGTCTTAAATACATTTATCTGTTAGATGATTGATAAGCGTGGGAAGCGTGGTCAAGAGGCTAAGTGCACTTGAACTTAGCTTGGCTTGGCTACCTAGAAGGGGGCTCAAGGTTCGACACCCGACTCTGGCAGAGTTGTGTTTACTGAGCGCCAAAAGGCAGCACGGAAATCCAACTCCTAGATACCCCCTCCCCCCCACTGGTCCACAAATGAGATTGGACCAAAGCGCTTTGAGCATGCTATAAGCATGAAAGTAGTGCTATATAAAAGCTATAAATATAATATAATACAAATAATTTTGTTTACAAAGCATCTAGTTGTTTGTTTGTTTTACGTGTTTTGGAAGTTCCTTCAGAATTGAAGATTATTACGTCCGAACCCAAACATGACACAGGATGGTTGGGGATTGTGGCTGGCTGGATTTGAACCCAAGAACATATCGAAATGACCATCCAGAGCACATTGCACACAACCAGGCTGCCATTACATTTACAAACATAATCTAGGCTTAAGGTGATTATGAGAACACAATATACAAGAACAAGATTTGAAAAGGAAAACTAAATTAGTTTTGAACTGGTAAGTCTTCATGTTCTTGTTAAAAGTAGTTAGGGTTAGTTAGGAAACATTGTTTCACTAAGCTGAATGGACAGCCATTCTGTACTGAAAGGTCCAAAAACTGTGCGTTTTGGGGGAAATGTGTCCCAATAAGAAGAATAAAATACATAGAGCGCAGGGCTCTCTGAGGGACATATGGAGTCATCAGTTCACCAAGGTATAAAGTTGTGTGAAACAGGGTTGGTAATACTCTTTTAAAACTTGTTATAAATGAGCATAAACTGTATACATCCATCTCTAATCTTTTCACTTTTAAATGCAAAGTAGAAAAAAAATTTCAAGCACCAAGATTACGTAGGTAAAAACCTTTTAAGAATACTCTGAGTTAACAATGCCAAGTCTGCATATTTCTTGTGACACAGTGAAAGAAAGAAGAAATAACAAGCAAATGACACAAAACAAAATACAATGATCAAATAAACATGAATCATGGCCTTCTTCATCTTTGACTTACAAAGTGCTGACAACTGGTACAAAGCAACAACAATGCATTTAGCATCGGAACTAATAGGACTATTGGTATTGAAAAAAAAAGTATGTGCAACAAATATTTGTTAATTCATTTTGAATTATCCGAATTGCAGAAATCGATATAAAAAACTGACCTTTGTTTAAAGTGAAGTCCCCCTGGATGACACATATTCTATCCATTAATCCCAGCGATTGAGCATTTTCTTGAGTCAAAGAGCAAGCAGTTGGTGAGATATCCACAGCCACAACTTGCAACTAAAATCAGCACAAAACAATAAGAAGTCATAACAATTTTTCTAGACTTAATATTGTTGTAAAACTAAGGGAAGCCCTCAACGAAAGGTAGGAGGTAATAACAGCCAATGTATTTATTTACAGCTAGTATAACAAATACTTAGACATGGACTTCAGCTATCAAGTCCAAGAGCATCTTATCTTAAGTGACACCAGTCCTTTTCTATCTAAATACTAGTACAGACCACCGACACACTTCCCAGTGCTGCCTAAGGTCTTCAATACAGTTCACAGATAGCACAAAGGACGCTTTTGAGCCAAGAAAGCTCAGACTCTAATAACTTGCAGATCACTTCAGCCAGATCTACATCAGTCCTTCTTCCTAGTATCAACATGTCTTCTACTGCTTGTGCTGAATGCTGCTGTGATGCGCACCATCAGTGTGGCCCGGGAGCGGAGTTACAACAATATTTTTAAGACATCTTAGAAAAAATTGTTCAAAACTTTTCTACTTGACAGTATACAAGACAAACTAATACAGTAATTTGTTTAGTAAAACGGCAACTTAAACATGGTGCAAGTTACTAGTTGAAACCCTTACCTTTGGACATTTTTTAAGCAGGGACAAAGACAATGCCCCTGAGCCACAACCTATTTCTAAAACAGTCGGACATTCAATCTCAATGTCGTTCACTAGTGTTTCAATACACAGTAAAGCCAATTCCTGTGGTTAGTGGTTGAAAAAAGAGAAACTAAATGAACGGAACAAAATGTATTTAAAGTTTGTTTTAATTGTAAATAAAGTGAATGGAATGGGAAAAAGGAGAAATTTAAACAAATATAAAAACTTGAAGTCTGACAGATGAGGTAAAGAACATCTGTTTCTATGGCCAACAATTAACATGGCTGTCATGTGGACTACACAATGACCAACAGCCCTTACTTGTAAGGTACCCACTAGGGTTGGGTGAATTGTCCTAAAAATCCAGAAGCTCAAAAGCCCAGTCTTCACCAGGATTCAAACTCGAGACCCCTGGGTTAGGAAGCCAAGTGCTTTACCATTCAGCCACCACACCGCTAATAATTACAAAAGGGGAAGCAATTTGGAAGTCACAGCACTATTTATACAAAAGACAAATGTATAAGCATATGAATTGCGATACTTACTTCTGTCTCGGGTCTAGGTATCAAGACTGGAGGCCTCATTGTTAAGGTCAAATCCAGGAAATCCCATTCTCCAAGAACATACTGCACAGGCATGCTGGCAATGTATACAAATATTTTGTGTTTAAATACTTGTGTCAAGTAAATTAGTTAACAGTAGCTCAGTCTAGAGTTGTTTCAACTAGGAATTGGAGGACTGAAGCGCTGACCATCTTGATCACGTTTTTAGTGATGTTTTCAAGTATCGAAATCAGAATTCAAGTTTGGATAGGCTGACTCTCAAACCTATAGGTTAACAATTGTTTTGGATGTTCCTTCAGAAATGAAGATTATTACATCCTACATCCTGCAAGACAGCAGAAGACGAGGCAGGAAGAGTTTGAACTCGGGATTATCTTGTGACTGTCTGTAGTGCATACCACATGACCAGGCAGCCACAATAGCTGATATATTAAAAGACAAGCATTAGCCATTAATGTGTTTTACAAAAACTCGTTTAAAATTATGTTACAGACAGAGGTAGGAGACCAAACTGATGACAGGATTTATTTAAATCCTTACTAACAACATTAAAAAAAAATATATAAAAAAAAGAGCTTATCTATTGGGAAGAAGCCACATATATCAATACTGTATTATTTTTCCCTTTTTCAATTACAAATTTAAAAAAAATGAACTGCCATTCATTTATGATTCATGTTTTGTTAGGTACAGTGAATAATCGTGTAAAGCTTCAACTTGATCCTAAAATGGGAATTGGGAGAAATAACATAATGTACTAATAATGTACCTGACAGAGAGTGAGGTCATATAAGATTTGTAAGAAATAAAAATTAGAATAATTATAAAAAGTTTAAGTCCTATGCATATTATCCTCATGGATAATAAAGATATGATTATTATTATTATATCTATGTAACATTTTAGATATAGCTCAATATTTTCTTTGTGTTGGTTTAAGAAGAACTTACCCTGTTAATCTCAGCTGACACAACTCATTGATTTTATCCACTTGAGTTTGGTTCAATAATGTCTGAGCATCCAGATTATAAATCTGATCAAATAAAAACATAAACAATTTCTAGAATTATAGTCAATTAGGCAGTAAGATTGTATTCAGTTAATTAATAACAAACATACTTATAATATGATCCGGGCAGAAGGCCTACTAGAGAAAGAAAACTAAATGAAGATTTTATTGGGATGTGTGTCCTGCATGGTGTAAACCACTTGGCTGTCTACTAAGTGGGTTAGAGCTCGAATACTGACATGAGCTGAGTTGTGCTTGCTGAGTGCCTAAAAACAGAAATGAAACCTTCCACCAGATACCCCTACTCCCTAACAGGTCTTGAAAAGAGATAGGACCATAGTGAACTGAGCATGCTAGAGCATGGAAGATGGGTGATACCATAGTAAATCCCAGAAAAAGAAAACAGTCAAACACTTCATTATCATACACATACAAGCTGGGTTGTCCTATTCTTTAGGTTTAGAAAGCACTTCGACATTGCACCAACAGTAAAATCTTTTAAAGCTTGATTACTAAATAAATAAAAAGGAAAACGGGAAACTTCTGACCCAGGTTCAAATCCTGGTGAAGACTAAGATTTTTAAGATTTTTAATTTTGGGATCTATAGTCGCCTCTGAGTCCACCCAGCTCTAATGGGTACATGACATTAGTTGTGGAAAAGTGAAGGCGGTTGGTCCTTGTGCTGGCCACAGAGACAGATGACTTTTGCATCATCTGCCCTATAGACCACAAGGTCTGAAAGGAAAACTTTATTTTTCTGTCTATAAAAAGCAAATACACAATGGAAGCTGATAGCTGGGATAGTGGAATTAAAGTATCTTAGAAAAGAATAATAATAATAAGGCTTGTCTTCGAGGCAAAGATTAATAAGGAATGCAGTATTTCCCGTGGCTACACAGACCCTGCCACATCCAGGGCATCCCAAAAAAAAAAAAAACAAGGGGAGAAACAGTTCCATGCTGTCTTAAGGCACTTAGCGAGCACAGCTCAGCTCCTGTCTGTATTTTGAAATTCTAAATTATACCTAATGATGAAAATATAATATGAAAATAAATAGAAAATTATAACCAGTTAAATTGAATTAAAATGTCCAAAAGGCATGTTTCTAAAAGACAAAGAATTTTCGCATTATAAATATAACTATATTTATAATATGGATGTAAGCCCAAAGCAAAGATTACTCTGCAGGGAAAAGTACCAGGGAACAGCAGGAGAGTTGGACAAAAGAAGAGATGGAAAGATAGCATAAAGGAATGCACAGGACTGACAACGACTCAAATATTCTCAACAAACAGAGAGGAGTGAAGAGAGAGACTGACCACAGATTATGTGTGGTACCACAATGGTCCAAATGACTTAAGGGACAAGTGAGAGTGTGAAAGTGGTATTAGTCCTTCTATCAGGTGTAAAAAGAAAAAATGAGATCAATATTTTTCTTTGCCTGAAAACATCATGCCTATAACCCTGTTTAGACAGAGGTATTCTAGAGAATGCTTCAATGGCCTACTTCACAGTTCACACCTATTTATAAATGTTGTTAGTCTAGATGAGTGATGGAGGTGTACAATCTGTTGTTTAGACAGAGGTATTCTAGAGAATGCTTCAATGGCCTACTTCACAGTTCACACATATTTATAAATGTTGTTAGGTAGTTGATAGTCTAGTTGAGTGATGGAGGTGTACAATCTGTTGACTTGAGATGTTATCTGCCAGTTCTTAAATACTAATCACCAACAGAATTGTTATACTCCTTCAGTTGTAGAGCGACTATGGTTCATCTCGAAATAAGCGAGATGAAAGCCTGGGCATTGTTTATGGTTGGAACAATGTCGCCCACACAGCAGCTCCTTCTCTGCACGCAGCTGATAAAATAATCCAGCCTTTTTATAAACATAACACCTACTAACAGAAAATATGGAGACAGTGATAAAATAATCCAGCCTTTTATAAACATAACACCTACTAATAGAAAATATGGAGACAGTCGACCTTGTCAAGGTTCACTATAAGCAGTCTCTTTGTTGATCATCCGTTATTCATCTGTTACCTCTTCTCGTTCTTTTTAATGTACTGTCGTGTCACTAATTAACCCAATTAAGCCCAACATCTATTAAGTCATTACAATATTCATTTCTAACATTTTATTTGTAAATTTTTTGGTCTTTGTTCTTAACGATTGTGTCTATGTAAAAAAAATTCAAGTTTCAACTAAATGTTTACAACTCATTTGATTTCTTGCCATGGGGCCCCAGACTTTAAATAGTCTTGATTGAATATGTATTATTAATACCAACAGTTTCTTTGGCAACTTCATAGCATTAACCCCAGTTTTCGTTTTAGATAAGATAATTTTTATTGGTTCAATCAAATGGAAATTCAGTTTGACTATCATTGACCACCTCAGCATAACTAAAGTAACAATAACAATAATGATGCAAATACAAACAACATTCACAAACGACACTAATACACACTCACAACCAGCACTTTATGAATAAAACTTCTGTGTACTTCTCGATGGTGATGGATGACCTTGTAATGCTCTGACTGAGAGTGGGATGAAGGAGTTTTTAAATCTTTCTGTTTTAGTCCTAATGGAAAGGAGACAACCACTTCATTCAGATCTGATATAACAGTGGTTTAATTGGGGCAGGTTGCCTTGAAGAACTGTGTGTGCTATAGAAAGGCATTTTTCATGAAAAAGTTCTTCAAGAGATGGTAGCTGTGTTCGAGTGATATTGTCACATACTCATTTGAGATCCACTGTGACATGAAGTGACTTTGTAGTCATTTCATATCTCGTGCCTTTTTCACGAGGAAAATTATTGGTCTGTGGCTGACCACGAGGTGAAAACCTCAGTTAACCTGGAGCTTTAGTAGAGGAAGGAGGTACTTGTAATTTTTCTACTGTAATATATATTTTGTAAAGTTCATTTCATTCTGAACATGGAGATGTACTTATATTGGATAATATTAATATGTGTGTGTCTATGTGGCTAGATTAGCCAGGATATATTTTATCAATAAATTTGTCGTCTGCTGATATCTGCCTTATTCATTGTATTTAAAGAACTGTGTAGCCAAGTAAGTTATATCCAAGTTATTCGTGACAGCAGTAGCAAACTAGTACAGGAAGAGAAGCCACACAAGATTACACACTCAAGATAACTCACAACAAAAGAAATTACAGATATACAATGCTTTTTTAATTAGTATATTTATTTGGTAATCATATTTGTAAAATGGAAGTTAACTAAATTCTCATCTACCTACAGTCTTATGCCCCAAGACATGAGCCACAATGTAGTTTGCGCTGATGTCTGCTTCTCCAATGTTGTGAGACAGAAACTTGTTGCTCCAGTATTTGTAAACATCTTCCAGTTTCTGAGTTGTACTTTCAGTTAAACATGATGAGAACCATACACTTCTTGGTGGTTGGTAACATCTTTTAAAATACTAAAGAAATGAATTTTTTAATTACTAGATAGATTTCTAGATATTTAGACACACTTAAGAGTTGGTGTTTTATTTATTTTTTTAATGGATCTAGTTTAATCTAAAAATTTTAGATGATACTACAAATCTACATCTCTAGTCTTCAGTTAAACATGATGAGAACCATACACTTCTTGGTGGCTGGTAACATCTTCTAAAATACTAAAGAAATGAATTTTTTAATTATTAGATAGATTTCTAGATATTTAGACACACTTAAGAGTTGGTGTATTATTTTTTTTTAATGGATCTAGTTTAATCTAAAAATATTAGATAATACTACAAATCTAAATCTCAAGTCTTTAAATAGACTAGGTTCTACGCCTATCCATAATCCATTTATTAAATTGTGTTAATCAGATCATGCATAAGATTTAAGATAAAAACAACTAGATCTAGATCTATGTCTATACTTTTACTTTTACCTAAATCTAGAATATTCTAGAATCTAGGTCTAGATCTAAATCTAGTAGTAGTAAGTAGATGTAGTAATCTAGAATTAGATCTAAATTATAAAAAATATTAGATCTAGGCTATATTATATATATATATATATCTATAAATCTATATTTATCTTCTTATCTTATAAAATACAGATGTTACTTCAAAAAAAAAAGAAGATGATTACGTCCTACATGTGTTCCTAGGTCAATCTAGTCATGCAACTAGTAGATCTTAGTTATAACCATAATGTAATGTAGAAAACAATATTATATTATTATTTAATAGAATATTATCTTATCTTATGTAATACTGATGTTACTTCAAAAAAGATGATTACGTCCTAAACGTCATGCATATTAACCAATGACTTAAATTCTGCCAAGTCAATGGTTTTCCTGGCTAGCTCAGGCAATCCATTCCATGCTCTAATAGCACTAGGGAAGAAGGAGTATTTGTACAAATTTGTCCTAGCATATGGGATGAGGAATGTGCCTTAATTATATTTATATTTTAATTTTCTGTGACATTTTAGTAATTTTATGTCTTGAGAGACAATCTTTTCCCTTTGCAACTTCTCATGTAATTATACTGTAGTGTAGATCTATATCATCTAATGATCTTTATTATAAAAAAACATAAATAGTATATCTATAATAGATCTGCTGAAACGTCTGAAACATAAAACTTATTAAGTTGTTATAAAAGAAAAAAAAATTATCCGTGAGTCTGTTTCTGAAGTCTGAAGCAACACCAACCCAACAGGAACACTGACAGTAGTGATACATTACTGTCAGAGTGACTGACACTGTGTGTGTGTGTGACAGTAACTGAGTTATTACTGCTAGTGATATTATTAGTTTAGAATCAGTCTTCTTATTATCTTAGTCTAAATCTAGAGATCTAAATCATCTAGTCTAGATCTCCATCTTAAAATTTAAGGCATATCATTCTTCTAATGACTAATGAGACTATTTATGATTTTATTTACTATGCCGACTATGGTATGTCTAGAGTTTAGATCTATAGGGTATATAATTATAGTTATAGCTACTGCCTACTATTTAGTAAAGACTTCTTACTTAGAACTAAGACTAATCGTGTAATAGACTTAAATAGTAAGACTAAGACTCATCAGTTAATATTTCATTAATAATAGCTTAATGCATAGATCTAGCTATTCTAGATCTAGCTGTGAATATTCACATTTGACTAGAGTAACACCTATAGTAAAATCACTAAATTTAGAAAGCCTTCAGGACAGAAGACTCAAAAGTAAAGTAGCAATTATACATAAAACACTGAACCATAATCTTCAAATACAAAAACAAAATTTAATAAAATACTCTGAAAGAAACAAAGATAAAGGCACATTCCTCATCCCATATGCTAGGACAAATTTGTACAAGTACTCCTTCTTCCCTAGTGCTATTAGAGCATGGAATGGGTTGCCTGAGCTAGCCAGGAAAACCAGTGACTTGGCAGAATGTTGTAAAATGTTTTGTTTTACATGTTTCGGATGTTCCTTCAGAGTTGAAGATAATTACTTCCTAGTCCAAACCTCCCGCAGGACGACGGGGGATGGGAGCGGGCAGGGTTTGAACCCGGGACCATCGATAAATCTGAACGACGGTCCAGCGTGCAAACCGCACGACCAGGCAGCCATTTAAGTCATTGGTTAATATGCATGACTAAATGCATGATGCGTATGACATAATAATCTTCTTTTTTGAAGTAACGTCTGTATTATATAAGATAAGATAGCTAAAGTAAAAAGTTAGTAAGCCCAGTAAGGGCCTACTTACTAGATCTAGGCCTAACTTAACTAACTAGTCTAGGCCGGCTAGGCCTAGAACTAGATTTTACTTTACTTAATAAACTTAATAAAGTTAATTTACTAGTTACTAGGTCTAGAATAAAGTAGAATAGTCTAGATTCTTAATCTTATCATTCTAGAATCCTAAGAATCTAGACGATCTAATCTAGATGATAATAGTGGGTGCAGTGAATGACACTTTTGTGTAAGCTTTAAGGCACTTTAGACAAAGTTACCAAAGACACTCGCTTTTGGAATGTAGATCTAGATCCACTTAAAATAGCCTTGGTTATTTGTTTACATGCCCAGATACATGAGCAGTGAGACATTTTTTTTTGGGGTGTAAAATTATCCAGATTGATCTCCCTTGTTTCAGTAGACCTTTACTATTTTTTTTAAAGAGCGAGTTTGTCCCACAGACCTATATATAATTCTTAAACAAATATTTTCCGTGCGGTGTACACCTTTCTATCCTAACCCATAGCCAGCGGTCACAAGTCCTTCGAGTCTGTTGGACCGTTGGGGCATCAAACAAGATCTGTTGAGTGTTGACAGTCTTTTTCCATTCCTCTCTGCCTTGGATATGATCTCTTTCAACGGCAGGCCTGTCCATGTTTGTAAAATGTTTTACATGTTTCGGATGTTCCTTCAGAGTTGAAGATAGTTTACTTCCTAGTCCAAACCTGCCGCAGGACGACGGGGGATGGGAGCGGGCAGGGTTTGAACCCGGGACCATCGATAAATCCGAACGACAGTCCAGCGCGCAAACCGCACGACCAGGCAGCCATCCATGATCTTACTTGTCTGCCTCTTCTTCTTTTTCCTGGTACTGTTCTTATTCATTATGGTAGGACTAATTCGCACAAGTACTCCTTCCTCCATACTACAATCAGAGCAAAGAACGGGTTTCTTAAATCAAACAGGAAAACCAATGACTTATCAGAGTTTAACACACGATTAGATGAGCGCGTCTATGACTATGACATGATTGTCGTATATATTGAGAGCACGTCTATAATTTATAAGTTTAGAAAAGACAGACAAACACACACTCATACAACGAAAAAGGCTAGGAAAAATAGAGTTATGCTTCTTTATTTCACATTTAGTGAGTACTTGTCTACAATACTGCGAGATTGAATTCATTTATAAGTTACTTCTGAAAAAAAAATCAGTGGTTAGGTCAAGAGCATTCTTGAAGCTTTCAGAAGTTAATACAAAAAAATGCTAAGAAAATAAAATTCCCTCCCCTTGCTACTCATACTTCACATATTCATTTACATAAGCAGAAGCACTAGCTCTCTCTTTAACTCCTTCTCTATACCCACTCGTCACTTTTTTCTCTATATCTCTCTTTCTCTCTATGTCCATGTCTCCACCCCTCTCTCTCTCTCCGCATCTCTTCAACTCTTTATCATTCTTTCTCTCTCAACCCTTCTCTCTTTCCTTCTCTCTCTCTCTCTTCTCTATGTCCTTCTCTCCATCTCTCTCTCTCTCTCCGTTTCTCTCTTCTTTCTCTTCACATTCCCATTTCACCCCTCTCTCTTTCTCTTTCTCTCGCACGAAAATAAAGAAAGTCTAATGTAAAAAAAACAACAACAACACAATATAGCTCCCATGTAACAGAATGTTTCAAACTAAAGTGAACATGGGACAATATACATTGTGGCACTGAACTATATACACATACATTTGAGTGAGAAACATCTTCTCTCTTTTACTCTCGTATCTGCCTCTCAATCTCTCATTTCTAAAAAAAAAAAATTGATGATCAAATAGTTTTGAGGAATGAAAACACAGAAAGGAACATTCCATATTGAATGTGTCTCCAAAGTTAATTTGATTGTAAACTTGATGAATGCTTGTGTTGACCTGCTTGAGCTGTTCCTCTTTCTAAGTATTTCTTTTTCTTTGGTACCACCTTTATTGCGGAAGTTTGCCGGATTCTGAAAGGTTGGCGGGAAAATAATAAATATAATAATAGATGGAAATAATAATAATAAATATGAAAAACAATGATAAATAAAATAACAATAATAATTCCTGAAAAGCGAGCAGAATAGAAAAAGTCAGTTAGCATTTTCCAAAGGCTGCAGCCTAGTTGGACAAGCCAAGCCATTGGACTCGAGACAAAAATACACCTTCTCAACACAATCGTCATCCCAACAGCAATATATGTATGTGAGACATGGAAGTCATCTGTCAAAATTGAGAGTAGATTAAATGTGTCTCAACAAAAAAGGCTGGGATGGATTTTGGGAGTCATTTGCACAGATCGGGTCTCAAACAAGGAAATCCTATGCCAAACTGGGAGTCGAACACTTAGTGAGGTTGTAACAGAGCGTCGTATGAGGTTTGCGGGACATGTTCTGCGACGAAATGAAATACGCATACCAAGAGTTGCGATGACATGGAGGCCAATACGAGGAAAGCGAAACAGGGACGTCCTCGTATAACTTAGCGCCACACCTTCACGGAGGACCTCAGAACAGTGGACACCAGGTGGGAGGAGGCTTCAGAAATTGCCAGTGACAGATCTTTGTGGAGACAGCTAGCCGCCCAATGCGCCGAACGGCGCGGGAGGACCTAAGTCTAAGTTAGTCTAAATTCCTGATAAAATGACTACGATGAATTTTGTTTCCCTTTAACGAAACTCGACCCTGGCGTGCCAGAGAAGGAATACTCGTTCGTTTCTAACATAATAATAATAATATCAATTGAAAGAGGTTCTAACTAAGACAAAAGACAGAGAGGAATGGAGAAAGACGATCGACAAGTCTTGCATGGTGCCCCAACGGTCCAATAGAGTTAGGGATAGGTAAAGGTAAAGGGTAAAGGTAATAAATAAAAAAAAATAATAATAATAGGGCGGTTGGTCATTGTGCTGGCCACAAGACACAATCGTTAACAGATGACTTTTAAATTATCTACCCACTCAGATCGCAAGGTCTGAAAGGGACACATTTAACCACCATTCGCTTTTTGAAAAAAAGTGCCTAAGAAAAATCGAAAAAATCTTGGAAGACAACGGCCTCCCGCTCTATCAGAACTACGACAGGGCGAAGTGGGCGACTGCTGTCAATCAAAACAAGAACAGAGCGGTACAAAAACTCGTTCGTACCTCACTCGGTCAGACTCTATCACCGCCACTCATTGATCAGGGAACATGAAATGCACCAAGATACCTGTGTGTAGTCGCTGAATGAACTCTTTATGTTGTCTGTTGTATTTGTGTGTATTTTTCTGTTGTGTTGTCTTTATATGAGAAAAAAGTCCTTGTAATCACAACAAATTTCCGTAAGGATCAATAAAGCAGTCTTAGTCTTAGTAAATAACGGGAGTGTTCTGTAAGATTAGCGAGAATATAGAGGGAGAACACATTGTTTAGAATTTGAGCACGTTTGAATTAAATAGTCTGTTTCAATATTTTAGTAACTAATTACTACCTTTGCTACTACCTTTGCTTCATTTCCGGTGTCAAATTCATTTTATATATTTATTTTTAGTGTGTATTTGCATTATGATTATCACACTTGTATATAGGTACCTCCAAAATCTGGGTGCTCTAGTTTAGCATTCGGGGATTTCAAATATACGTTTTTCTCCACTTATATAGATTTTTTTACAATTACAAACATCTCATACCGGATAATACGTAATAACTTTTATTTCTGATCGACGCCCTTTTTATTCCACACCCTTCTGTTTCAAAATGCTCTTGAGATCAATGTCCAAGTAAAAATCCTGTTTAGATATCTCTTGAGACCTTGACGCGTACATTACGTAACAGTTACACAGATCTAGTTATAAATACCAAGCTCTTGCAGCGCTGGTTAGGAACCAAGATGAATAAACTGGTGTACTCACTTTTCGTTTTAGGAACACTCCTGTCGGTCACAGCGAAGAAAATCACGAGATCTTGTTATAAATACTTAGCTCTTGCAGCGCTGGTTAGTAACCAAGATGAATAACTTAGCGTACTCACTTTTCCTTTTAGGAACACTCCTGTCGGTCACAGCAAAGAGAATCACGAGCGCTGTAAATAGGCTGGCAGCAATGGCGCCTCCTATGAGACCCCACGTAACATTCTTCTTGGTCTCCATTTTGCGCTCCTCACCACTAGCTACCTGTGCAAAGTCGTCGTCTAGAAAGGGGCCGGTGTCCTCGGTGGAACCAGCAGAAGACACGACTTCGCTATGTTTGGTTGACTCTTCCTCTCTATCAACAGCGTCTTGGTAACCCGTGGCGGTGTTCTCGAAGATCTGTGGTGTAGTTAAGGGCGATCCGGTCCAGGTAGAGCTTACAGCTGGCGTCGGTTGTGTGCTGGTACTATCCGTCCTTGCTTGGGATTCTTAGAGAATAGATGACAACATTTATCTGGTAAAATTATTGTTTATAAGATAAAAAAAATATAATTAACAGACGTAAACAAAAAGAGTAACACGTCCTACGCCAGGGGATCACAATCTGTGGCTCGCGACCCATTTTGGGGTGGAATGACGATTAGCAAGGGTCGCCTAAGACCCATAGTGGAATTTTTATTTTTTTGTCTAAAAAGAAATTTGACAATGTAAAAAAAAATTCATTGGCAGTTACTATTTTGTTTACCAGCATTGTCATTCGAGGAGAAATGTTATACATAGTCAGAATTATTTCAACCATTTTAATCGTCACAGCAATAACGTCTAATTGTAACAGTTGTGGGAAGCGTGGTCGAGAGGCCAAGTACCGCTTGAACTTGGCTTGGCATGGGCTACCTAGAAGGGTTCGACACCCGACTCGGGCAGAGTTGTGTTTACTGAGCGCCTAAAGGCAGCACGGAAAACCAACTCCTAGATACCTCCTCCCCCCCCCCCCACACACTTTTCCACAAATGAGATTGGACCAAAAGCGCTCTGAGCATGATATAAGCATGAAAGTAGCGCTATATAAAAGCTATAATAATAATAATAACAGTTTCAATGACTGTCCATCAAACGGCGCGGCAGCCATTGCAGGATCAGAGGTATTGATTTTATGATGAAGATTTACCCACGTTAGTAAAAAAAAAAAAGAACACCCCAGCAATACGCCATCTTTTTAAAATAATTTTTATTGTGGATTATTATCTTTATAATGGAACAACCCATTGAACTGGATCTCTATAACATTAGCGAAAACACCGACAGCTTTACGGTTTGGGTGGGGGGGGGTCGCCACATAGTGAGAAATAGTAACAAGGGGAGTCGGGGAAGTAAAAAGGTTGAGAATCGCTGCCCTAAGCGTATTCATGTGTGAATAGTGTCGTGCATGTTAAATATAGTCTTAAGCTTTACTGAGTCATTTGTTTTCTGGCTGATACATGCAACCCGAACTGTCACAGCAGCCCTACGATAAACGTCAAGTGACAGGTGAAAGATAGACTACATATCATCTAAAGACGTCATAACCTGTAACCTGTGGGCGGCTTAGACCAATAGCTCGTTGCCACGTCGCAGATCTAATGTCAGATCTGCGACGTGGCAACGAGCTATTGGCTTACACCTAGAGCATTCGTCATAGATGTCCTCACCACTGACCATCGACGTGACAATCTGTGGGCTGCAGAGACCAATAGCACATTGCCACGTGGTACAGGTCTGTGACGTGGCAACACGCTATTGGTCTAAACTGCCCACATGTTGTGACGTCGTAGGTCCGTGTTCAGGCCTACTAATATAACGATAGGTCTCGACTTCAGAGCAAAAAACTAATTCACAATTTTGTTGTGAAACTTTTTTTTTTCAAATTTATGTTCGCTGGGCATGGCAATACTACAGTCAGAAGGCAACCAAAAGCCCAACTAACCTTTTACGAACTAACCTTTTAGCAACTAACCTTTTACCAGCTAACCTTTACAATCATTACTTAAGTAGTGTGTTGACTTACCGACTTCATTGGCCAAGGTGTACACTGAAAATGTTCTATTGCATTGAGGGTTCACGCAATTACTAGAAGAAATCTGAGGGGCAAATAGACCAAGATTTTCCTAAGCCAAACACTAGCAAATAGCCACAATGTGTCCTACTGTATGTGTGACAAACTGACTGTGTCTTACTGTATGTGACAAACAGACGGTGTCTTACTGTATGTGTGACAAACTGACTGTGCCCTACTGTATGTGTGACAATTGACTGTGTCCTACTGTATGTGTGACAAACTGACTGTGTCCTACTTTGTGTGACAAACTGACTGTGTCCTACTGCATGTGTGACAAGCTGACTGTGTCCTACTGCATGTGTGACAAGCTGACTGTGTCCTACTGCATGTGTGACAAACTGAATGTGTACTACTGTATGTGTGACAAACTGACTGTGTCTTACTGTATGTGTGACCTAATGATTGTGTCCTGATGTATGTGTGACCTACTTATTGTGACCTGATGTATGTGTGACATTCTGATTGTGTGTCCTACCTTATGTGTAACCCACTGAATCTCCTACTGTACGTAGGGCCTATTGACTGTGTTTATTTCAATTGAAAAAAAAACGGTTTTACGTAAATTATAAATTCTTGTAGGAATCATGGGCGATCTATTTCTACGGCTACATTCAATGATGATGATTTCCCTTCATCCTGGACGAGCCCAGATCTTAAAACTCATAGAAGACTCATTGTCACACTCGGAAGAAATTGCAGGACTTTGCCAGTGACCGATCTTTATAGAAAGCTTGGCGCCCAATGCGCTGATAGGCGCTGGAGGACCTAGGTCTAAGTAAGTAAATCTTGACTTTAAATAAATCAAAAAGAAAAAGTGTTACTGACCTGAACTAATACTAGCTGCACTTGCTCCAACTGCGATAGATACATAATGTTACAGCCCTGTTCGTCCTCAGAAATGATACAACTGTCCTATAAAAGACATTTTGAAATCCCATAAGACATGTTCAGATTCTGAGTACACCCCTTCTTGCCCTGCCTCCGGCCCTCAAAAAAAAAATAATTAAACATTCAGTGGCGTAGCTACGGTGGGGGAGGAGGAGGGAGAATTTGACAATCCCCCCCCGGGACCCCAAATGATGGAAAAATGTTTGGCTACGCCCCTGAACACAAGCATGTTACTTAATAGTATAAAATTACTCAGTTCACCAGTGATAACCGCTGGCTGTCTGGTTGTGTGGTATGAGTTCTGGACTATCGTTCGATGGTCTTAGGGTTCAAACCCAGCCTGACACCATTCCCCCCATTCCCCACCGCCCTAAGGGAAACATGAACATGTGAAACAATAGGTTTTATTCTCTATTTAGTATATCTATATTGCAGTTAATGTCAAGGTCATCTGTTTCTATGGCCGACGGTTAACGAGAATGTCATGTGACCAGGACAACGACCAATCACGTTTACTTTCCCCCAACCAATTTCAGGTAGCCATTAAAGTTGGGTTAACTCAGGTAGCCATTAAAGTTGGGTGGACTCAGGTACCCATTAAAGTTGGGTGGACCCAGGTAGCCATTAAAGTTGGGTATACTCAGGCAGCCATTAAAGTTGGCTGGACTCAGGTACCCATTAAAGTTGGCTGGACTCAGGTAGCCATTAAAGTTGGCTGGACTCAGGTGCCCATTAAAGTTGGGTGGACTCAGGTGCCCATTAAAGTTGGGTGGACTCAGAGGTCCCATAAAAATCTCTTAATTCAAAATCCAAGTCTTCACTACACTTCGTGTAAGCTCTGCTGGGTTTTTTAAAGTATTTTTTAAAATGCTTTTGTTGTTACTTACATCAATTGTATATATCATTTGCTCTCTGATAACATTTTCTCCTAGATGTTTCTCAATATGGATGTCGTACGTGCGATCGGGGACGAAATCCTTATTTTCTGTAAACTTAAGTTCCAGCAACGCGTTCTTCATACGTAGGACAACATTGGGGCTCCAGTTGACTATCTTGGAGTCATCTTTAAGAAAATAGCCCAATAACAAAATACAAAACAAGGAAATAAAATAATATTTATCGGACATTTGCTAGGACAAATTTAAACAAATACTCCTTCTTCCCTAGTGTTATTAGAGCATGGAATGGGTTGCCTGAGTAAGCCATGAAAACCATTGCTTGGCAGAATTTAAGTCATTGGTAAAAATGCATGACTAGATGCATGACTCGTAGGACGTAATCATCTTCTTTTTTAAAGTAACGTCTGTATCATATAAGAAGATAATAAATTACGTAACATTATATTTGGGGCACACAGACGGATATCACTTGTGATATTTTAATTGAAGCTTTCAAAACAAGAAAAACATTTAAAATACTTTTTTAAAAAGCAGTACCTCCTTTATGCAACTTTAGACAACTTTACACAATTTTATACAACTTTCTACAACTTTACACAACTTTACACAATTTTATACAACTTTATGCAACTTTATACAAGTTTACATAACTTTACACAACTTTATACAACTTTATAAACTTGACACACCTTTACACAACTTTATACAACTTTACACAGCTTTACAGAACTTTATACAACTTTACACAACTTTATACAACTTTATACAACTTCACACAACTTTATACAACTTTACACAACTTTATGCAACTTTACACAACTTTATACAACTTTATACAACTTTGCACAACTTTACACAACTTTTTACAACTTTACACAACTTTATACAACTTTATACAACTTTATACAACTTTACACAACTTTACACAACTTTATACAACTTTACACAACTTTACACAACTTTATACAACTTTATACAACTTTACACAACTTTATACAGCTTTACACAACTTTATACAACTTTATACAGCTTTACACAACTTTACACAACTTTACACAACTTTACACAACCTTATACAACTTTATACTACAACTTATAGAGCGATTGTTTTCTCTTCATTTTCTCCTTCTCCAGCCAAGTTTAAATATATTTCTTTTTTTTTTACTTTGAAAAATTACAACGGTCAAACTAAAGTTTTCTCCGTGTGGCCAACGAGCTATCAAATCCTTTCTTTACGATATATATCCACTGTTAAATTTCTAGGAAAATCTTTAGAGCCGTTTTGGGTTTTTTTGACGTTTCCTCGAAGTTCCGAATTGAATAGAGGTATTGTAATAAAGTTAAGTTGAAACAAAACTCAAATGTGCGAGAACCAAAACACTATTAAACACTTTGTTCTATCCGAAAAAAAAAGTGTAGAAATGAACTAATAGTGAATAGAATAAATGAGAAGGGGACAAGCTATTATCCGTATCGACATTTATTTCTTTATTTATTCGGCATTTATTTCTTTATTTATTCGGCATTTATTTCTTTATTTATTCGGCATTTATTTCTTTGTTCGGCATTTAAAGGCCGAAAAACCTAAATTATGACCAATAGCCAACAGGGCTTTAAAAGAGGCGTCTGTATTTGAGGTGAAAGCTGACTAGCGTTAGCAGCTTCATATACCTCGGAGCTATTAATTCAGCTGAGGGAACGAGACCCGAACTATTGGTCCGAATAGCACAGTCCACAGCAGCCCTTTCAAAAAAAATAATATGGAGAGACAAAGACTTAGCCATAGGCACCAAAATCAGACTGATGCGCTCCATGGTCATGGCCACGTTTTTATATGCTTGTGAGTCTTGGACGCTGAATGCAGAGCTAGAGAAGAGAGTCCTAGCAATGGAATTGAGATGCTACAGAAGGATCCTAGCTATCACATTCAAAGACCGCATAACAAACCAAGAGATTAGAGACAAGGTTACAGCATGCGATTGGACCCCAAGATGACCTGCTAACTATCGTAAAAAAACGCAAGCTAAAAATCTATGGTCATATTACAAGATCTTCGGGGCTCGCAAAGACCTTCTTTCAGGGAACAGTACCAGGAAAAAGAAGAAGAAGAAGACTGAGAAAACGATGGGAGGACAACATAAAAGAATGGACGGGCCTGCCATTGAAAAAGGTTCTAACTAAGGCAAAAGACATAGAGGAATGGAGAAAGACGGTCGACGAATTTTGTCTTATTTTATCTTATATAAAACAGACGTTACTTCAAAAAAAGAAGATGATTACGTCCTACGCGTCATGCAAATCTACCATGGTGCCCAATGAGGGATAGGTAAAGGTAAAGTATTATCCGTATCACAAGAAAGACTACACCAATTACCAGAGGCTATCGCGACATAACCAACGTCTAATTGTTCGCCTCAGAACCGGACACATCATATGTTCCAGAAGCTAAAAATTGGGACTAGCGATATCTGCTCCTGTTGAGTGCCACCAGAGAATGCTGACCATGTCCTTCAAAACTGCTTTCTTTATCAAACGTGCCCAACAAGACACTGGCCCCAAAACACCCCAATACAAAGAAAACTATATGGAGAGCTCGCTGATTTGTAAACTACTGCGCAGTTCATCTCATATATTAATCTAGTCATCTAAACGCTCCAACATGATACTGAGAACTAGGAAGAAGAAGATGAACAAATTAATGAGAACGATGAAGTAGAAGATGAACAAATTAATGAGAACTAGGAAGAAAAAGATGGACAGAAATAATGAGAACTAGAAAGAAGAAGATGAACAAATGAATGAGAACGAGGAAGAAGAAGATGACCAGAAATAATGAAGCAAACTATTCCATCGTCGTCGATTCAAAACTAGGAAAAAGGATACCCACATACACACATACGCACACACACAGCGCTATTCCCTCTATTGTCTCATTAGTTCAAGAACATGTTTTAGGGGCGTCACGTTTACATCGGCCATCTTTCTCTTTCGCAGTTAGCAGAAGTCCAATAATCTAAATGCTTAGATCAGTGTTTCCCAAACTGGTTTCTGCTTAACCATAGTGTTCCTGGAGGCCTGAATAGGCGTTCCGTGTAACTACTGAAACAATTAACTAAAAAAAAATATAAGCAAAGTGTTTCTGAAAATATTCAGAATGTGCGAAGTGTTCCGTTAAGGAAAAAGTTTGGGAAACACTGGCTTAGATGATATTACTCACTTCCGCCGGATGTTATCAGTGAGCCAGTGAATACTTTTGGGAAAAACTTCCCAGGCAGGAATGGCTTTTCGTTTGGCGCCGGTATGCTGACGACATTAACCGTGTATTGTGTGGTATGGTTCAGCACCACTGGGAAGTCATGGGATAAAGTCATCTATTTTGGTAAAAAGAACAAACAAAGAAAATTTTACAAGCATGGCGCATCTTATTAAGAAGTAAAAGTAACCATATCAGACCTTGCGATTAGGAAGCAGATCATGTTAAAAGCTATCTGTTTCTATAGCCGACAGTCCACGAGAGTGTCGGGATGGCTGCCTGGTCGTGCGGTATGCGCTCTGGACTCTGGACTGTCGTTGGTTGGTCTCCATGGTAACGGATTCAAACCCTGCCATCTATAATCCTACTTCGTCTTGTGGGGGAATTGGAGTAGGATGTAATTATCTTCAAATCTGAGGAAATATTCGAAATATGTAAAAGATTTTACAAACATGTGTTCTGTGACCAGTACAGTAATGCAATGGAGTGTGTAAGTGTATCCACGGTGACGGTGAGAAGAGGTTAGCGATTGGTTGTGAATGATGCAAGATAAGCGGCATTGTTGTCATCGGTCTTAGGTAGGACAGACGTCTCCAGAACGCCATGCTGAAAAGACGTGTTATTGTAGCGAGTTTGATTTGGTTAAAAGTACCATTTTATATTATTACTAAAGACTACAACATTTTTTTTCATTTTATCTCAATATTATTTTGTCTATATTGTAATAAAAGCTCTATAAAGTTTTGTTCACAAAGAAATTATTCAATATATTTCAAATTTTAAAAGTTATAATGTAATACGCCTACAGTGTTGTCTGCCAGCAGTTTGGTGCTACGAGTCAAGGGCCGTCCACAACAAATGACCACCTGGCGTTCTGGAGACGTCTGTCCAAGGATTCTATCCAAGGCAAAAGACATAGGAAAATGGAGAAAGACGGTGGACAGATCTTGTGTGGTGCGGTCAACATGCTAAGGGGTAGGTGAAAGTAAACAACGGACATTAGCGCAGTGCCTCTCACATTTTATAGTTCTATTCTTCTGATTGTCTTAGGCGACCTCTGGCAAATCGTCATTGGACCCCGAAGAGTGTTACGACTGTAACGGATGCATGTGTGATCAAATGTAACTGAAGTATTTCTAAAGATGATTATGTATCCTAGATGCATGCGTACCTTGTTGAGTGTATTATGGTTGCAAGTTCGATACATAACATCCGCCACAACAATAACAGGTATCACAGACTCAATGACCAAGTTGACTCAAGATGAAATTCAAACAGACGTTTATTACAGTATGGGCCACAGTCTAGTCTGTCACTATAAAACGATGTTATCCCCTCAAGAGTCTAGCAGTAACTGATTTCTATAAGTCAATCTTAACCTCTAACCCCAAAGTCTATGTCGTCATTCTAAAATATCCGTTCACTGTCAGTACATTAAATTGCGCCACCCAACTAACTAAACTAGCTATCTAACACGACACACAGTTTGAGAATGGTACGTTAAAAACACTCACGTTGTGAGGAGGATTTGTGTAATTCTCAGACAACAGGGCTACATAGCAGTCCACTACCGTCTCTGTATTCTCTAAGTAGACCATAAATCCTTTCGGGTTGTTTACGTCTGCCGGGCATGAATAAAAATGTGGAATGCATGAATTAACGAATGAAACATAAATTACTTGAAACATTAAACAGTGATTATGATCTACCAACGTAGAGCCATGGAATTTTTTTTTATTTATAAGTGCGACAGTCAAACATAATATTCGTAAAAAAAATAAAAAATTACTAGATACATGTATAATAACAGTTTTAATTTAAACATAGAAATGCAATTATTATATACCAAGCTAAAGTTATTTGCAAGTAAATTTTCCCACTTCTAAAGGTACACACTTTTTTTATGAATACAATAAATTTAAAAAAAAATGCTCCCCATAATGAAACTTAGACGTCAAAGTCATTTGTTTAAAAATAGCTTTTTTTAGCTTATCTTATATAATACAGACATTACTTCAAAAAAGAAGATGATTACGTCCTACGCGTCATTTAGTCATGCATATTAACCAATGAATTAAATTCTGCCAAGTCACTGGTTTTCCTGGCTAGCTTAGGCAACCCATTCCATGCTCTAATAGCACAAGGGAAAAAGGAGTGTTTGTACAAATTTGTCCTAGCAAATGGGACGAGGAATGTATCTTTATCTTTGTGTCTTTCAGAGTATTTTATTAAATTTTGTTTTTGTGTTTGAAGATTATGGTTCAGTGTTTTATGTATAATTGCTACTTTACTTTTGAGTCTTCTATACTGAAAGCTTTCTAAATTTAGTTTTGTGTGTCACTTGTGTATATTCGAGCAATTGCGCATCAAGGTCTTAGTTAAAAATTGTTAAAAAGTTAGTTTCCAAGCGTGCTTAAAATAGTCTTGATGTTTCCAGGTCAAAGGGGAAAATCGTAGGTTATAGAGACCATTTAACCCTTAAAGTTCTGAACTGTTTTACAATGAGTGCATACACAATTCTGATGTTTAGAGGCTAAACTACCACACGCGTTTTAAGGTTTAAGGAGATGCATTAACTGATTTGGGGCTTCTGTGACTTGTAAAGGTATTGAAATTAAATTGTATTGGTTACGGGGGAAGCGTGGTCGAGAGGCTATGTACGCTTGAACTTGGCGTGGCTTGGCTACCTATGAAGGGGGCTCAAGGCTCGAACCCGACTCGAGCAGAGTTGTGTCTACTGAGCGCCCAAAGGCAGCACTGAAAACCTTCTCCTCGATACCCCATCCCACCACTGATACACACATGAGATTGAACCATAGCGCTTTGAGCTACACTATAAGCATGAAAGTAGCGCCATATAAAAGCTATAATTTATTAATAAAATGTGTTTATCATCGTAGTGTTTTCAATCTCTGGAATAAATGTTTTGCATTTATTTAAAAAGTATTTCTGCCTGAGTTACTTTAAATTAGTATCTCCGGCATTACGATGTTGTTTTAGTGATCAGATATACTTCTGTAATCACACAAAATTACATCACAATGCCAATCATAAACTATGCAATCGCGTCTTATGATCTACACAAATCCATAGTCACACTCCGTCAGAACAGCATATAAAAAAAAAATAATTATGCATGTCTGGAAATTCTGCCTCCTCGTTAGTGCTGGCTCACATGCTGTAAGATCTTTTAAAGCAGTGATGCTCAACTTTATTCGGTCGGCGGGCCATTTAAATTTCCGACACTCGTTTCCCGGGGTAACATTAACATAAAGTTAAAAAAAAAAAAGGAAATAGACAATGAAACATTTTTTATTAGAAACCCATGAATCTAGCTAGTACTTACATGAATTTATGGGTTTCAGAAAGCTGTTATGGTCTTTAAAAAGACACACTCTTTCTTTATAAAACAAATGCGTTGGCCTATTATCGTTACCAACCTATTTACCCTCACCTAGGGGAGGATGTTTTATTCAAACTTTTTTTGTTGTGTGTGGAGATGGATTTTCTACACTTTGTGCTAACGTTATGGTGGGCCGGATTGAATCACCTCGCGGGACGGATTTGGTCCGCGGACCGTATCTTGGGCATCACTGTTTAAAAGCCGAATTCCTTTTCCAGTCTAAAATGGCGTAAACTCATTTTTTCAGTTTAAAAAAAAAAAGAACTCACCTTTTGTAGGATATTCCCACCAGAGCTTAACATACATGTATTTGCTTGTATTGTTCTCAAAAGTGACTCGGACATTCTCAGGTTCATCTGCTTCTTGTTGACCCGCTTCAGCGACCTCGGCTGGCAAATCCGTTAAATCCCAGCTCGACACAAAGGAAGAACAGCCTACGAGGTAAAGTTAGGACATTAAAAGACAGCTAGTATCAACATTTCTAGATGACCTAGTAAATCGGAAAGCAGTTTTAGGGCTTTATTTTGTGGCATTTTACTTCTTGAGAGACGATCTTTTCTTTTTTGGTTGCTTCTCATTTCACTTAAGCATTGCTTACGCACCTGTGTTTGGCGGGGACCCTAGTGTTCCGCGAGGCCTGAATAGATGTTCCACAAACTGCTGGAATTATTAACTATTAGGCCACCACTTGAATTAATCTCTCTAAAAAAATGTTCCGCTAAATACTCGAAATGTGCGAAGCGTTCCGTTGAAAGAAAAGTTTGGGAACCACTGCATTAAAGAGCCCGATCATCGATACACATCTACGACCACAAATTGGGCTTCTACTTACCGTGTCTACACCATCTTTTTTCGTTTTTTTGCCTGTTTATTATTTATTTTTATTTTTATTTTTGGGGCCACCTAATTAACTTCGCCCTAGGGTTTCCAATCATCTTAGGCCTGTTCCCGATAGGGCCAACGTGGAAGTGGCTTCTTCACTATGAATCTAGTGAGATCTGATTGGAATGAGTCTCTGGCTGAGTCTATGATCTCCATGGTTGCTTGACATTTGCATGAGAACGCAAACGGAAAAAGGTGTTGTGCTGGCTGCACGATATCCTTGCTGATTGTTGACCTCAGAGACAACTTTGCGCCTTCGACGCTCTAGCGCTAGACTTCGTAGTAAAAGTCCTGGTGATGACTGGGATTTTAAATTTCGATATCTTTCGGACGCACAACTCTAATAGGTATATGACATTAGTTGGGGGAAAATTAAGGGCGCATGTTCGTTGTGCTGGCCACATGACACCCTCGTTAACCTTATCCCATAAATACAGATGACCATTACTTATCCGCCATATAAGTTGCAAGGTCCTAAAGAGGTAACATTACGTTACTTTACTTTGTACTTTATCTGTTACGATTCGACTACCAATATCTTTTTGGGGAAACATCTGCACATAGAGGCAGTGGCATACCGTGGGTGGTAGGTGCATGGGGCAGCAGTCCTCCCAGCAATCACCCTGTATGGGTGCTAGGTCGTAAAGGGAATTTATGTTGTTGTTTTGTAAACGCTACAAATTGATGTCAACTCACCTTCTTTAGTGAACTTTTCATCAATGAACTTTTGGTCAGTTATTTCGGTTTGCTGAAAAATACAAAAATCAGTTATTTCCCTTTCTGAAAGTACAAAATCAGCTATTTCCCTTTCTGAAAATACAAAATCAGCTATTTCCCTTTCTGAAAGTATTAATTTTACATTGAAAATTTGCATCGCTGGAGAACAACTATAAATAGCAAGTTATTTTCATTACTATTTTTTGAATGACTAGTGACTTTGGAATTTGGATTTAAGTGAGGAGGATGCGCGCAACACATCGACCTCACTCTCTCGCCCTAAAGCCCATCCTTTTCCGGAAAGCAAGATTTGGTCAAGACGTCCGGGGACGAGTTTGGGTGCAGTGGATGACCAGAGACTTTCTGTGTGTCTTGTCCTGCTCTAGAGTCTCCACAGCACTGTGCTGGTACTTGCCTTTCTGTCCGATTTGTCTAGTTTTGTGACGTTTAGCCCAGGCCGCCAGACTTCACATGCTAGGCTTGACAGAACCTAAGTGTAATGAGTGTCACAGACACCTCAGATACCCTCTACCTGGTTTAGACGGCCAGTCAAAGCCGTTTCCGTAGTGTGGCCGCTGCACATGCTACAGCTTCTGGAAGCTGGGTACCGATTGGTATATAGAATATAAGAAATATTGTTAGACTGCGTATTTTAAAAATTAATAATTTGCGTGTGTGTGTTTTAACAATGTAAGTAAATAACCTAACTACCTCAAAGCTTGGAAGAACTAACACAATACAAGGCAAAAACAATAGATGCTTTACTGAGGATAAGAATGTGATAAGATGATGGACGGAATACTGCTCAGAGTTGTAGAACTTTGAAATCTCAGGAAAATCCAGAGCTACTAAATTTCCCGGCAGTATTCAACATCGACGAATATCCAATTTTTCGATTGGAAGTAGGGTTAGCAGTGAAAGCCCTTAAAAGGGGATAATCAGTTGGAGTTGACAACATTCCTGGTGTATTACAACTGGAGGGAGGAGAAACCAAGATAAACCCACTCTAAAAATATACAAGATATGGCAGTCGGGAAAATGTCCCAAGAACTTGGACTAATCACTCATCATCACTCTTTCAAAGAAAGGCAAATTACAACTCTGTCAAAACTTCTGCACCACCAGCCTCATAGCCATCCCAGCAGAGTCCTGTTAAAAATTATATTAAACCGGCTAAAACCGATAGCAGCCAAAATTATATCAGTAGAACACAGGGGCGTAGCTAGGAACTTTTCATCATTTGGGGGCTCGGGGGTCTTGACCTCTTAGGGGGACCCCTGCATTTTGCGTAATATCTTATGGTTTAAATTCTCCCTCCTCCTCCCCCCACACTAGTTACGCCTCTGGAAGAACAAGGTCGAAGCACAATAGAAAAAATCCGAAGCCTCAAGAGAGGCTACTCAGTGAGTCATACCTTCAACACATAAAAAAATACAAACTTTGTATCTTATTCATAGCAGTGAAGTTACACAGACAAATACATTCTAATATTCAGGTGTTTTTATAAATAATTAGCCATCACAGAATCCCTATATTGACGAAATTATTTTAAAAAATCAAACAAAGCATTAGGATTTATTTTAAAAAGTTTATACGAATCAAGAACATATTGTTTTTGACCTTAGGTCAATATTACAATACACATCCCATCACAGTGGTACCTGAACTCAACAAAACATAATGAAACTAGAACAGACGCAAAATATCCCCGGCTTAATTATGTGCAGTGCAGTGCTCCCCTATCCCTTGTTAGACACTTCGTTAGTATTGCTAGACATATAGTTAGTAGAGACACACACCATAGTAGACGGACTTTGAACGCGACATTTAGTGACGTCACGGCGTTGTGGGCTATAGTCCATTGATGTCATTATTGGTCAGTTGGTGTTAGGACTTCAAGAGGATAACTTAGTATTACCGACAGAGACTCGACTGTAGCTTTTGCAGTATCAAACTTCATGCAAGTCTATAACGGTTTCGACTTAGTTCTTTAACCTTGTTACATGTGTAGGCATGTGTAGCATCTAATACACCCATATAAAAAAAACCCAGACATCTCCAGAGTAATATGCCGAAGTCAGACAGCCATCAACTACAAGGGCAAGGCCTATCACCCCCCCCCCCCAAGCTGGCTAAGGAGGGGGAAAACTTATTATTTTCGGTTAGGAGGGTTTCACTAGTAAATAAATATGTGAATCACTGGGTTAAAGATGGTTACATCACACATATTGATACTTTCGTAGCTAAAATTGAGATTAAAAAAAAAAGTATACAGACCGTTCCATTGGTTTTGTTGGAAGTTTGTTCATCTGCCGGCATAGCAGTCTTTTCATCGTCTCCAAGAGTACTTGACCAAAAGAGAAGGGACATCACCGCCATGAGACAATGAAGTAGGCTTAGGTGCTTGGTAGACATTTCTTAAAGATGGTTTGAGGCCTCGATCTAGCTCTGTCAAGCTAACCTCCTTATGACGCTGGTGCTAATCAAGAAAGATTGTTTTATATGGTCACGACCTAAAAAGTTCCTGGCCTCAATTTGTGTATCTGATCCATAATATTAATACGGCATCCAGAGCCGGCTTTACAAATTGCGTGGCCCAATTTAATTGAGGCTTGCGAGGCCCCTCTTCTATTTTTTTAACAATAACAACTATTACTATTAATTAGATCATTATATCAATATGTATTATATAACAAAGCCAAGGGCGACAGTGGGTTAGTAAACGTTACGCCAATCCTACGATACACTAAATATGTTAACCCTCTAAATCCTACATCTTTAAAAAGCCGGTGACAAGAGCCATGACTAATAGTGATATGCTTAATGTAAACTGTGGGATGCTCTGGAGGCGTGGCGCCTAATTTGAAGCAATCGGTCAAATCGGCTTAAGGCCGGCCCTGATGGCAGCTTTGAAGCATGGTTGCTGGATTTCAAAATTAAAACAATTAAAATATTTTTTACAATACCTTAAAAAAAAGCTAATATTAAGTATCAATTAGTTTGGATCAGTCATGCAATTAACTTTATCGGCACTTGCCGTTTTTTTTTTTTGACACATCAGCAGCGTGGAAAGGTTGGAAGTGTTGTGTGGGCGACTTCGTAGTTTGTTCATATTATAGCTAATGCCCAGGCAGTAATGATTAATCGAAATTCTATGAGATAATCCATACTAGCCTTGAGACTGAAGATGGCCATGATATAATGATATATGTTTAGTCCAAGTTTATTATAGTTTATACTAATTTATAGAAATCTCTAATACTAATACTAGATCTATTACTTTACTAGATCATGTCAATCATGATAGTAGATCTAGATGATGTAGATCTAGTCAAGTAAGTGTTCTCTTAGGCACTTTTTGAGTTACCATTATTACGCTGATGTTAATTGCTGTGTAATTGTCACAGATAATTAAAAACAAGATGTTTAGATAGTAAATAAATGTTTGTATTTAATTAACCTTTCCAAAGGCTCCACATTCGAGTTAAACATCGCCCTCGCTAAAATGTTCAATGCTATCATCTAGGCGACCATTAAGCAATCCGTTCACTACGCAGATTTACAAGAGAGAGTGGGGAAAATCCGATTACTTTGAAGTTAAAAATAATAATATAAATGATACTAGGAAGTGTTTTTTTTTCACATAATTATAATAAGCTATCTCGCAAACCCCGTGTGAAATACTCATAACACTGCATTCATTCTTAATCTTCGGAATCGAAGTCATTGCCATTATTAATAAGCTATCTATAGTCTTAGGGGCTCGCAAAGACCTTCCTTCAGGGAACAGTACCAGGAAAAAGAAGAAGAGGCAGCTATGGGAAGACAATATAAAAGAATTGACGTGCCTGCTATTGCAGACATGCCACATCCATATTGCTTGTCAAAGGGACAGTACTGCAGACATGCCACATCCTTATTGCTTGTCAAAGGGACAGTACTGCAGACATGCCACATCCTTATTGCTTGTCAAAGGGACAGTACTGCTGCAGACATGCCACATCCATATTGCTTGTCAAAGGGACAGTACTGCTGCAGACATGCCACATCCATATTGCTTGTCAAAGGGACAGTACTGCTGAAGACATGCCACATCCATATTGCTTATCAAAGGAGAGTACTGCAGCAGACATACCACTTCATCAGAAAATTTCTAAGTGGTTACCGTTAAAGAGACTACAATGAATTTTTTTTCCCTTTAACGAAGCTCGACCCTGGCAGAACCAGAGAATGAAAACTTATTCCTTTCAATAATAATTATTATTGTCCTGTATTTATATCAACCGGGGGGATAATGACAACTGACCTCACAGAAATCTTCAATGCCTTTGGATAGGTAAAATATCAAAGCCCTTAGGATAGGAATAGATATAGGTAAAATATCAAAGCCCTTAGGATAGGAATAGGTGAGAGGTAAAATATCAAAGCCCTTAGGATAGGGATAGGTGAGAGGTAAAATATCAAAGCCCTTAGGATAGGGATAGGTAAAGGTAAAATATCAAACTCAGTGGAGGATATAATCAGAGGCATTTAATCTTTAAGATAATTTGTCACATTGTTAACAGCATACTTGGCATGGCATCCACTGACCGAATGTCCGAAATTATACGATATTTGATATTTTGGATTTTTGACACAGTCACTTTTTAGGCCATGTCTTGCCTATAATCCCTCAAGGATTGCTTCCCCTTTATAGCTCAAGATCCAAATGTTATACAGCGAAGTTCTTAAAAACAAGGTTCATTTAAAGCTTAAATAGTAAAAATAGTCAACATTTATGTAATTTAATAACAATCTGTTGTAAATATATATATCCGACAGCAAACAAGGCACTGGGTAGGTGGGGGTCTGTTGCAGTGATGTCTGCTTTAATTTGTTTTGTTTGTTGTTGTTTTTATTTAGCTCTAAGTTGTTGTTTTTATTTAGCTCTAAGTTGTTGTTGTTTTTATTTAGCTCTAAGTTGTTGTTTTTATTTAGCTATAAGTTGTTGTTTCTATTTAGCTCTAAGTTGTTTTTATTTAGCTTTAAGTTGTTTTTATTTAGCTTTAAGTTGTTTTTTTTATTTAGCTCTAAGTTGTTGTTTTTATTTAGCTTTAAGTTATTGTTGTTTTTATTTAGCTCTAAGTTGTTGTTGTTTTTATTTATCTCTAAGTTGTTGCTGTTTTTTTGTGTGTTTATAAATGACTGTTCTGTTTGTTTCGTTAGAGGTATAAAACACGGCAATCATTTATATCATTAATTCGCGAGGACACTGCAAAGTTTAGAATAACTTTATGTCTATGTCTCTTTCTATATAATTCAGCTCAAATATATTTACACTCTCTTTGTGTTTAACTGTTTCGTATGAATATTTTCATCTTTAAGTTTGACTAAACTGTAATGCATATTTTTTTTAACGTATACACATTTGTTTTTAATTAAACATTGAAAACACAAATAGAAAATTAGGACTTCAGAAAGGTCAATTTTAACAAACAAACAACAAAAAGCATTTCAACAATTTACAAAAATGCAAAATAAAAAAGGTCGATTTTAACAAACAAACAAAACAAAAGATTTCATCTATAAAAAAAAAAAAAAAAGCAAAATACAACAAATAGACGAAATCAAAACTTGTGTTATAAGTTTCTATATATATTGAATATTTACTTGATGAAATATTGAAAGACAAAATATTCTTTGTTCTTTCATTCAAATATGAATGCATATATAAATATTAAATATCAAGATTTTACAAGATCCTAGATAGACAATCTTGTCTAAATTATGGCGAGTATACATAAAGTAAATAAAAACATTCTATCCATCTATGGACTGCAGAGTTTGTAAATCTGGATGTGTAGTTGGCAACATCTATCCGCTCTTCAATTCCTAGAAAGGATCCATGGTATTTGAATAGCAAGCACTGCCCAGCGTTTGTGATTTTGATGTTTAAAAACTAGATTCTAGGTGGAAACTTTGTATTCATTGCTCGCAGCTACTTCGTTGATTTTTTACCCTTCACTTCTAAAAGCGAAAAAAAGTTGATTAAATCCTACTATATAATTGTTAATAATAATAATAATGATAATGGTGAAAATTCAAATAATCGATAAGGAAATTTTCTTACAATTTGTGCATTACACCAAACAAAGCATTATAACTATCGAAAACCAAAATATACACGTGAAAAGTTTATATCAGTTTCTATTTAACGATTTGATTGTCAAGAGAACAAAAAATTTGTTTGTGTCTGTTTGTCTTTGCTATCGGTGTCTTGTATCTCTTTTGTAATGGTAAAAAAGTCTTGACCCAAAGGAAGATTTTATTATTTCTAGAATCTTTTTATGGATGTTTGTCTCAAACATCTGCCCAAATGGGGTTTGTCTTTTGCCAATGACTTTACCAGAAGCATTTAGGATTCTATGAAGTTTTTTATTTTTAATGTTCAGATTGCCATACACTTGATATTAAAACTTAAAATAATGCAGATGTGAGCTTGATAAAACATAGCCAAGGCTTTTTCGCTAACATTAAATGATGACATTTTCTAAGGTATCGTAATTTTATTTCCTTAGATATACATCAACCTAATTCAGAGCTGCAATTTTAATCCATGATAACTTATATGACATAGAAGAGAGCACCTGGCTGCATGCGGCCTCAGAACGAGACAGCCGGAGGTCACTCACGAAGGCTGCGGGATACATATTTGAGACCAAAAGAAAATCCGCTGCCTAGGACAGACGCAGACGGCGAAAAGAAAATCGTCATCGACCACCAAATGACAATGGTTATGGTCTGTCCTGGATGTGGCAAAATATGTAGATCACAGCTGGGGCTGCGTAGACACGGGGAATACTACATTGCTCATTAATCATTGGACTCGAAGACAAGCCTAATTATTATTATATGACATTTGACCCGGAATAGAAGAAAGTTTCATTAGTCCAGATCGGTTATATGGCTGGCTGCCAGGATGGCTGCCTGGTCTTGCGGTTTGTGCGCTTGACTGTCGTTCGGATTTATCGATGGTCTCGGGTTCAAACCCTGCCCGCTCCCATCCCCCGTCGTCCTGCGGGAGGTTTTGTCTAGGAAGTAAACTATCTTCAACTCTGAAGGCACATCCGAAACGTGTCAAACATTTTACAAACATTTTTCTTTTGTTATTTTGGCACATTTCAGTTATTGCGTTGGCTCGGACATGTCAACCGCAGGCCAGATGAAAGAATTCCCAAAGCCATTCTTTCCGCTCATCTCGACGAGGGACTCAAGACTAACCAACAGCGATGTTTTGCTAGCGTGATCTCAGGACTACACGCATACACTACAGTGCATTTTAAAAATTGTAACTGTTAACATCATATTTTAATATCTTACTTGTGTTTTATAAAAATGGCCGAATCCAAAAAGAAATCAGTTTACCATGCAGCCCACTTATAGGTGTATAGGTGTAACGATATGTGTGTATCGTTTTTGTTTGGCCAATTCATGTTATAAATATTTAAATTTTATTTCGCTTCCTTTTAAATTAAAATTCCTTAAATATGCACGACTTAGAAAAACGAAGGCAAGCTTTGTCTGAAATATGTGTTTGGGTGGTCATTTGAAATACTATGCTAGTGGGAAGTGTGGTCGAGAGGAAGAAGGAAAATGATATGGCATTTTTCAAAATTTATCAACTTCAGATGTGAAATTTTGAAAAATGCATAATTAGCCAAGCAGGAAGTCTACAGAAAATGGAAAACATGTCAAGGGGTCTACGAGACAAAAAAGTTGAGAACCACTGATTTAGTAGTATATTTGATTGATTGTTTAGTATCGATCCGAGGCAAATACACCTAGTGAGCTCAGTAAAGATACTGACAGCCTTAGATTTAGGAGGAAGAAAACTCTGCTCTATCGGAAAGCCTTAAAACAGATGCCGCCTCATGCATGAACTGTGGCCATGTTTGCCTCTCCAGAATCGGCAGATTTTGCCCCATGGAAGGAGTAGAAACTAACACTGGTATTATCTCTGGACGTCACTGTCTTTCAAGACAGACGGAACACTGCGTTTCAGCCTCGCGCCCATCAATCCTAATCAAAACTAACAGCAAATGTCTATTGATGGATAATTAGAAATATAAAAATTCTATTTTAAAACACCAACGTAGCAATAAAAATCAGATGTCACATAGGTCTTTGAAATGATGACCTAAAGTGGACATACAGTTTACACTCAGAATTAGAGGCAAAGAGCGAAGATTTCTGTCAATGACTGGTTTCTGAAAGACAGACATAGGGCTTGCTGGGCACACATTTGAGACACACAAAAAAAATATCTTGCCAGAGACGGCGAAAGGAAAAAAAAAGTCACATACTACAATGTTCTTTTATTGACCCTAACTATTTTGTTTTTTTCATTGCCCCTAGCTAACATGTTCTTTTATTGTCCCTAGCTAACATGTTCTTTTATTGTCCCTAGCTAACATGTTCTTTATTGCCCCAAACTACTTTAGGTTTTTTATTGCCCCTAGCTAACATGTTCTTTATTGCCCCAAACTACTTTAGGTTTTTTATTGCCCCTAGCTAACATGTTCTTTATTGCCCCTAACTACTTTAGGTTTTTATTGCCCCTAGCTAACATGTTCTTTATTGCCCCTAACTACTTTAGGTTTTTTATTGCCCCTTGCTAACATGTTCTTTTATTGACCCTATCTAACATGTTGTTTTATTGCCCCAAGCTACTTTGTTTTCATCAAGGCCCCTAGGTAATTTTTTTCTAATTGCCCTTAGCTATTTTGTTTTGTCATTGCCCCTGGCTACTGTGTTTTTAACGTTATTTCACACCTACTTTGCTCTTTCATTGCCCTCTAGCTACTTTGTTGTTTTTTCATTGCCCTCTAGCTACTTTGTTGTTTTTTCATTGCCCTCTAGCTACTTTGTTGTTTTTTCATTGCCCTCTAGCTACTTTGCTTTCATTGCCCTTACCTACTTTGTTGATTTTTCATTGCCCTCTAGCTACTTTGCTCTTGCATTGCCCCTAGCTACTTTTGTTTTTTCATTGCCCCTGGATGGCTACGCTGTTCACTTACTTGCTGGTTTCGATTTCTCCATGACGGCAAACAGGACAACGATCATGGTGAACAGGCCCGCGGCTGCCAGTCCTCCCATCAGACCCCCGACCAGCGTGTTATTGCTGCTTTTGGTCTTCTCGTTCGACATGGCTGCTTGAACTTGAGGCTCCGTTATCGTTTCGGAAGTCTCCAGCACTGTGGTCCTCTCGGTGGTGCTCGAATGGGTTAACGGCCTTAGTGTGCTCATGGTCGTCGACTGTGTAGTTGTTTCCATATGTGTGATGGCCTTCATGGTGGTAGGAGGCATAGTGGTTACCATTGCGGTCGTGGTCATTGATTGTGGAATCATTTTCGGGACAGTAGTCATTGCACGAATTTCTGCAGAGAGTTTAGTAAAACAAAATGTACCCCATTCAGACCTTGCGATCTAATGCTACTGTTTCAAAGTCTGACGGTCAATGTGTCACGTGGTCAGAACAACAACCAATCGCATTTACTTCCCCAACTTCTGCTAGGTACCTAAAAGTTAAAAGTTTAAAATCCCAGAGTCTACTCGGTTCGCATGTCAAGCGCTTTACCGCTCGGCTTTCACGACCTTTACTTTAGAGCAGTGTTTTCCAAAGTTGGGTACGCGTACCCCCCCAGGGGTACGGGAAGACTTTAAAGGGGGTACGCGATGCACCTCATAAACTATGCTGACTTCTTTTTAAGTACCCATTTATTATGTTCCATCTTCTCATAGATACAAGGCAAGGGGTACTCAGCATTACAAAAATTATAAAAGGGTACACTTAAGTCAAAAATTTGGGAAACACTGCTATAAAGAAAACACACAAAAAAATCATTTGGTTGAGATTGGTGGTGGTATAGTTTTCATTTCACTCATTGCCGTATAGAAAGATTTCTTATTCCATATATGTTAGGACAAATCCCTTCAAATGCTCTATGTTCCATAGTGTTGTAGAATGTACACTTTAAGTATCTGACTGTGGCATAATGATATACACTTTTAGTGTCTGACTGTGGCATAATGACATACACTTTTAGTGTCTGACTGTGGCATAATGACATACACTTTTAGTGTCTGACTGTGGCATAATGACATACACTTTTAGTGTCTGACTGTGGCATAATGACATACACTTTTAGTGTCTGACTGTGGCATAATGACATACACTTTTAGTGTCTGACTGTGGCATAATGACATACACTTTTAGTGTCTGACTGTGGCATAATGACATACACTTTTAGTGTCTTACTGTGGCATAATGACATACACTTTTAGTGTCTGACTGTGGCTTAATGACATACACCTTAAGTATCTGACTGTGGCATAATGACACACTTTTAGTGTCTGACTGTGGAATAATGACATACATTTTTAGTATCTGACTATGACATAATGACATACACTTTTAGTGTCTGACTGTGACATAATGACATACACTTTTAGTATCTGAGTGTGACATAATGAGTAATAATGAAATGCACTTTTAGACTGGGTGTTAGAAAAGGACTTACGGTACTCTGAGATTGTCTTATGCCACTTAAGTTGTCTGCATGACACAAGCCATCAATTCATTCACCTTTGTTCTCTGACATATCCCTATACTTATACTAAATTGAGACTTTTCATGTCCTTCCATCTCTTCCTCAAGACTAAGACTAAGACTGCTTTATTGATCCTTACGGAAATTTGTTGTGATTACAAGGACTTTTTTCTCATATAAAGACAACACAACAGAAAAATACACATAAATACAACAGACAACATAAAGAGTTCATTCAGCGACTACACACAGGTATCTTGGTGCATTTCATGTTCCCTGATCAATGAGTGGCGGTGATAGAGTCTGACCGAGTGAGGTACGAACGAGTTTTTGTTTCTCTCTCAAAGAGAGAGCCTTCGTGTCTTGTCTTTATCCATAACGGAAACCTCCATGTCTTTCCATCTCTTCCTCAAAGAGAGACCCCCCAATGTCTTGTCTTTACTCTCCCTTTCTATCTCTTCCTCAAAGAGAGACCCCCCAATGTCTTGTCTTCACCCATGACCAGAATCTCATTGTCTTTCCAACTCAGTGTCTTGTCTTTTATCTATAAAAAGAGTTGTTGTTGTTTTTGTATCACCTTTGCGTACTAACACTATCTCAACGGTGTCTTCACTTTTTGTTTGTTCCTCTTCTATTCCAAATCAAGGCTTGCTTTGTTATTAAAAATAACTATCTTCATCTCTAGCATAGCGCTATAGATCTCAGATAATTAAAGTTAATAACATGGGTCGCTGCCTGGACGTGTGGTATGCGCGCTGGACTGTCGTTTGGTCGTCTCAATGGTTCCAGGTTCATATCCTGCCCGCTGCCTCCCCCTGTCGTCCTGCGATACGTTTGGACTAGGAAAAAAATTATCTTATCTTATATAATACAGACGTTACTTCAAAAAAGAAGATGATTACGTCATACGCGTCATGCATTTAGTCATGCATATTAACCAATGACTTAAATTCTGCCAAGTCACTTGTTTTCCTGGCTAGCTCAGGCAACCCATTCCATGCTCTAATAGCAATAGGGAAGAAGGAGTATTTGTACAAATTTGTCCTAGCATATGGGATGAGGAATGTGCCTTTATTTTTGTGTCTTTCTGTGTATTTTATTACATTTTGTTTTTGTATTTGAAGATTATGGTTCAGTGTTTTATGTATAATTGCTACTTTACTGAAGGCTTTCTAAATTCAGTGATTTTACTATTATTGTTACTCTTGTCAAATGTGTATTCGTTTGTTATGAGTCTCACTGCTCTATTTTGTGTCTGTTCCAGTTTCTTAATGTTTTGTTGAGATAGCTACTACTCTTCAACTCTAAAGGAACATCCGACGCAGTTAAACCATCTTCAAAACAAAGCATTAGAATTTACAATGGGGGCAAAACTGTGAACTAGCTTAAGTTAGAAATGTGTACATGTTGCGGTAAATATCTACTTACTCCCACCGATAGTTATATAAATAATAGAGATGAAAAAAAAAAGGATTTACTTTTTGTTGTTTGTTTATAAAAATGTTTTACATGTTTCGGATGTTCCTTCAGAGTTGAAGATAGTTTACTTCCTAGTCCAAACCTCCCGCAGGACGACGGGGGATGGGAGCGGGCAGGGTTTGAACCTTCGACCATCGATAAATCTGAACGACAGCCCAGCGCGCAAACCGCACGACCAGGCAGCCAGGAATTAAGATGTAGATCGTGGTTCTATGCAAATCAGAACGTACCTTTCTTTAAGACTGTGTAAAAGTCACTTTCAGTTACAGCGCATGAGCCGTTACATAATTCATGGAAAGATCTGATCTGAAAAGCACAGGGACAAAAATAAAAAAATACTTTTTATAGACAAAGCTGATCTAATGAAAAGGGACCCGAAATCACTGCTTTATATCCCTATACTGTGTTAGGCTACTGATTTAATAGTATATTGAGTAGCTATCTCAAATCCCAACGAGTAGATAGAATAAGCCAGGAAATACTACAAGCTAGAAGGAGAGACAATGAGGACGCTTAGTATAGAGGACTCCATGACAGTTCCCCAGTAAATACATGTTTAAAGGTTGATGAAAAGTTGATTAAAGTGTTGATTAAATACTGATTAAATGTTGATTATAATGTTGATTAAGTGTTGATTAAAGTGTTGATTAAAGTCTTAATTAAATGTTGATAAAAAGAGTTGATTAGAATGATATCATGTTATTTGGAGAAGCCGAGCGGCCGTGAGATTGAATAGTCTTGGTAAGAGCACAACAACTGCAAGGTTTAAATCTATTTTTCTATTTAAAACAAAATTAATTAGGTATTGATTAACTAACTGGCTAATTCGCTATTGATTCATGTATTGATATCGACAATAAATAATTGTGCAAAGTTTCAACTTGATCCGAGAATGGAAAGTGGGAGAAAAAACGTGTACAAAATTTATACCAGACAGACAGAGGGACAGACAGACGGAGTGACTTGATATAAGCTTTGTACAAATATTGGAGTACTATAAGCGGACAAAATTAAGAGGCCTTGCAAATCTTGGACTCTAACTGCTGAATTAGAGATAAGGATACCTGCCATGGAACCGAGATTCTATAGAAGGATCCAGGGCCGGCGTTAGGCATATGCAAACTGGGCAAAAAAAAAATCATACAGATTTTTTAATATGAGTTAGAAACATTGGTATTATATAAAAGAAAAAATGTCTGTTGCTGAAGAGTTTGCCTGCGTGAGTTCCTTGAAGGGGAAACAATAAAAAGGTCAGTCCTTTTTCAATAAATTTGCAGAAGGTTTTGTTTAGAGCTCGTGCTAAGGATATGCGCACTGTTACGAATGATAGAGCTCCAATCTCGGGAAATAAAATGGTCAATGTAAACAACTCTGAGATCGATATTGTTTTCCTGGACATTCTCTCGTGTTCAAACTGCCTCGTGACTATTGCATGAGTTCCTTAATTCTATTCAATCGGAACACTCCAACCTCTGCTTTAGTATAAGAAAGTAAAATGACTTAACTTCTTCTCTCCGTAAGTATAGCTAACCATTGAACGGGGTCACAGCCTCAACGAAAATGCTGCCCAGGATATACACCCCAATATTTTATACACATCATGTATAAGTATGCGTTATTTTGTCATGCGTTGTTTTGTCGGGAAATTTCGCGCTATTTTGTCGCTTTTTTATCGGCTCACCATGTATAGTCAGCGAGAAAGAGACTTGCTTGGCAACTTTGGTTAATAGAACTATAAAAAAAAAAAAACATGCTAAATATAAAAAAAATACTTTTTAAAATTAACGCATATCGAAGGAGAAGAACTCCACATTTACTGGAATATTCTCTATTGTGAGATTTTTTTTTTCTATATCAAATTTAATTATTTACCACAATTGATTAATTAATTAGTTCATTGAATCAAATTTTCGAACAAGATTAATTGTGCAGAGAAGTATCGTGTTCAAAATTTGTGCTAGACAGACAGAGAGACAGACAGACTGTGTGAGTTGATACTAGCTATGTATACAGACTTACAGAAACTTTAAAAGTTCCCACCACGTTATCATAAGTAATGGCACATTCCTGTTTCTTTTCGCTCGTTTGGCAGGTTTCCTGAGAAAGACAGACATTTTACAATATTTAAGATACACTCGATGTATTTTTATGAAGTTGGTTACGAAATTATAATAAACTAGCCGGATATGGAGGAGGCGCGTTGGCTGAGCGGTAAAGCGCTTGGCGTCCTTAGTTTGTGTATTCCTTATCTAGTGGATTGGATTTAGATCTATCAAACCTGGAAAATGTTCCCTTCACTTTAAACAATTTTGCCACCATAATTAAGTATAGCGTGAATATGGGTCCAGACGTAGGCTTAAGGTTAACTAGACAGCCTCCTGTGGCCTCCAATTGATAGGGGCTACAAACAGGTCTCAAAGAATTTTATATTTTGAAACATGAATTCGAAACATGAATCAAATCTCAAACTCTATGGCTCTATGTCTGCTAGCCTCGTTCTCAACATAGCAGAACTCAATGGCTCTGTGTTTACTAGCCTCGTTCTCAACATAGGAGAACTCTATGGTTCTATGTCTGCTAGCCTCGTTCTCAACATAGGAGAACTCTATGGTTCTATGTCTACTAGCCTCGTTCTCAAACATAGCAGAACTCCATGGCTCTATGTCAACTAGCCTAGCTCTTACTACGAGTCAAGGTTTATTAATGAGTGTTTAGATCTACTTGTCAGACTACATTAGTTTGAGGACCATTGTTTCTTTCTTGTGTTGAATTGTCAAAACGTTGTTTCCTGTCTGGTGATCATGGATCGTTCAGAATGTGTATAAGTGCAATCGATGCTATATGAATCTAACTTATATAGATTTAGATATAGATACAGGACTGCTTATAATTCATTGCATATTTTTCGGTCTTAATATTTTGTTTTTCTATTTCCTTTCGGGACACCCTATTCGCTTCGCATAGGGCCCCCCATTACACATGGCCGGCCTTGGTTTACCCGTATTATATTCATATCAAATATAAAAGGGTTTAGCCGATTTGCTAAAAAGTTTCATTCTTCAAAAACAATATGGTATTGTTTTTTTTTTTAAATTATTTATTTAGGGCCCTCCGGTTGTGGGAGGAACATTAAACATAAACTACAATACAACCTTCCTGATGTACATTTTTAATTTCGGTCTGAAAAGGGACCTTTTACTGAGTTTGAGTTTGTTTTTTTTTGGCACATCGGCACACTTTAGGCCATGTTGTGCCCGTCATCCTTCAAGGGTTACGCCCCCTTCCTATCACAAGAGCTGCATTGAACTTTACGTACTTTTATCCATACGAGATAGATACTCACATCAAACGCAACCATTTGCTCCGGCGATTTCTCCCCTGTTTCGGACAGGGTGTAGGTCACACCAAATGTTCTGCCCGAGAAGAAGTTTCTGTTCTCATTAAACTTCACCTCAAAGTGGTCCCCATCCTCTAAGCGACGTAACACTATGTAGGGGCTCCAGATCGGAGCTACCTCTGCTTCGGTTGTCTTCCCATAAGCTTCAAATGTTGCATTACGAGAGAAAAAAACATTGGTTGATCTGTACATCTTTTAGGGTCAATATTATGCAACATAAACACATAATTTACAAACACAAAACCAAATAAAATGCTCACAAAAAAAAATAAGATCACAATCTTTCAAAATCTTATCTTATCTTAAAAAAAAAAAAGATTTTTTTGTAGTGTTAAAAGATCTCCATGTCCAGTCTAGATATAATATATTTATAGCTAGATATAACATTATTATTATATAGCTTTTATATAGCGCTACTTTCATGCTTATAGCATGCTCAGAGCGCTTTTGGTCCAATCTCATTTGTGGACCAGTTGGGGGGGGGGGGTATCTAGGAGTTTGTTTTCCATGCTGCCTTTAGGCGCTCAGTAAACACAACTCTGCCCGAGTCGGGTGTCGAACCTCGACAAGCCAAGCCAAGTTCAAGCGCACATGGCCTCTCGACCACGCTTCCCACAACATAATAATAATATATTTATAGGTCTGTGTGTTAGACACATAGCTAGTACAGAGACGCACCATAGACATGAACAAGACCTACACATTAACAAGATGTAAAGGACTTAGACCAGACCGTTAGATACGTGAATAAAGTTTAATGCAGAAAGGTCACAGTCGAGTTTCTGTACGTAATAAGATGTTGTCAACTTGGATTCCTGTCGAACCTCGACAAGCCAAGCCAAGTTCAAGCGCACTTGGCCTCTCGACCACGCTTCCCACAACATAATAATAATATATTTATAGGTCTGTGTGTTAGACACATAGCTAGTACAGAGACGCACCATAGTTGACGGACTTTGAACGCGACATTTAGTGACATCCTGAATTAGTGAGTTCTAGTTTATGTATGTTATCATTAGTCAGTAGGTGTTAGGAATCCAAGTTGACAACATCTTATTACGTACAGAAACTCGACTGTGACCTTTCTGCATTAAACTTTATTCACGTATCTAACGGTCTGGTCTTAGTCCTTTACATCTTGTTAATGTGTAGGTCTTGTTCATGTCTATTTTAAACGCATTTTATACACCCGTACAAGGAACTCAAACATCTTTTGACTAAACTACAAGATCAAGGCCTATCACACGCATATTAATCAGTGACTTAAATTCTGCTAAGTCTTTGGGTTTTCCTGGCTGATTCAGGCAACCCATTTCATTCTCCAATGGAAGAAGGAGCACTTGTACAAATTTGTCCTAGGACATGGAATAAGAAATTTATTTTCTGCGTCGCCTACTTTTGTATTTTGACTTTATTTATCATCATCATCATTAGTCCCTTAATTTTCGTTGTACTATGACAGTTGGCATAATCGAATTCCTCCACTTTTTTTCCTATCAGCAGTGACGTAGCATACATGGCGCGATGGGGTTCAATGAACCCTGGCCCGTGAGTAATAGGGGCCCACAATGGCACTTTAAATCTATCAAATTAGTATATAATTTACTTTGTGTTTTTATATATCAATTGTAGAGATCTAGGTATTGAAAAAAAAGCAATAAGAGGATGTAAACGCGATGATTACCATCGAGACTGACTACCATCGAGACTGACTACCATCCAGACTGACTACCATCGAGACTGACTACCATTGAGACTGACTACCATTGAGACTGATTACCATCGAGACTGACTACCATTGAGACTGATTACCATCGAGACTGGCTATCATCGAGACTGACTACCATCGAGACTGATTACCATCGAGACTGACTACCATCGAGACTGACTACCATCGAGACTGACTACCATTGAGACTGATTACCATCGAGACTGATTACCATCGAGACTGACTACCATCGAGACTGATTACCATCGAGATTGACTGACTACCATCGAGATTGACTGACTACCATCGAGACTGATTACCATCGAGACTGACTACCATCGAAACTGATTACCATCGAGACTGATTTCTACTCGACACTGATTTCTGCGCCAAATGGCGCGGGAGGCTCAAAGTCTAAGAGGTGAATCGAATGTAATGACTCCATTACTTCTAAAAGGTAGTACCGACAAAAGAATGTCTTTTTAAAAATGTGCTGACACATACTTGATTATTAGATATGTTTTTTTTTACTCAAAGTACGGGAGGGGGCCAACCACCATATTCTTGAACCCGGGCTTACGTGTTTCTTGCTACGCCACTAGTAATAAAAGTTGTTTTTTTTTAAGTATTTTTATTTATTTTCTTTTTCCTTTAATTTTTCGATTGTTGTTTTATTTATTTATTTAACCGGTACCTATTAAAGAACCCCTGCATACTTTTAACTTTTTCAGATATCTGTTAGAAAACCGAAAATCATATAATATGAAATAGTTTACATAACCTAAATAAAAACCAAAAAAAAAAAAAAATGAACACATTTACCTGTATCACCAGTCTTTATAAGAACGACATGCTCCTCTGGCATTTTTGGTCTTACGGGAAGCAGAGGCAAACTGACCGCATACACCGTGTAAGTATCATGGTCGTAAAGAGCATCGGGAAATTCGTAGTACAGGGGCACCTTGTGAAAGAACAGTAGACATACACAATGTAAGATCAAGCTGTGAGTGCCATGCAGACATTTAGACCTATGTCTCTATTCAAGGATGGCTGCCTGGTCGTGCGGTTTGCGCGCTGGGCTGTCGTTCAGATGTATCGATGGTCCCCGGGTTCCAACCCTGCCCTCTCCCATCCCCCGTCGTCCTGCGGGAGGTTTGGACTAGGAAGTAATTATCTTCAACTCTGAAGGAACATCCGAAACATGTAAATCATTTTACAAGTCGCCCATTCTTAAAAGGGTGGACCAAATCTGGGTGGATGCGGTTCTCGAAAAAAAAACGGCTCTAAATATGATTTATAATTTACATCGTATGGACTAGTTCCTTGGTGAAACCCTGGTTTGACCGTTATAATTTTTCATTAATGTATTTTTAAAAAAATGAATTTACGTTTGACTAGGGCACTAGAAAACATTTATCAAGAGAAACATTTCAAACAAGTTGTTTTAATGTTAAGTTAGGGGCTAGGAAGTAGGGGTTAAGGTTTTGGGAATTTAGGAGTTAGGCATACGCTAGTCTACTCTTTTTAAAACACATAAACTGACTGTATAAGGATAAGGAAAATCACTCTGCTCTAATGGAATACATGAAATATAAATTGGAAAACACTAACCATAAATAACCACCAAAACATTAAGGACATAAATGAGCGTTTCATAGAAACTTTACACAACAAAAGTTAAGATCAAATCATTAAAAAGTCAACTAGATTAAACAACACATTAGATCTCTTCTTAACAAACAGACCTGGATTAGTAATTGATTATATTATCCCTGGTCTATCAGACCATGAGATCATAAAAATACACAGTCAGATAAAACCCAAAGGTTTGGAACTCACTCCCCATTGATTGCAGACAACATGCTACACTACATTCAAGAAGAACATTAAGACCTCTCTGTTCAAAACTTTTTTAGATTAGTTTGTCATTTAAACTCTCGTGTTTATGTGTGTAATGATATCACAGCGCCTTGAGCCTACATTTTGTTTGTTAACCCTTTCTCTCCTAATCAATGATACCATCGTTGATTTTGACCTCATTAACATAAATTAATGTTTAATTTTATAAATTTGACTGTTTTATAAAAAGAGCATGCATTTCCCTTTAATTCTATACCAAATGCATCATTTTCTGATAACAAACGACAACGCTATTGAAGCTTAATCATAACAGCGGTAGTGAAATAGTAATGAGCAAAATGAAGAATTCTTCGAAACGTCGAAAATAATTACGGAGAGAAAGAGTTAATTGCGCTTTATAAATTAAAGGATTATTATTAATATCGAATAAACGGTTACTTCCCCTTACCTCATCATGGAAGGCGGGGTGTAGCATATCTATTACTACAAAGTAGCATTGAGGGTTCATTGGGTCTTTCCCTCCATGGGCAGCAAAAAAAAAACCTTTCGGCTTTATCATAGCTGTTGAATCATGAATACATGGTTAATTTGAATTCAGGCATACAATGATAAAATTTCATGAATGATTTCACACAATGATAAAATTTCAGGGCTAATTTCATATAATGATAACATTTCATGGGTAATTTTATACAACGATAAAAATTTCATGGATAATTTCATACAATGATAACATTTCATTGACAATTTCATATAACTTTTCATACAATGGTAAAATTTCGTGGTCGATTTCATACAATGATACAATTTCATTGATATTTTCATACAAAGGTAAAATTTCATGTATAATTTCATACAATGATAAAATTTTCATGGATAATTTAATACAATTTCATTTGTAATTTCAAACAATGATACATTTTCATGGATAATTTCAATCGAAAGTCGTACTCACATTACGATCAAATTTGTCATGATATATGCTTTTAATTTGCACTTTATTTTCTAAATGTTTCATTTTAATGTCATGCTTTAGAGATTTTAAAGATATACCTCTAACCTGAAATGAAATGATAAAATGAAAAAAGAATACCCTCAGCGGCGATGCTAAGAGAGAGAAAAGAGGAGGAGGACTGAGCCGCATGACACTAATTTAGAGTGATACAAAAAGATAGGCCTCATTTATTTTCTGCATTTCCTAGATACCCACCTCAGTTTGTATACAATTGTGAGCAGGTCAGGCAGGCGCGAGTGGGAGAGGCCTTTTCTTTTCTGCTCAACATTAAAATTTACCAACAGTAGGCAGATGTTAGCGCTACTGGGTGGGCTCAATCTGTGCACCTCGGCATGGTGACCAAGGGGCTAGAGTCGCCTAAGTAACCAGACAACTAGCTATAACTAACCTAAACTAAAGGAAAGCAAGATAACGAAACTTTAGTTAGGATAAATAAACAAACGAAACTTTATTTACATACAAAAATATAAATCAATAATAAAATATATACACTACAACGAGAACAACTAATACTAACTAAAACCATCTGACTCAACGCCACTAAAAACACTAACAAACTAACCAAACCAACTATCTAACTAAATCATTAAAACTACTACACAAGTCTAGACCTAGATCTACACAAACAAACTACAATAAACTAGTCTAGATCTACAATATTCTACTACTACAACCAACTCATAACTAAAACTAAAACAAGAACACCTTAGTTAGTACCTTACTATAGTATTAGTAGATCTATTCACTAAGAACAGAAACAGACTATAACTAAGTTTACTAATAGAACTCTAAGGCAACACTACACTAGTATCTACAGAAACAAAATAAATCTACAACAGCAACTTAGAACAGTTAAAATCAACAGTTAAAACACTTAAACAGCAGTTACTTTATGCAGCTAAAAGCAGTAACAATAGCAAACTTACAGACCGTCCCAGGTACAGGAATAAAAATAAGTACACGACAGACCACAAAGATCTTCGGCTGTCACACAGACATACTATACTGACCACTGGTCAACTGTACACTGAACTGTTTTTAAAACAGCGTGGCACACTTTTTATACACCCCACCCTAACTTACACAAAAGCGGAAGTACAAATAATACGTTTGGCACTAGCCTATAAAAAAATAGAATACACAAAAATATAGCTCTGGGAGCGCAAGCTCACATTCATCCCGCCTAAATTTTTTTGCGTCCTCGCAAAACAAAATACTAACAAATTACTAAAAATATAAAACATACATAGTGTTCATACCTTCCATCAATTGGAAAAAAAATAAATTACACAAAATATTAGAGCTTCAATAATATGACCAAAAAGTAATTAATAATAATGCATCCTATTATATACAAGTATAGCAGCATAAAAAAATAAATTACGAATACAAGAATCCATAAGGTGAGGAAACAAACTTCATTTCCTCCTCCCTTACATATCTGTATGCACTGCCGTCTTCGGCTTCTACCATGTACCATCCTGAGGCGTATTTTGGCACAGCAGTAATTATGTAACATGAGGGTTCATACTGCATGAACTGTCTGCCCTGGCCTCTGACTCTTCGTTCGACTAGCACGCGGCATCCAATGTTCAGAAGATCATTTCTTTTCCTCTGCAACTCAGGAACCTCATGGGAAAGCAAGGTGGACTCCGGTTGAACCGGATGTAACTGTAGGAAAGGATTTGTTTCCCTACCTCCTTCTGCATGATGACTAGAAGTGTCAGGTGAGGCAACTTCTGCATGAATCGACATCATTTCTGCCACTGCGGGTTGGCTTCTGCGAACAAACGAATCAGGTGCAGCGTTGGATCGCTTAGGACTCTGTGGCTCCTCAGCCGACAATTCTGTTGGCTTGGGGGCAGGTATAAGCTGTACTGCCTGTGGTTGTTCCACTGAGGCAACCTGAACGTGACTCACTGCTGCAATGACATTAGGGCAAGCCCGGGTAAAGTGGTCCCGGCTGCCACAATTCGAGCAGTTGCTTCTAGAAGGGTGTTGTTGGTGAGCCCGGTTCCCTGGCTTCTTTCGCTGACCTTGGTACCTGTTCCTCAGCTTGCAATTCCTAGCAAGATGACCAGGTTTGCCACATGTGTAGCATTTCCTGTTCTTCATCAAAGGCCTCCTCTGGCTAAGGGTGCGCTTTGGTTGTGAGGCAATCTGTCTCACACTACCGCTAATTTGATCAGGTTGATGGTGGTTGCAATGAGGACAGTTAGAGTTCTGTGGCCCCGAAAGTTGTAGGCGCACAATCTGGGCTGCAAGCTCCTCCACTTGCTTGGAGAGAGTAGCTAGCTGACCTTCAATCTTTATCTCACTGCATGTGAGATTGACTTGCGGTGCGACATCCTCGTCCTGTGCCCACCTAATGGCCATGTCTCTTAATGCCAGGAATTCAGTTTCTGGCCTATCAAGTAGTCTCTCTCGCAGGTCTCTCCTTAGGGTCCTGTCACTGAGGTTTTCTACGAACTGGTCCCTCAGGATAGACTCGCTGAAGGGAGTTTCAGATAGGGCTCTCTGCCTGTCTGTGAGTGCTTCAAATGCCTGAAGGAGACGGTGTGAGTAGGTGCGGACAGACTCATTCGGGTGCTGGCTTATTCTGAACAGTTGCCCAATGAGGCAGTTGATGCTCCGCCTTTCTCCATAAGTGGAGCGTAGAACTTGTACCAGGGCATCTGGACATGCCCTTGTTGTCTGAGGGTGACACCTAAGTTCGGCCTTCACTGCCTCACCTAGATGTGCAAAGAGGAAGTCACATTTTTCCTCTCGATGTACCATGTGTTGAGACTTCCAAGCTCTCTCAACACTTTGAAGGAACTCTTCAACTTCCCTGGCAGAACCATCGCCATGGAAGCGCCGGATACTCATCTCTGTCCTTGGCACCACAATCACTGCCTGAGACGGCTGCATTCTTGCTGCTGCTGCTGCCTCGCTGTTCATCTACGTAACTACTCAACAAAACTAAAGCCTAATAACCTCTCAAACCTAATCTATACCAATAAAAAAATATAAGTCTGGTCACTCAAGCACAGATCCCACTTCTGACACCAAAAATGTGAGCAGGTCAGGCAGGCGCGAGTGGGAGATACCTTTTCTCTTCTGCTCAACATTAAAATTTACCAACAGTAGGCAGATGTTAGCGCTACTGGGTGGGCTCAATCTGTGCACCTCGGCATGGTGACCAAGGGGCTAGAGTCGCCTAAGTAACCAGACAACTAGCTATAACTAACCTAAACTAAAGGAAAGCAAGATAACGAAACTTTAGTTAGGATAAATAAACAAACGAAACTTTATTTACATACAAAAATATAAATCAATAATAAAATATATACACTACAACGAGAACAACTAATACTAACTAAAACCATCTGACTCAACGCCACTAAAAACACTAACAAACTAACCAAACCAACTATCTAACTAAATCATTAAAACTACTACACAAGTCTAGACCTAGATCTACACAAACAAACTACAATAAACTAGTCTAGATCTACAATATTCTACTACTACAACCAACTCATAACTAAAACTAAAACAAGAACACCTTAGTTAGTACCTTACTATAGTATTAGTAGATCTATTCACTAAGAACAGAAACAGACTATAACTAAGTTTACTAATAGAACTCTAAGGCAACACTACACTAGTATCTACAGAAACAAAATAAATCTACAACAGCAACTTAGAACAGTTAAAATCAACAGTTAAAACACTTAAACAGCAGTTACTTTATGCAGCTAAAAGCAGTAACAATAGCAAACTTACAGACCGTCCCAGGTACAGGAATAAAAATAAGTACACGACAGACCACAAAGATCTTCGGCTGTCACACAGACATACTATACTGACCACTGGTCAACTGTACACTGAACTGTTTTTAAAACAGCGTGGCACACTTTTTATACACCCCACCCTAACTTACACAAAAGCGGAAGTACAAATAATACGTTTGGCACTAGCCTATAAAAAAATAGAATACACAAAAATATAGCTCTGGGAGCGCAAGCTCACACAATTTTAAAAATAACAACTAAAAAAAAAAAAAGAAATATTTTACTGGTGATTGGCGGACAGTTGGAACCATAGCAAACCGCAGCAGGTGACACCTCTGCGTACCGACTACACCTAAAGCTTACCTTTTTGTGGGTATTGGAAGAAGACCATAATTGTAGTACCATTGTCTTGACCTGCTGTATTCATCGTCACGTGTACATCTACTGGATCGTCTGCTGGTTCCCCTGTCATGTTACTTATCTCAGGGGGTAGTTCATGCAACGACCAGTTATATGCAAAACTCTTGCATGCTAATTGAATACATCATGGCAGGATTTTATTACTAAGCTTTCATTAACTCTGTCTGTCTTTCAGCCTATCTGTCAAGAGCAGGGGTGCGTAAGATGTGAGATTGTGTGTGTGTGTGTGTGTTTGTTTATTTTATTAGTTGTGAGTGGTGAACTGTTTTAACACGGGGTTTTCAAGGGGGGGGGGGACAATAAGGTTTCCTGTGGTCAGCCTGTTGGAGAGCTGACCTGGTCTGAGTAGGGTGTTGGTGATTGTTGTCAGTTGTATTGTCTAGATTAAGGAGATATTATTATTGCATTGTGTTTACTGAATATTTGGGGTAATGCTATGTTGTGTCATGATACCCTTATGTAATTTTATCATTGCATCTAGTCTAGGCGCCCTGTAGTATTTTAATGTGGGCACATTTAGTACTTTTAATATTGATGATTATGCATTCCATATTATATGTGCAAGATATTTGTTGCTGTAAATAAATACTGATGTTATACTCCTTTGTTGAGTGCACTTTACAATACTTATACGCTTGTAAAGATCTACAGTTGGGGCATTAAATTACGCCCCTCATAGAATCATACCCCTAGTACATCGAGCCAGTTGTCTATACAAAGAACTACCCTAAGTTCTGTCTGGTAAAACGTTGAAACTTTGTAGAATTATTCATTGGCATAGACAAGTCATGAATCAACAAAAATAACATTAAAATATTTTTTTTTTAAATAGACAATAGGCCTACTTCCTTTATATAACTTTTGAAGCGTTATTTTGTTTTCTCTTAAATATTGATGACTCTTAAAACAATGGAACATTTCTTACCCCGCCCACCCCTTTCTCCCCTAAAAAGAATCCTGGTGTATAGATCTACAACACTTTATAATATTCCACTGATAGGCCTTTAGATCTAGACTTAGAAGACGAAGCGCAACATTTTCCTAAACGTAATTTATTAAACTCTGGAATCAATAATTAATGCCGTTTATTCGGAAATTCCCGAAAGCTATAGTCCTTTCAAGAACGTCATAGTCCTTTCGAAACCGATGTTGGATCTAGACCTAGAATCCTAAACCTAGATCTCTAGCCAAATAGAAATATATTTCATTTTTTATTTGAAAAATTGTAGCGTTTAGACTAGAGTTTTCACCGTGTAGCCCACGAGCTAGTAATTATTTTCTCAGCGATATAATCAACCTGGTCGGGCTCTAACCAATGCGGAGCCCTACTTAACATAATTTCCTACCCAAGGCTTATCTCACCTTAGCTTAGTGCGTTTTGAATATATACAAATAAAATTACTTAATTACGAATAATTAACTAATTGGCTAATTTTTTTTTGTTAATTCGTGTGTTGTTGTCGACAATAAATAAATGTGCAAAGTTTCGACTTGATCCGAGAATAGGAAGTGTGAGAAATAACGTGTAAAAGATTCCACCTTGACAGACAGACAGACGGACAGATATGAGCTTTGTATAAAAAAAAGGGAAAGAGAGTAGAAGAGAGAAAGTGGGGAATAGAACAGAGAAATGGAGTTAGAGAGAGAAAGAGAGAAAAATAAAAGAAGGCAGAAAAGAGAAAATATACAGAAAGAGATAGAAAGGAAATGGAGAGAGCTAGACTGGGGGGGGGGGGGAGAGATAAAGAGGTAAAGATATAGACAACGGGAGAAAAGAGACACACATACTCAAAGACAGACAGAAAAAAAGTAAAATATAGAAGACAAGCCGGCCCCGCGGCGTAGTATACGCCGTTATTAAGTGACGGGTGAACATGCTTGGAGAGCGAGAAAGGCGCGGGTGCGGGCGGGAGGAGGGTTAGAGAGTCGGCGTGCGTGCTTGGTGTCCTGCATGGTTTGGCGACGTAGAGAATCATATATACAGAGATACTTTTTTTAAAAAGACAACGCCTCCTTTATACCGACCTTATCAATTGCGGGACCAAATTAATGGGTGCTTGCGCGGGCCCTTATTCCAATTTTTTGTTTTGGCCACAACTATTTGATCATTATATCAACATGTATTATATACAACATGGATAGGAAGCAACTCAAACGCAATAGGCGCCAGTGGCTTAATTACGTCAATCGTAAGATAAACTAAATATTTTAACCCTTTCATCTCTACATCTTTACAAGCCTGATACAAAAGCCATGACCAATAGTGATATGCTCAAGATAAATTGAGGGGCCTCGCGCCTCCCAATTTGGAACAATCGGTCAAATCGGCTTAAGATCGGCCTGTTTGTGATGTTCTAAAGATAAATTGAGGGGCCTCAAATTTGGAACAATCGGTCAAATTGGCCTACGATCGGGCTTTTTGTGATATGCTAATGATAAATTGAGGGGCCTCGCGCCTCCCAAATTGGAGCAATCGGTCAAATCGGCCTAAGATCGGCCTGTTTGAGATGTTCTAAAGATAAATTGAGGGGCCTCACAATTTGGAACAATCGGTCAAATCGGTCCAAGATCGGGCTTTTTGTGATATGCTAATGATAAATTGAGGGGCCTCGCGCCTCCCAAATTGGAGCAATCGGTCAAATCGGCCTAAGATCGGCCTGTTTGAGATGTTCTAAAGATAAATTGAGGGCCTCACAATTTGGAACAATCGGTCAAATTGGTCCAAGATCAGGCTTTTTGTGATATGCTAATGATAAATTGAGGGGCCTCGCGCCTCCCAAATTGGAACAATCGGTCAAATCGGCCTAAGATCGGCCTGTTTGTGATGTTCTAAAGATAAATTGACAGGCCTCCCTATTTGGAACAATCGATCAAATCAGCCTAAGATCTGCCATTTTGTAAGAGTGATTTGTTGCTCTTAATAACTAATGATTCGAACCCAGGACCTGGGGTGAGGAAGCCTAGCGTTTAACCATTCGTCCACAGCGCCCCCGCCCCCTATAGATCCAAACTAAAAATATAGTGCATAAAGTGTTAGTATCTATTTAACTTTTTAATGGATAAAGCCCACATACGGGAGAACCCGCTGAAGTGTCTGTTTAAGATAAAGATTTTAGAAAATAACATTTCAAAAAATGATAACGGTCAAACTAAATTGTCCCAGTCTGGAAAATAAGTTGGTAATTCTTTTCCCAAAGATATACATCAACTTTCTAATTTCTAGAAAAAATCATTACAGCCGTTTTCGACAAGCTTGTCCACCCAGTTATATGTTTTTGATGAAGAATTTGCAAGCTGAAAGAGGAATTGTAATAAAATAGAAGAGAGGGATACTTACAATCGCCACTAAAGCTTTTGGTAAATAAAGCTGTTGAATTCTAAGAAAATAAAATCATAAAAGCGTATTTAGATATGTTCACCTCTATGGTTGAGCATTAAAAAAAATGGTATCAGAAGTATGACTTTATCTTTAATATGTCTATTAATATACCTGCTTGATTTTAAAATATATTTTAAAAAAAAACATATATTTAAGCCTTTCAGCAATTAAAAGCAATCACAAATATTTTTTTCCACGCCATTTTTAAGTTACAGAAATTTGTAGATAAGTGCTGTAAGGAAAACAAAGTTGCAAGGCTATGCAGCATAAAACAGCTGGAGTTAGGCTGGTTGTTAAAGGCTAATTGAGACGCATGCCAATGGAAACATTTTATAGGTATTGAATTGTCTATATCCATTAACACTTCAACTTACGGAATCCTCTAGTCTTTGTTAATAATGCTAACCAGTCCATCGCTCCGTTCCCAAACGGGCCCCCCACTGATGCGGTGGGACATTATAGGCATATGGGGGACCCCGTCTCGCCTCGCATGGGAGGAGTAACTCATGTTGTTGGCTCAAGGGACCGTGTCCTACGATCAGGCGGGTGGGATTCTATGATCACCTAGTCGCAGAGGGAATCCAAGAACCAATTTCTCATCCTGGCCACGGGATAAAAGCCTTTCCCTGGTCACGTAATTCGTTAAAGGGACCGGAAGTCTCGAACCACAAAGGACATCTGATTCAGGTCCTTGTTAAAGTCCATATGTTGTATATTAGAACTAAATATTCTTGGGTGGCCCTAAGCAATAGCTTCTTTTTTTCCCCTATTATTTAATCCGGCCCTGCTGATAACTTAAAGTAAACAAAATTTAAAATACAAAAAACAAAGCTTATAGTTATAACTTTGGTGGCGGTGTGGATAGGGGCAGTAGTGTGTGTCCAGTCAGCCGACACAAATCGCCCCAGGCGAGAGCAAGACCTGTGGTCATCCGTGACGACGGCCAACAGCCAAGACTGGCTTGGGTTACAAGATACCTACATACCCATAGGAGGACAAAAAGGAGGACAAAATCTACAAAGGAGGACAAAAAAATAAATTTTATAAGCCGGACATATTCATTTGATTAAATATATATATAGCACCATAGTAAATCTTAGGCTGTAATGTGGAGGCGGTGGCTGAGTGGTAAAGCGCTTGTCTTCCGAACCGAGATCCACGGGTTCAAATCCTGGTGAAGATTTTAAATTTCGGGATCCTTGGGCGCTTTTGAGTCCACCCAGCTCTAATGGGAACGCGACATTTGTTGGGGAAAAGTAAAGGTGGTTGTTCGTAATGCTGGCCACATGACACCCTCGCTAACCGTTGGCCACAGAAACAGATGACCTTTACATCATCTGCCCTATAGACCAGAAGGTAGGAAAGGGGAAGCTAGTTTCGCGGAGTTTTAGCAGTAGCTCATCATTCGGCGTTCACATTCGCGCGGAACACCGAGCAGGATATTTTTTTCAAATTGTACTTTGTGAACAGAAGAGCTCTCGTGAGTCAAGGCAAAGTTCATTCCTCACTTTTGCCCCGGTGCATTAATTAGCGAAAACACCCCGTCCACGTTGGCATTATGCCATTATTGCATTATTCCGAAGGTACTACAGTAAAATTTAAACATTTTGAGGACCTCTGAATTTTTTTCGGCACTAAAAACGTTAGCTAACATCTTCAATACAAATTCTAATAATTAATCACAAGCATGGCAACAGTGAGAACGCAACTTGGTTACTAGAATAACCGAGTAATTTATCATGCCACTCTGAATAGTGGATATACAGCCAAACACAGTGAACACACATCTTTTAACCTTACTATGTTACTTTGTGGCATTTTACGTCTCCAGAGACGAACTTTTCTCTTTGTGTGACTAAAGAGGCCAGTCCTTAATACACAGCTGCGGTCACAGGTTGGGCATCTAATCACCAGGCGCCATTGTACTTTCACCCTTCTTTCGACTGCTGTTGTGTATGGCATCTGCAATCCGAGACCCTTCCTTTATGCTCGCTCTCCATATGAATCTATTCAGTGCCACTTTTTCCAAGCTGTTAGTGTCGCGTTTGCATACATCAGTAGCCTTTACCATAAAAGTGGACGACCAGTGGCTCTCCTGCTTTCTGGTAGATCACCATACAGAATGTCTTATGGAAGTCGACCTACTGTCATTCTATGAACGTGGTCAAGTCAGCCAAGGCGTCTGCTGCTGATAACAGAGCGGATGTCCTGGCACCATACTCTTGGTAGCACTTCCTCATTGTTTATTTTATCTTGCCACCTTATTTTAATGATCCGCCTTAGGCATCGGAGGCGGAAGATATTTAACTTTTTTTTCCCTATGTGGTGTCGCAGTCAAGGGGAGTTCATTACACAAGTTGGTTAAGTTAAATTCAGTGCGGTTAAGCGGCGTAGTTCTGTGCGCAGATTACGACGGTTCGGTGCGGAGTAGAGCCAAAACATCTCGTGAGTACGAGACGACGTCTTGATCTAATCAGGTCCGGCACAACGAGCCCAGTGTGTGATGTCAGCTCTGAACCTAGTGCAAGTCCGGGACGAAGCGGAGAGAACAACAGAGTTTGATACAGCGGTACAAGAGTGATACGGCGGTACAAAATCACAGTCTTCACCGAGATTCGAACCCAGGACGCCAGGTTCGGAAGCCAAGCGCTTAACCACTAAGCCACCGAGACCCCATATTGATATTTTAGTATCTACAATTGAGATCAAACAGTATACAGACCGTTTCATTGTTTCTATAGCTCGTGTTAAATTCGCTTGATCCATCCGGGGTATACTTCATCAGTTCGTTTCCAACTGTACTTGACCAAAAGAGAAGGGGCATCACTGCCATGAGACAATGAAGTAGGCTTAGGTGCTTGGTAGACATTTCTTAAAGATGGAAGAGGCCTCGATCTACTTCTGACTATCAAGCTAACCTCCTTAGGAAGCCACCACTGGGCCGTTGTTGGGGCCTGTTGAACGATGTATCTAAATCTAGGTAATCATATCTATTTCTCTGTCTGCCTGTCTCTTTCTCTCTGTGTCTATGTCTCTGTCTATTGCCCTCTCAGTCTTTGTCTGACTATTTCTCTATCTGCCTGTCTCTTTCTCTCTGTGTCTATGTCTCTGTCTATTGCCCTCTCAGTCTTTGCCTGACTATTTCTCTATCTGTCCGTCTCTCTCTGCATATATATATATGCCAGGATTTTTTTTCGGGGGGGGGGTTTAGTTGGGATTTTTTTCTTCCCCCCCGCCCCCGCGAAAAAAATATATTTATATGTATGTATGTGTGTGTATATATAATCTTTATTACATTCTAACCCATCATTCTTTCGGAAGACGCTTATTGTGCCCTAGAATAGGTTCTTCCTGGAGCTAGTGGGAAAATTGTAGACTCCCCGCTATTGACACCAATGGGGTCTGGGGGAGCGCTAGGAGCTTCCCCAGCGCGTGGCGGAGCCCCGCCGCCATGCACTATTTCTGATATTGAAAGCCAACAAAATGCATATTCTGAGGTATCTACAGTGCATTTTAATGCTATGAAAAGTTTTATTTCAAAATCCTTATGTGTTATTCTTACTGACTTAGACCCTCCCGCGCCGTTCGGCGCATTTGCCGTCAAGCTGTTTCCACAAAAATCTGTCACTGGTAATGTCTGAAGCCTCTTCCCACCTGCTCTGAGGACCTCCATGAATGTGTGGATTCAAGTTGTACTAGGATGTCATCACAACTCTTCTTATGTGTAATTCCTTTTGTCGGAGAACATGTCCCGCAAAACTCATGTGACGCTCTGTCATAATCTTACTAAGGGGTCGACTCCCAGTTCGGCATAGGATTTCCTAGATTTAGACCCGATCTCTATAACTGACTCCTAAAATCTGTCTTAGCCATCTTTGTTGAGCCACATTTAGTGTTTTCAATTTCGGCAGATGACTATACACTGTACTTTATTAATTGAGCCACGCCACTGGTAGAAATATGTAACCTCTCTTGAGTACGCTCTTGGAATTAAGTGACAATAGTTTGCTTTAGATTTTATATCGAAAAGGGAAGTTTTATCGTCAAAATCATTTGTTGGGGGTTTTAAACTAAAAAATCTCTGGAGTTAGGTTGGTTTTTTTTAAATTCAAAACCCCATTTAGCTACGGTCATAGAATTTAGTAACTGTAGTTTGCTTTAGAATAAATTGGATGATAGAGGTTTTCCACCTGAAAATGTTCTGTATGGGGATTTTAAACTCAAAACCATCTGGAGGGGTTTTAAACTTTTTAAAAAGCCATCTGTAGAAGAGGGATTTAAACTCAAAATCCCCAATAGTCTTGGCTACGCTCAAATAATTTTAGTGTTTTAGGTATTTTTTAGCATTAAACCGCTCTGAAGGGGGTTTTAAACTTTAAACTCCTTTTGGCAACGCTCATAGATTTCTGAGTGTGTTGTTTTCTTTTTTTTTTTGTATTGAAGATGTAATTTTTAGCTTCAAACTCCACTGGAGGGGAATTTAAACTCAAAACCCCTTTGAATACACTCATAACATGTTGAGTGTATAATTTGCTTTGTTTTTAATATTAAAGAGGTATTTTTTATCTTCAAACCCCGCAGAAGGGGGGTTTAAACTCCAAACTGAGTCAAAACCCATTTAGCCACGCTCATAACATTTTGAGTGCAATAATTTGCTTTTTTTTCATATTGCTAGGACAAATTTGTACAAATGCTCCTTCGTCCCTAGTGGTATTAGAGCAGGGAATAGAATGCCTGGAAGAATTATTTGTTGACATGCATGACTAGATGCATGAAGCGTAGGAAGTAACCTTCTTTTTTGAAGTAACGTCTGTATTTTATATGATAAATTAAGATAGATCTAAACTAAATCTAACGTATTTTTCTTTTCAAAAACAAGTGTAAATGTGTTTTTTTTTCTTTTCAAAATGCATATTTTAGATTTCATGTCTAGATCTATACAGACTCAGCTGCTACCTTAGCGGGTCATCGAACCAGGCCTCAAGCTTTAAGGGGGACCCCGTCAGTCGATATTCATAATGTAAAAAAAAAAGTAAAATGTTTTAAATGTTGCGGATGTTCCTTCAGAGTTGAAGATAATTACTTCCTAGTCCAAAACCTCCCGCAGGACGACGGGGGATGGGAGCTGGCAGGGTTTGAACCCGGGACCATCGATAAATCCAAACGACAGTCCAGCGCTCAAACCGCACGACCATGCAACTATCCAAATATTCGTATAATTATAATATATTAATATTTTTACCACTTGTATTATTATTATTATTACCCGGGGCAGAATGGGTGTCAGAATCGGCCCAGGCATTTCTAAACAATCCTGCCTACAAATATCATGTTGGGCATCCAATTCTAGGACAGGGGGCCTACATGTCCTCAAAATCATTATGCTAAGTGTTTGATAATGTATCGACAACTGTACGCATCCTCCCTATCTTTATAAGAAATATAGTTCTTATGTTGCCTTATAATCCCTAAGTGTGTAGGCTGAAGCCTACCAGTAGTACTGTCTATATGCCCATATAGCCTTTGATTATTACTACTATTTCTACAAAGCGTACATTAACTCTGTCTGTCTGTTAGAAAGTTTGTACACGTTATTTTTTCCACACCCAATCTCAGGTCAAACTGAAATTTTGCACAATTATTTCCTTTACATGCCAACATAAGAATAAAGAAAATTTAAAAATTAAACCATTGGTTAATTAACTGTTGGTAATCAATTATTTTGTTTTGTATCTCGAACAAGGGAAAGAAATTTTCCGTAACTGATAAAGTGATATAAGTTGAATTAGTCCCCTTTATTGTTTGTCTAAGGAAAAAAAATGTGAATAAAAACAAAACCAACTTTCATAAGCAGCTCCGTGGCAGTGTTAATGGTATTGGCTTGAAGAGGCCTTAGCCTTCGATTTCGAATTCAGGGCTCTCACTTTTTTAGCGGCCCCCGAAAGGGGAAAAAACGCTATTAGATTTGTGTGAACTGTCTGTCCGTCCGTCCGTCCCGTTTAGATCTCGTAAACTAAAAAAGAGTGAAAATCCGACATCATAATATTTTAGACCATTCAAAGTTCTGATGCAACGACTACTTTTTTTTCTTTTCTGAAAGCGAAAAATCTAATTTTTAAAATCTATTATGCAAGCAGTTTTTTCTAAAAATACACCACATTTACAGCTATTCACTATTAATAGTAACAAACACGGAGGCTTTTTAGTAAGGCAGATATGCAATTGCCATATTTTTAAAAGATTTATGCAAATGGTTTTGGATTTTTTTTGTAAAAAATAAATAAATATTTTTACAATTGTATTGCTAAGTTATATAAGTTCTGTCATACTGACTACACATTTACAAAAATTATGTTTAATTTTTTTCAAAGAGAAAATATCTATTTAGTATGTATATAAGTGGAACATTATTAAAAAACAACACTTAATAATTAGTTTTTCAAATCGCGTGAACTGCATAGCCGTAATGTAACTAACATTCACTATTCAAATTACGCAATCCATAAAGGCTGTCACGTGATACGTAATTTTAATTGTTTTATCAATATTATCACGTGGCTAAATGTTGTTTGTTCACGATTGGTGAATGAGGTCCATTAAAGGAATTTTTTTTACGAAAATGTTTTGTTTTTTTTGAGACTTTGAATAAGAGATTGACCCTTTAGAAAACAATTACATCAATTAGATAACCAGTATAACACATCAGTTAGGCCAGTTTCACATCAAACTTTGCATTCACTTTCACCTATCCCTTGGTCTGCTGGACCGTTTGGGCACCACACATTATCTGTCAACATTCTTTCTCCATTTGCCTTTGATAGAATTTCATTCTGAAGTTCTTTCTGAAAATATTGACACCTTCCTTTTTACCTGCCTGGGTGGACCGCTTCGGGGGCCCCCACCAATCATAGGCCCTATACATAGGCTGCTGCAAATTTGCCTATGCCAAAGGCCGGCCCTGGCTCGTAGGCCCAATAAACTAATTTACTGGTATAGGTGAAAGTGATGCAGCTTAAGTAGGCTTACTACTAGAAGAACTATTGATACTATAGTGATAGTCTAGATCACCTTTTCTAGTCTAGATCTACTCATCTAGATCTAGTATTTGTTTTTCTATTTCGTAGAGAAATAAAAAAAAAAAAATAAAGCGTTTTTATCAGTGGAAATGTAGATCTAGATCTATAACTAGCTTAGGTCGAGACGCTTTAGACTAGAACTAGATCTAGACTAGGAGAGCGCCCATGGCTTGTGACCCTGACATTGAATTAATCTACCTCGACCTTCTTCTAAGTGCCAACCAAAGTATACAAAACGAATTAAATCTATGTATATAACACGCAGTTTTATATGAAGATTACAAATCAAAGGCTTACATTGCATTAGGAACACTTGGAGGTTTCACTGTATTTAAAACATTTTACTTACTTAAATGGCATTTAATGTTTGAAAGACTGTTGTGTGACATCGCCTTGCCACTTTTAGCTAGGGTGTTGAGGCGCATATTTGGGAAATTCCGTTTTCTAGATCATCTTGGTAGGACGACAGGCCTAAAGTTAGCTGGTGCGCATTTTGATGTACTTTTAATCATCGCCATTTAACTCCGTCGAGGGAGAGCTTATTATAATAAGATATTATCTTCTCTGTATATATAATTCTCTACGTCGCCAACCTTGCGGGACACCACGCACGCACGCCGACTTTCTAACCCGCCTCCCGGCCCCTCCCGCGCCTTCCTCGCTCTCCAGGCATGCGCACACAGTCGTTAGCCCAAACTCACCCCATTTGGACAACTGTGTCCTTCAGGACGTGTTCACCAGTCACTAAATAGCAGCGTATGCTACGCCGTGGATCGCTTGTTTGATTTATTTATCCTCTAGTTATATGACCAGTGCTTTATTTTGTGACGGTACGCACCGGTACGGAGTACTGGCACCTGTTTCAATGTGGGGGAAAAGTTATTACTTTTCATGCATTTTAATGTTTATTAATTTATAAGTAGTTAAAAGTTAGGCAATCCATCACTGAGTACCGGCACCTATTGTTTTACCCAAAAAAAAAGCACTGTATAGGATTATGGTTGATCTCATAATAATGGCAATGTCTTCTATTCCAAAGATTAATGATGAGTGTAGTGAATCACATGATTACACAAACCCAGTTTTGACCTGCATATTTCCCCCCATTTTGTGCGTTCGAGGAGCCTCTTTAAGTGCTTTCGATAGAGTACCCAGGTCTCAGAGCCACACAAAAGTGTAGTGAAAACCACTGTTTTATAAAAATTGATTTTTGTTGCTATGTGAAGAGACCTGTTCCGCCATACTCTCAGTCTGAGGCGACTAAAAAATGCCATTGATCTTTGCAAGACGGTTGTCTCTTTTTTTGGACAGTGACGCATCGATGGACACTGTGCAGCACAGGTAGTTAAAGTGGTCAACAACATTAAAGAGATGGCCATTCACGTTGATTTATGAATCTGGATTAGTTCCCATTGGGGACTTCTAAAGCATACCTCCGTTTCTTTTTTAGGTTGATGAACAGATCAAACGAGGCAGGAGCCTCAGCAAATTCTTGGACGGCAAGTTGAAGCTCCTGTTTGGTGTATGAAAGAAGGGGGCAATAAAAAACTGGAATTCATTTTTAGAAAAGCGTGGTTACTCAGACAGCTGATCTTCTTTCTCCGCGAAGCTATTGGGTCCAAAGGAAGAACAAATAACCCTTAAAGCTTTGCAGTTTTTTCTCTGGATATATCACTGCTTCAAGCTTCACAAGGGTCATCGGCTAATGATTATTCCCCAGAGTTAACTCCCTAAGCTTTTAATGCTTGGATTTGTCTCGTAGGCCTATAGACTACTAGCCGATATTAAACGCATTATTCTCAGTAATAATAATAGTAATAATAATAATCAAGTTTTAACGAGTTAATATCAGAACCGTCTTCAATGCTGATAGAACTCACTGAAGGGAGAACTCTTCATAAAAAAGTGATCCGAATCAACAATCAAACTATCGCCCTATCACTTGTCTGTCAGTTGTGTATACATTATTAACTTCACTTTTAAAAGTAAAATGTGAAAATAATGCTCTGCCCATAAGCTACTAGCAGAGGAACAACAAGGTTGCATTGAAGAGTCGATGGGCTGTAAATTACAGCATATAGCTTTAGATCATCCATGTATAATAAGTGGGAAGCACATTTTGTACATTTAGCGTCAACCCTAAAACCGTTTTTAGTGTCATGGAATAATGTAGATAGAGGATTAATCACTAGGCAGAACCAGAGTGGAGATAGTGAGTCACCCTGGTATATACCTCTATTTTGTGCACAGAACTTAGTTTATCACGATTAAGTTGCAGATTTATCTTCCAATTATTCATACAGACTTTCAATCGTCTTTTTTAAATTCTTGGATTGATTTTATGAATATCCAGGGTTTTTAATAGCCGATCATGTGGAACTGAATCGAATGCTTTTTTGTAGTCGATATAAAACGTGTAAGTTTCTTTTTCTTCTATTAGCATTAGTGCTATCCGTGTCTTGTGCCTCTTTTGTGATGGCAAAATCACAAAATACTGACTCACAGGAAGATTTTTATTTCTAGAATCATTTTAGCTTTTTTATGGATGTTTGTCTCAAACAGCTGCTCAAATGGGGTTGTATTTTTTTTTTTGCCAATGACTTTATCAGCACCATTTAGGATTCTATAAAGTTTATTTTTTATTTTTAATGTTCATATTGCCATACCAGGCAGTGATATTAAAACTTAAAATATTGCAGATGTGAGCGTGATAAAACATAGCCAAGGCCTTTTCACTAACATTAAACGAGGGCAGTTTTCTCAGTAATCGTTATCTTTCCCGCCCTTTTTTTTCTGATATATTAAGTATTTGCAGTACATTTTTTTTTATTATCTAGGATAGTACCAATAGGTATTTAAAATTTTGCACTATTTCAATAGTCTCTCCAGCTACAGAAACAACATCATGTTCCTTCTTCCTCTTGACCACACGTCCCACTAGTACAGTAGGCCTATTTCAAATGACCACCCAAACACATATTTCAGACAAAGCGTGTGTCCGCTTGGGGTCAAGTTGGGGTTAATGTAAGGTTATTTAATTAAGAGGGGCTTTGTTTTTCTAAATAGCCTATATAGATATTTCCAATCCCTTCTTATAGCATAATATATTAGTTTGTTTTTTAAATAGCCTATATAGATATTTCCAATCCCTTCTTATAGCATAATATATTAGTTTGTTTTTTAAATAGCCTATATAGATATTTCCAATCCCTTCTTATAGCATAATATATTAGTTTGTTTTTTAAATAGCCTATATAGATATTTCCAATCCCTTCTTATAGCATAATATATTAGTTTGTTTTTTAAATAGCCTATATAGATATTTCCAATCCCTTCTTATAGCATAATATATTAGTTTGTTTTTTAAATAGCCTATATAGATATTTCCAATCCCTTCTTATAGCATAATATATTAGTTTGTTTTTTAAATAGCCTATATAGATATTTCCAATCCCTTCTTATAGCATAATATATTAGTTTGTTTTTTAAATAGCCTATATAGATATTTCCAATCCCTTCTTATAGCATAATATATTAGTTTGTTTTTTAAATAGCCTATATAGATATTTCCAATCCCTTCTTATAGCATAATATATTAGTTTGTTTTTTAAATAGCCTATATAGATATTTCCAATCCCTTCTTATAGCATAATATATTAGTTTGTTTTTTAAATAGCCTATATAGATATTTCCAATCCCTTCTTATAGCATAATATATTAGTTTGTTTTTTAAATAGCCTATATAGATATTTCCAATCCCTTCTTATAGCATAATATATTAGTTTGTTTTTTAAATAGCCTATATAGATATTTCCAATCCCTTCTTATAGCATAATATATTAGTTTGTTTTTTAAATAGCCTATATAGATATTTCCAATCCCTTCTTATAGCATAATATATTAGTTTTTTTTTGTTTTTTTTTATTTCAACAGAAGTATAACCGTTCAATGTTAAAAGCTTAACAACAGATATTGTAAATATACAGCACAACAATCTATTCCTTTAGATGATGTAAATGTCATCTGTTTCTATGAAGGTGTCATGTGGCCAGCACAACGCCCAACTTACTTACTTTTACTTTCACAGACTAATGTCAGGTACCCATTAGAGCTCGGCGCCCAAAGATCCCGAAATTAAAAATCCCAGGCTTCACCAGGGTTCGAAACCGGGACCCCCGGCTCAGAATCCAAGCGCTTTACCTCTCAGCCACAGCACCTCCACGGCACAACGAGGTAATTTAAAATAACCAACAAAACCTGTTAATTAGTTAACAATGTTTAATTACTGATTTCTTCTATCAATATATTCTATGCCATGTATTTCTCCCTCCCTTGTTATAGACATTTTGTATCAGAGTCTTGATATTAAGGCCCTATCCTGTTGAAGAAAAAAACACACTCTTTACTAGACCTATATATTTAGTTCAGTGAAGTCGCGAGAGACTGTCGGGAATGATGTCTGCTTGCTTTAAAGCAGGCATGTCAAACACGGCGTTTGGGGGCCGCATGCGGCCCGCGACCACTTTGCATGCGGCCCACTTGGCCAGCTCAAAAATTATCAAATAATGTTAGACTATTACGCTGTAAAATAAGAGATTACAAGCTACTTGAATCGAAACAAGTATTTGTTAAACTGAACAACGAGAATGAGTCTGCAGTGAAAGCAAGCTACATTTTGTCCAACTTAATTGCAAGCCATAGCATATAATTTAGTGCAGTGATGCTCAACCTTATTTGGCCTGCAGGCCATTTTAATTTCCGACAATAGTGTCGCGGGCCATATAAAAAAAAAGAAATATATAATACAGCATTTATAGTAGAAAACTGTGAATCTTGTAATTAATTAATTCATGACAAGTTTATCCAACTTTAAAATATTCGGCAGCTTTGATGAGACGTCTAGTTGGAGCTTGAATTTAGAATTCTAGATGTATGTCCGTTACGCTTCATCGCAAACAAGGTTTGTCCTCACCAATAGCTGCTTGTAATTTGGATATTTAGAAAAGTTTCCGCAAGCAACTCAAGGTAGAATTCAATTCTCTGCATCACTTGAACGTTATCAAGCAGGGATGTCTAGCTTTGTCAATCAGTTCCAGTTGCAGCTTTGTCTTTTCACCTGAAGCATTGGCCGCTTATGAATTTTAGAAAAGACTCTGAACACAATTATGATTACGTAATCCAGACTGAAAACTTCGCTGCATAGATATAGTTGGTGATAAATTCTTCTGTGATGGTTGAAACTGTTTACATGTCTTTGCCTGTGTAGGTCCTATGCATGCTCCTCATAGCTACTAACTTCTCTGATTTCAAAACTGCTGTTTGTACCGCAAATAAATACCAAGATTTTGAACGGTATCATCTATGTCGGTAGACTCTTTAGCGGCAATAGAAAACATTTTAAAACTTCGTTAGTCTGTTAGTTTTAAATGGAGATATTTATCCACATGGATTACTTGTCTTCTAATTGTCATGAGGCAGCGTTAACGACATTCTTCTTTTTACGACACATTTTTATCAAGTCGATGTCAGAAAATGGTTTCTGGTCTCTACTTACAATGTAAACAGCTCTGTAGAAAGCCTTACAAGCCTACTCATTTTCTTGTCTCTTTTTTGTAAATATTCTCCACTCCAGGTGGAATCTACTAATTGCGTCTCGAACAAGACAAGAATGGTTTGGTTTCATATAGCTAATGAATGTTATGTTCTTTAAAAAGAAACACTCTTTCTTTATAAAACAAATATGTTGGCTTATTTGTTTATAGTCCTTTTTTTTTCTTTTTTTTTTTTTTTTGGGAGAAGGAATTTTCTACACTTTGTGCCAACGTTTCGGTGGGCCGGATAGAACCACTTCTGGCCCGCGGGCCTATTTTGGACATCATTGATTTAGTGAATGGGATTCTATGAAGGAGTGTGTCGTTAAAGCTGAGATTTTTTGCACTGCGTGAAGAAATTGTATTGTTTCTGAACATGAAAGGTGAACCTGTTGAACATTTCCAAACTGACGAATGGATTCAGGATTTTGCATTTATAGTTGATCTCAATGGTCACCTGCAAGACTTCAATTTCAAACTTCAAAGTAAAGACAAAATTGTTACAACTGCGTGTGATCATGTGAAGTGCTTTCAAGCAAAATTACAACTTTGGATAAACCTAATATGAAGAGAAAATCGTATTCACTACTCAACGTGTCAGGAACTAAAAAGATTAAATACGGCTACAACATTTGGTAGATATGTCCTAGACCTGGAATCATTAGTAGACCGTTTTCTTGACTTCTTTTCATACGAGCAAGAATTTGTGTTGTTTGTGTCTCCATTTTCTTTTGCTTCTGAAAATGCTGCTGGTAATGTGCAACTAGAGCTGATAGAATAGCAATCAGATTCTTTGTTGAAATCGAAGTACATAGAAGTGGCTGTGCCAAAATTGTACAGTTATTTACTTGTAAGGAACATTGAATGGCGGAAATTTGCAGCCCGAATTCTTGCTATGTTTGGAAGCACAGTTCTCTGTGAGCAGTTCTTTTCCATAATGAAAGCTACAAAAACACCTCCCCGTTCGAGATTATCTGATCAAAATTTGTCATCAGTGATGAAAGTGTCAGTGGCAAACAAGCTTCAACCAGACATTTATAAACTTGTATCCCAGAAAGAATGTCACCCATAAGGACAAAGAAAATAATGCGTAATCATAGTAACTTATAATTACCAAATAGTACTACAAATTTAGCTAACTATGGGACAGGTATGCCATTAAATAATGTATTCTATTGTATTGTTTATAATTTACATAAAACTAGTAGGCTGTTTTGCAAATGATTTTTGGCTGCGGCCCCTCAGGTCATAGTAAGTTTTTTTATGTGGCCCATACACCTTAATGAGTTTGACATGCCTGCTTTAGAGTAATATATTAGTACTAAGCTCTTTAGTGATATATTAGCTTCCCCGAAATGAAATGTTATTGTTGAAGTACACTAGCCTGACTAGGTTTTAAATAAAATTATACAATTTATGTTAGCTGTTTTTAGCGGCCTCCGAAAGGGGAAAAGACGCTATTAGTTTTGTGTGGTCTGTCTGTCCGTCCGTCCATCCGTCAATCGTCCGTCCCGTTTAGATCTCATAAACTAGAAAAAATAGTGAAAATCCGGGATTATGATATTTTAGACCATTCCAAGTTCTTATGTAACGGCTACTATTTTCTTTTACAAAAGCGAAAAAATTAATTTTTAAAATCAACTACGCAAGCAGTTTTTTCATAAAAATACACCACTTTTACAACTCTTCACCTATTCACTATTAGTAGTAACAAACACGGAAGGCTATATATTAAGAGAGATGACTATTTACCATATTTACAACACATTTATACAAACGGTTTTAGATTTTTTTGTCAATTTTTTTTTTACAATTTTATTGCTTAGATAAGTAAGTTCTGTAATACTAACTACTACATATATTAAAAAAAAGTGGATGTAAACCGCTCCACTTCTTATCTTATCTTATATAATACAGACGTTACTTCAAAAAAGAAGATGATTACGTCTTACGCGTCATGCATTTAGTCATGCATATTAACCAATGACTTAAATTCTGCCAAGTCACTGGTTTTCCTGGCTAGCTCAGGCAACCCATTCCATGCTCTTATAGCACTAGGGAAGAAGGAGTATTTGTACAAATTTGTCCTAGCATATGGGACGAGGAATGTTCTTATAAAATGACAATGTGGCTAGGAATAAAGGATGGCTGCCTGGTCGTGAGGTTTGCGCGCTGGACTGTCGTTCGGATTTATCGATGGTCGAGGGTTCAAATCCTGCCCGCTCCCATCCCCCGTCGTCCTGCGGGAGGTTTGGACTAGGAAGTAAACTATCTTCAACTCTGAAGGAACATCCGAAACATGTAAAACATTTTACAAACAAACATTTTACGAATAAAGGGATCCCTGACGGAAGGAATGGCAAAGGCGAGCAACTGACTCCTAAACCAGTTAGGACAGAAGGACTCATTAGCTATGGCTGGCTTCCCACTTAAGAGAATAAAAGTCTTCGAGAGACAACCCTTAGGAAAAAATTCAGGAACCGGTGACCCATAGGCAGATTGCGACACAAAGTGCTACACCTGGCTGCCTGGCAAAATGCTCCGACTCCGCTGACCCTAAACTGTATATATCGTCATCTACCGTTCCTTTGGACACATGAATTGCGTGGAGAGGGGACAACTGCTATGCAGAAGACATTGTAGCGACCTCAGCTAATGCCTATATAGGCTCTCTATGGAAAAGGGGGGGGGGGAAGGAGGTTTATTGTAAACCACACCATCCTTCATTTCATATTATAAATTATTCCAATATGTAGGCCTATATTTCTAGGGGTCGCCAAGCATAAAAGGTTGAGAACCGCTGATCTAGACGATCTAGTCATGCATGTTAACCAATGACCTAAATTCTGCTAAGTCACTGGTTTTCCTGCACATGGCTCATGCAACCCATTCCGTAACGTGCTCTAAAGCACTAGGGAAGAATGAGCATAGAAAAGATTTATTTACACATTTTTTTTGTAATTTCTTCACGTACATATGTCCCTTCTTAATGCAGTTCCTCCCTCCGATGTACCAGCTTTTCTATTAGTTTCAAAGGTTTATAGTGGCAAAATATATGCAAGCTCTCACTGCAGCCACAACCCAAGATTTGAACAATTTCTCTAACAGCTCTGCAATGCTTTATTTAGCTGAATATCACAAAATAAAGAAAAACAAAGGAAAAAGAAACACACATACACACACATAGAGAGAGAGAGAGAGATAGATCGAGAGAGAGAGAGAGTTACTTGAACGAACAAATAATAGGGACCCGCCGCAAAGTTTGGAGAAAATAGATCTGGAATTCTAGATCTATGAAGAAATAAAGAAAAAATTTTCAATGCTTGTTAGTAAATAATTCGGTTTATTATTCTGTAGTTCTGTAGTTTAGATCTATTCATAAGTCCATTTTTAATGAACCTCAAAAAACTATATTGATTTATTGTATGTGTCCTTTATTTTATAAAAAAGGGTTCTAAATGATTTTTTTAGGTAAAAAAATTCTATACATGACCGCCCAAGTTAAAAACTTCCGTTACAAACACGCCCCCTTCTCGGGCCACTCTCCTGTTCTTTATTGTAATCATTATTATAGATCGTCGTTGGACTTTCTGATTAAACCCTCACTCACAATATTCAAAGAGGTAGGAATTCTTGTGTACCAATTTTTAATATTATTTATCTAATTAACGCATGCATTTGATAAGTGTGGGGAAAAAAATGCTAGGCTCAAGCAGAAAGGCGTCTACTTTGAAAATCTATTTTTATCATGTTCTTTTTCAGCCTCTTGAATTTTTAGCTCCACGGTTGCCGGTTAGGGCAGTGACGCGACGCATTCTTTTTTTTTTTTTTTGTAAATCGATAAGGCTAGAGATTTTTATCTAGATCAAGATCTAGAATCTATAGTGATTAGTCTAAATCTAGATAAATTTTAGTTATAGAATCGCAAGTCCTTTATTAGTTCATACATTAATCTAGGCCTAAAGAACATATATATTTACTAGATCTAGACTATTAGATCTAGATTCTAGAGTCAAGATCTTGATCTAGACTTGACACAACAAGGCAATCAACTCAAAAAAAATAATTATTTTTTGTCTTGTCAAGTCACCTAAAAATGTAATTTCTAACTCTACGAATAAAGTCATATATAAGATATAGATTCCTATTATATATAATAAATCCAGCTAGATCCCTAAGAGTAAGATCTAAATTTACTATATTAAATAAATTAAGTAGTCTATATGTTTCCAGAAATTCAAGATTGAATCCTTTGAAATCTATTACATGTAGCCTATATTCATAATAATATTGCCTATATTATATCAGAAATCCAATTTATCTATTATTTATAATTATACAAATAAATACAGATGAAGTATAGATTCTAAATAAATCTTGGTAGTAAATATATATATTTAATATTTAGCAGATATCAGGTTCAGTGGCACCAGGTCATGTTAAGTTTTAAAATATGTTAGCAATATCCTATTAAATATCTAGATTCATTCTAGACTATATTTATTTCTACTATAATATCAGTAAATTATTTTACCTTTACCTATATATCCCTAAGTCTGTTGAACCGTTGGGGCACAATGCAAGATTCATTGACTGTCTTTTTCCATTCCTCTCTGTCTTTTGCCTTAGTTAGAACCTCTTTCAATGGCAGGCCTGTCCATTCTTTTAATGTTGTTTTCCCATCTCTTTCTCTGTCTGCCTCCTTGTACTGTTCCCTGAAGGAAGGTCTTTGTGAGCCCCAAAGATCTTGTGATATGGTCATAGATTTTAAGTGTGCGTTTTTTTATGATAGTTGACAGGTCATCATGGGGTCCAATCGCTGCAGTAACCCTGTCTCTAATCTATTGGTTTGTGATGCGGTCTTTGGATGTGTAAATAATACTTGGTTTTAGTTAATAACAGGCGAGAGATCTAGATCTATTTAGTAGACTACATTTACAAGACTTACCTAAAATTTTAAAGATATTTAGCCATTCAGAAGAGGTGGACATGATGTGGCTCCCAAGCTGTTTGTGGCTCATAAATGCAAGTAGTTTGGCTCTAATTGTTATGCAAAATATAAATGTAGATCTACATAAATATTGCATATATATATATATATATATATATAATAAAATGTTACTACAAGTTATAACCAGTAAAATAAAACATAAATCAATTACAATTTTATGTTCAAATAATCTAAAAAAAAAATTTTATTTGTCATTGAAAAATATAGAGAGAAGAAAATGTTCAGTATTGGGATTGAACCCTTGACTTTTGTGTTTTTAATTAGCTTGACGCTTTAACTCGTTCTCTCCGTTATTATTTTTCCACATTTTGAAGGAATTCTTCATTTGGCTTATTTCTATTTCACTACCTGTTATGATTAAGCTTCTATAGCTTTGTCGTTTGTTATCAGAAAATGTTTAATTTGGAATAGAATTAATGGGAAATGCTTGCTCTTTTTATATAACACAAAGTCAAGTTTATACAATTATTTATTAATTTAATTTAGTGAGGTCAAATCAATGATGGTATCATTGATTAGGAGAGAAAGAGTTAACAACTTTGCTACCCAGCCATACTACTATGTGCAAAATTTCAGCTTGAAGTAAATAAATACAATATTTGATCTATAGGGTCTACGTCTAGATGATGTTCAGTAAAGGTTATCTGTTTCTGTGGCCCACTGTTAACAAGGGTGGCTAGCACAATGACCGACCAACATTACTATTCCCCAACTAATGTCAGGTACACATTAGAGCTGGGTAGACTAGACGTGCCCAAAGATCCCAAAATTAAAAATCCCAGGATTCAAACCCAGGAACCCCAGTTCAGAAGTCAAGTACGTTGAAACTCAGCCACCACGCCTACATATATATATATATTGTGTGTGTGTGTGTGGTTTAATGAAAGGGATAGCTAACAGCAGGAATTCAAAAAGGTTCATATAAAATTAACCTAACTCCTGTCCACACAGAAGGAAATGCATGCTAAAAAAAAACTTGAAAACCATTGGTATTGATGTTCAAAGGTTTGCAAAATGTTTTACATCTTTTGGATCTGCTTCAGAGTTGAAGGTAAACTACATCCTAGTCCAAACCTCAAACAGGATGCCAGGGGATGGCACTGGGCAGGGTATGAACCTGGGACCATTGAGATGGCAAAATGACAGTCCAGTTTGCATATTATATCGCACGACCAGGCAGCCATCCAATGTTACTATATTGGTGTCAGATGTTGACAGAGAACTTGTGAAAATGATGACTAAATAATGTTGTAAATTATTTTGAAAAACGCTAACAAGACTTTTTTTATTTAATTTTAAAATCTTCAATTTGGAAATGTACATTAGTTTGGTCTTAGTAGCTCATTTATATCCACTATAGAAATAAGTCAATAACAAAACAAAAAATGTTCCATTTTAAAAATATTTTAGGACAGAGAGTTTACTTTGTTAATTTAGAAATGTATATATAAAAATAAAGGCTGATAAAGATCTACTAATGTCTAAGCAAGGCAATACTGATAGAAACAACAATTATATGTTAAATGTTTATCATTGTTAATTTCTTCTAGATTCTGTGTTTATTAATACTTGTTATAGTTGAGTTATGTTCCTTTGTCGTTGTTGTTATATTCCATTTGTTGTGGACAGGCTGTTCACCCTAAGATGGCGTCGTATGATACATGCATTAAATGTGTAAGACATACATTTCACATTCGTTGTTTTGATGCCACAATACCAATCAACAGTGTTAGGTTTAAAATAATATACAATATAAAGTCTGTGATTTAAAATAATACAATATAAAGTCTGTAATTGAAATAAAAATTTTAATCAGTTGATGCAGGGCATGAGCAAAGCACAGGACCTTTATTGTATATGGCCTATTTATTTATCAAAAAAAAAAACAACTAATCGTAAACAAACACCATTTAGTCACGTGATAATATTGATAAAAACAACGGAAAAAAACGTATCACGTGACGGCCTTAGTGTATTACGTAATTTGTATAGAAGAGATAGAGAATGACGTGGCTAAATGGTGGTTGATACGTTTGGTGAATGAGGTCCATTGTAGGCTTCTAATTAGGCAAGTAGATAGATCTATGTCTTAACCGTTAACTGGCACTACTGTCAGTGGGTCGGGTTTTTCAAACAGCGTTTACCTAAATGTGGCAACGAGCTATTGGTCTAAACTGCCCACAGGTTGCTACGACCGTGTTCAGGGCTTCTATAACGGTTAAACCCAGTAATGCGGATTGTGGTGTATAGACATAAGGTCTACACTGTGAACATGTTTTAATGTTTTTAGTTCATTTATATTCTCATTTTCTGTCATGAAGCTCGAAGCGTCATTGAGAATATGCTCCGCAGGCCTCAGTCACAGCCAAACACCATACAGGAGTCTTAAGATGTGTATGATCTATTCTGATTCGGGTGAGGACATTTCCAGGAAGTGCACATGTGTTATCTATTCGGATGAGGACATTTCCAGGAAGTGCACATGTGTGATCTATTTTGATTCGGGTGAGGACATTTCCAGGAAGTGCACATGTGTGATCTATTTTGATTCGGGTGAGGACATTTCCAGGAAGTGCACATGTGTGATCTATTTTGATTCGGGTGAGGACATTTCCAGGACGTGCGTAAACACTGCACGCGCGCAAACACTGCACGCGGACCACTGTCCTACCAAGTCTGCCTGGTCGTGTAGTATACGCCTCGTACTGTCTTAACTATCTTTCCGGGTTCGAACCATGCCTGCTTCCATCCCATGCCGTTAAGCCTAAGTTTGGACCGGATAATCTTCATTTCCGAAAGAACGTCTGAAACCAAAAGATTCCCTTAAAGTTTACTGAAAGAGGTTTCACATTTCTGTCTCCATCTGTTCTGCCATTCGCGACAAGTATACGCTGTTGACCACTGGGGTGGTAATTTGCATACGGGCGAAATGACTCTGGATCAGAAGAATGTTTTTTGGACATGCGATGGTCTAGAGGTTAGTTTCGCTTGGTGCGTTATCGCTAGGCGGTAGTGTCGAATCCAGAATCACAGGTTCGAGCCTCGGTCGGCGCATGCCCTTATTTTCGTAGCATTTTAATTCACTACTTTCTCTCTTAAAAACTTGGTCCCTGGTGCTTATTCACTTATGTTTAATATATGTATACGCTATCTTAGTACGAGTTTTAATACATCTCAACATGTTACCGCATTCTGAAATGCTTATCTAATAAATACTGAGGGTCCATTTCGATTCATTTGTATTCATAAAGAGTTCAGCTAGATAACGTTTTTTTTTTTCAAGTGTTGCCCGAATCTGCCAAGAAACTCGTTTTGTCTTATAGGAAAGTTTGCAATGTGTACGTGGACAGTGTTTTCAAAATAGACGTTTCAGTGAGGATGTAGACCTGTTTAAATCAATGCTTTAATTCTCTAAGTGAGGCTTACCTGAGATTGGGAAAGAGACCAGTCGCTATTCAAAATTGGCGTTGTTGAATACTAAGTATCAGCCCTGGGGGGGGGGGGGGGAAATCATGCAGTACTGTATACACTGTCTAATACATTTCGAAATTGTACTTGGCAATAGTAAGCTATACTGCATAGATCATGCTAACCAAGATTAAAGTACCGAGTTCAAATCTGTAGGGCTACTATTTTGGGGAGTAAAAGAACGTTAGCCTTTGACTCGTGAATACAATTACCACCAGCAGTACTGCAACAATCATACTAAGTTCAATGCAACTATGTATATAATTCTCTTCGTGGCATAACCATGCGGGACAACACGAATAGTCATGGAAAGATAACTCTTTTATTTCTGCAAGTCGGAGTAGAGAGCACGGCTCATGAAAAAAAAAAGGGGGGGGGGGGAGAGAGAACAAGTCATCTTTCTCTTTATACTTTCTATATTTGACTACATTTATGTGTGTATTTTTTTTTTTTTGCACACGTCGATATCAGGTGTCATTGAAATAGTTGCATGTTGTTGTTTTTTTTGCTGTAGCTTTGTTTTGATTTTTGCCCCTTCGTATTGCCCTTGGTTTCCTAACAATGGCCACCGCTTCACATATATTTCGTGGAGTCAACAGGTCTTTCAATATAGTCGAAATTCAGGTAACTGTATTTCAATCAGTCGCATATTTCTGTAAAAAAAATGTCATTGACGAAACCTTTGCTCTCGAACTTCGCAAGATGGCTGTAAGCTTTGTTTTGCGAACATTGGTATAACTAATGGAAGCAGTCATACACTCTGCTCGACAATACGCTGCTTACATGAATACTTCCGACAAATAGCGGCGTATGATACGCCGCGGGTCGACTAGTAATGAGTTAACAGAAGATCAGCTTCTTGTTACACGATGAAGGCTAAATATACTTTATCTGATCACGTGACACGGGCTTGCAACCGCTAACATTTGTTCCAAATTTTGTTTTTCCTTTCATAAAATATGTTTTATTATAAACCTGCCAACCCCCTCCATTAGGGGTCTCATCTTGATCAAGACGATTCGACCCCAACTCTAATGGGTGCCTAAACTGATTGCGCTGGCTACATGACACCCTCGTTAACCGTCGGCCATACTGAAGAGTTGTTGTTTTTTTTCATTTCCATCATCTGTCCCCCATTTTATTCTCTTAAGTAAGGTCTAAAAGAGGTACCTTTACTTTTTTTTTTTACTAACTCCCACCTCTGACCCATGTCGTTCGTTGCTCGGCGCTGTTTATAATTTCTTTCAATGAATAAATTCCTCATTCACCAATCGTAAACAAACACCCTTGAGTCACGTGCTTTCCTATCTATTCTATACAACTAACGACCTCATTCGAATCAAACATGGATATTACGTGACGGTATTTGCCGTTGATTTACCCATGTACATCACGTGACCGTTCGTTTTTGTTTTTTTTTTGGTGAATGGGGTCATTTCAAACGTATTCTTGGTCATTGAGTGTGTTGCCTACGATACTCATAATGTGAGAATCTTAGAATCTCATGTTAGTTCTGGATCGAGATCTAGCTGTGTGCAAAGTGAATCCTTTGTGGTCACCATGATTTTTGGACACTGTACCATATACAGTCGCCATACCGTTTACAGCTATCTATCAACTTACTGAATGATGTGCTGCGCTAACAGAATGTAGGCCAAGGTCAACACTGCTGTCGCCACGATCAGACATATCGTCTCGCTCGTCTGGGTACCATCCCCCCATTTTGCTTGGGGCATAGGTGAAGGTCTTAGTTTCAACTAGCAAAGTGAGCAGTCAATGGTTCATTCTTAGTTGACCTGTGTTATGAGTAAAAGCAATATTTCTATCTTAGTTGGCCTGTGTAACGAGTACAAGCATTGTTTCTTTACCTGTGTAATGAACAAAGAACAAAAAGGCGGGCCTTTAAATCTGCCCTGATGAAACAAACATATCTGTTAAGACGTGCTCTAAAAAGTACTTCTCAGCCCATGACTCTGTCAATGCCTATTACGAGTCCGTTTTAACACTCAGCTTAACAATTTTATGCTCTTTCTCTCTCGAGCGACATTAGATAGGCCTATATGTGCACGAAGTTATTGTGAGTAGGACTACCTAGAATCCTAGATAATCTGTCGGCAAGGTAACCATAGGATGTGGTAATTGTTATTGCGACAGAATAACGCGAGAAAGTGTGATGATAACCATGTAGACTCTGTAGACCTATTATTTTGTCTTATCTTATTCTTCTAGTCAGCTTTTTTGCTGCTGAGCTGTAAGCTCTTTTGCAGACTGTGCCAAGGAAAAATAGTGTGCTGTCTTCTTCAGTTGTTCAGCACTGCCATACAGGGTGGTGGTTATGTTGGGCTGTAGTGGTAGTAGGGTCTGCCTAAGGTGGATTAGGGAGGGGCATTCAAAGAGGATATGGTTTATGGTTTCATAAGGGTGGGCGCAGTGTCTACAAAGGGGGAGTTGTGTGGAATTAATTTTGTCAAGATGGTAATTTAACAGAGGTGTGTGTCCTGGTCTTAGTTGGATCTTATCTCATAAATTACCAACGTTCTTTCAAATAAGATAATTACGTCCTACCCATGTGTCAATAAAGTCGTGCATGTTAATTAAAGACTTAAACTCTGCTAAGTCGGTTTATCCAGGAAATCCGTTCCATGCTCTAATGGCACTGGGAAAAAAAGCACTTGTAAAAAGTTGTACATGTTTTAGATGTTCCTTCAGATTTGAAGATAATTAAATTCCTAGCCCAAACCTCTTTCTGGACGACGGGGGATGGCAGCTGGAAGGGACCATTGAGACCACCGAACTACAGTCCAGAGCGCATACCAGACGACCAAATAGAGCTAGTCCTAGCACATGTGCTTTTATTTTTGTGTCTGATTTCACTGATTACTTTTTTTTTTAGGTTGGGTATTTCTTCTGACCGGGGAAATTTGGTTACTCGAACAGTCAAGAGGGACAGATGATGACGAATACCTGTTGAACGAACATCAAAATGTAGATGCACATATTAATATGTGGACTATAACCATTTCCACAACTCTATAGATGATCGAGTTCTATTATTTACTGTTGCTTCGTAGAGTAAACATTGTGTTGAGTTAAACGGAAGTGCCGGTAGTAGCACGCGCTCGTGCGTTCTGAGTGCGCAGTAGACTAAATCCAAATATCCAGTCACAGACCCTGATATATAGGCCTGCAGCTCCGTCTTTTATTTTCATGTTATTTATATCTAGTGACGTAATATATGAAGTGTTAATAAGCTATAGATCTATATTTTAAAAGGTGTATGATAATTTTGTGTGTGCAAAATTTAGCTCCACAAAACCAATGTCTCACCTCTGTCTCGTGTAGCATAGGCCCTATTTAGTGTCTACTGTATAAGTATTGTTTTTTTAACTATAGTGTCCTTGACATTGTTTGTTTCTAAATCTCCCTATTTAAAAAATTAGTGTATTTAATATTTATTGCTAAAAATGAGCAATGTGCCACTAGATTTCGACAAACGAAAATGTTATCGTTGCAAAGAAAAATGACAATTATAGGTGTACGTCATTTTGTAGTAAGCTAGAAAAAAAAATGTGAACTTGTATAAACATGATGGAGAAAAAAACAATGATGTTTCTCATGAAGAGACTAGATCCCGTCCTAGTGCTATGCCCTGGCGTTGGTTAATAAGCCATGGCGACATGGTTGGAACACGGACCTATATATTCCTGGATATTCTATGTCTATGGTCAGGGATTAAAACAGATTAGTTTGAGCCACAAGCCTATTTGTCTACGGTTTTAGTCTGCCACCTTGTACCTGGCAACCTTTCCTAACTTTGCTATTTGATCGAAGTTATGTCTAGACCTAGATTATAGATATAGATCTATGCTCTTCAGGATGGTTTGGGAGGTAACTAGGCGTCATTCATTGGCAAGTTGGGTTGATAAAATTATTTTGAATACAATAAGACTGCACAATATTTCCCACTAATATAATGTAGCTGTAAATGATCAAACAGTGGCTGGTATGGGGGAAAATCCTAAAAGGAAAATTGGGATGATAAATATTCTGTGTTGTTTAACTGTAACTGTAACGCAATAAATTGGGTATTTTGAGATAGAGCAAAAGCCTTACTTAAAAAGGTAACAGAGAAACATTTCACTCATTTGTAATTTTAAAAAAAGGGGGGGGGGAATCATCACCCCCAATATTCTGAATATGTAGACCTATGATACCTGTTGAGAGCTAGGGTTAAAAGTAATAATTGTTATTGAAATTATTTAATTATAATATGCATACATTGTGGAATCTCTTCACAGTACGGGGAGGGGTGATTGTTCCTCTATTCCCACTCTCCCCAGACTCTACTTGTGCTTAACGAACAGCTGCAATCTTCATTTCCTCAAGTCTTTTTTTTTTCATGGCATTCAAAGACCACATCATATGCCGGCTTGTCTTAACTAGCATACAGGAGAACACATTGCAGCAATTGGCTTCCAAAAGAGACTATTGGAATGCTCTTACAAACGTCGGGGGACACACATTTAAGACCAAAAGGAAAGCTGTTGCTGAAGATGGCATAGACAGCGAAAAGAGAAGTTTAATTGACCATCAGGTTGATCAGCATCGGATGTGGCAAAATATGTAGTCCACAGTTAGGACTGCCCTCCTTCTCAATCTTCAGACTTAAGACAAGCTTTATTATAATTTTTTTTGGCTCTGAATTTTCATAGCCTTCATGTGACAAAAATAACAGTCTGGTTTAATAATCATAGCTATGGTGATTCTTTTTTTAATGCACCCCATATCGGTAAATAGAGTAGTGAGATTTATAAAAATGGATATTATAATTTGATTAGAGTAACACCATTAGTTAAATCCCTAAACTTAGAGACACTTCAGGACTTACTAATAAAAAGTAAAGAAACCTTAAAACATAAAACATTGAACCATAACTTACAAATAGAAAAACAAAACATAATGAAATACTCAGAAGGACACAAAAATAGAGAACCATTTCTTATTCCATACGTTAGAGAAAATTCATACAAGTGCTCCTTCTTCCCTTGTCCCTTAGAGAATGGAATGGGTTGCCTGAATCAGCCAGGAAAACCAATGACTTGGCAGAGTTTAAGTTGTTGATTAACAAGCATGACTAGATTGACATAATTATCTTTTTTTTCTTTTTTTTTTTTGGAAGTATCAACTGTAATAAGATAAGATAGATATATATATATGTAATCTATGTTTTCTCTTTGACAGATTATTTCCACTAGTATAAAATGACTGATAATAAAACTGAAACTAAGGCTGCAGAGAAGAGGAAGAAGAATGACACCAAAGACACATCAGAGGTGAGTACTGAATGGTTTTCATGTTTCTCAGTGCATCCGCTGTTATTTTACCATCTCAGATGTGTTGAACTCAGTCAAGATGGGAAGTCACTCTCAAATGTGTGGGCCTATCAAGCTGATTTTCATATATTACTTACCTTTACCTATCCCTTAGCCTGTTGGGCCATTGTAGTCTCCATTCCCCTCTGTCTTTTGCCTTTGTTACGTTCCTTTCTAAGATCAGACTCTTTGAACAGTACATTAACACTAAAACAACAACGTCATCGTTTAGAACTCATTTAATTTTCATGAACACTATTTCGTTTCTATTTCTCCATTTTGGTTCTCCTCTCCTTTCAACACGCAATCGCACCTTTTTACATTTACACTAACATGCACACATAACACCCCCCATGTTCAACAAGTTCGATGTACATCGAACGTCCAAAATACATATCACCACATATCTTATCAGCCTATTCCAAGTTTTAAAATATTCTAAATTCTCTGTAACATAGAGAACCATAATATAATACAAAACAAAATCATACACAATGTCATGTTAATACCAATACAATTCTATCATATGATATCAATTATATCATCACAATAATAACTGTTATTATGAGTAATTGAAACAACTTCTGTTAACATATATCTATCAATGATTTGCTAAATAAAATTGTATCACATTTCATTCATACAACTCCCCACTCATAATTTTATGCCTGTACAAAACAGCCTCATTCCAGCCGCAATCAAATAGTTCACAAACAAAGTCCATCTTGCTCCATGCATATTGTACCCCCAACAACATGACCCGGCATATAACTAACAACACTCCTAATACCATAGATTAAACCCAATGCTATTTACCTATTAGTATCATCAGGCCTATATAATGATTCTAGTCTTGACGTTTCATTTTATGTATTTCTACCACACCATTTAGATAATTTTCTTACAAATGTAATTTTAATTATGTAATTTTTAATTTACATAAATGATTTACCAAATTGCATTACTTAAGGAACAAAAGTCAGATTATTTGCAGACGATGGCATAATATATAGAACAATAAAAATATCACAAGACACAGATATTTTACAAAGAGAATTAGATGAATTACAGAAATGGGAATCAAATTGGAGCATGTCTTTCCACCCAGAAAAATATCAGTTGTTAAGAGTAACAAAAAAACTAAAACAAATTAATTCCACTTATCTTATTCATGGCAAACCAGTAACACAGACTAAAAACGCAAAATACCTAGGTGTTATAATAAATGAAAAACTGTCATGGAATCCACATATTGATGAAACTATAAAAAAATCAAACAAAGCATTAGGATTTATTAAAAGAAATTTCTATGAATCAAATAAGAACATAAAATTAAAATGTTATTTAACCTTGGTTAGGCCAATAATAGAATATGCATCGTCCGTTTGGGACCCCTCAACTCAAGAAAACATTAAGAAACTGGAACAGACACAAAATAGAGCAGTGAGATTCATAACAAATGAATATTCACATTTGACTAGAGTAACACTTTTAGTAAAATCACTAAATTTAGAAAGCCTTCAGGACAAAAGACTCAAAAGTAAAGTAGCGATTATACATAAAACACTGAACCATAATCTTCAAATACAAAAACAAAATTTAATAAAATACTCTAAAAGACAAAAAAATAAAGGCACATTCCTCGTCCCATATGCTAGGACAAATTTGTACAAATACTCCTTCTTCCCTAGTGCTATTAGAGCATGGAATGGGTTGCCTGAGCTAGCCAGAAAAACCAGTGACTTGGCAGAATTTAAGTCATTGGTTAATATGCATGACTAAATGCATGATGTGTAGGACGTAATCATCTTCTTTTTTGAAGTAACGTCTGTATTATATAAGATATAAGATAATATAATAATTATAATCAAACAAAATCACACAAAAATAAATACATTGTGCAAAATCTATGTATCTACTTTCCACTACTTATACTTTTTTACATTTTCTATGTAGCCTTTACTAAACTTTACTAAATTTCTATAAAATAGTAGCCTTAACCTACATGAATATGTAACAACAATATCCAATTCATTACACATATATTTATTCATTGTAGAATAGAACAATAATTAGTATCCATCATTCCCACCTTTTCTAATCATATCTATATAATTCTAACATTATTGACATGCCATCCTTTCCACTTCCCTCCTTTGCAATGATGTCTCATTGTGATCCCACTACAGAATGATCTAGCTGTAATGTTTTTTTAGCCTGCTAATATCCCTCTCTTTTCTCGTATACGCCTCTCCACTATTGTACCTTAATTCCTTAACTCTGCTTAACTGTTGACACTGTCTTCTAGTATGCCCCCTTCTCCCAGAATTAAAGCATAAGATGTATGGATTTGTACGTCTGCTACCCATGTCATCTGATGTGTGGGATCTTATGTCTTCTTCCACCTCCCCATTTCTACATTGAGTAGACTTTATCCCATAATATTTCTTCCAATTCTCAAAACATATTTTCACCCCATGAATGTTCCCAATAAGTAAATCTATCTCACCCTGATCTACAACACAAGCTTCCACTGTCCCCTTAAAATACAGTGTGTCTATACTAACTTTAGCAATCGGTAATTGTACAATATTCCCGTTAAACATAACACACTTCCTAGATTGGCTTGTATATTCATGGTCTTCCACTAATTTCTTATTCACTCCAATAATAGTGCCTTGTTTCCTACGAATGTCTGAAAAATCTCCAATGTTCCAGTATCAGATGACAATGATAAGCCTTCCTCTATTCTACCTTTCTCCCAGTCCTTTCTTTCCTGTCTGTTTCCTTGATATCTTCCGTTGCGGCTATCATATTGTCTTTCATATGTACCCCGTCTATAATGTCTATCCTGTGTCTCCCTTGTTCTGTGAGAGTTATTCTGTGTCTCACATGTTCTGTTAAAGTCAACTATTTCTTCTATTTCACTGCCTCTAGATAATTTCTTCTAAGGATGTGCCACTTTATAAGCCCTTATCAGTCTTACTATGTCTTCTATGGATTTTGGTTTTCTCTTCAATAGAAATATTTTTAATTCCTCCTGACACTCGTAAATCACTTTGTCCAGCATGAGAGATGTCTTTAGACTGTGAAAGGTTTTTTCTACCTCAGCGGTCTCTATCCAGTTATCGAAATGGCTGCTCATTCTGTCCAGGAATGTCTGTGGGTCATCCTCTGGTTCTAATTCACAATTGACAAACTGTTGGTGATAGAAAGCTTGTGTTTTCCCGAAAGTTCAAAGTAGTTGTTCATTCACACCACTATAGTTACCCTGGTTCATATATATTTTTGACGGCGCCTCCACTGTAAATGATCTAGACAATAAGAATGTCCATTTGTCTTCAGGGTACTCCAGTTCTCTCATTTCTATTTCGAACCTTTTCAGAAAAATGTCAATGTCCTTTTTGTCTTCGTTGAATATCAAACCTATATATTTTGCCAGTTTATTCCCTGTAGTGTCACTCTTTCTTTTATCACTATCTTTTCCTTGGTCTGTTTTCAACTTTTTCTCCGACGTCTTTTTCAAACACCAATCTCTCTCTTTCAATGGCTACTAATTCATTTTTCTTTTCCCTTTCAATGGCTATCTTTTTGTTTTCTTTCTTTTCTTTCTCTTTTGTCCTCCTTGTCTAATCTTTCCTTTTCTCTTTCTCTTTTGTCCTCCATTGCTAATCTCTACTTTTCTTTTTCTCTTTCCATCGCTAATCTCTCCCTCTTGTACCTTTCTTGTACGTATTTTCTTAGTTCTGCCCCTTCAAGCTCCAATAACCTCCCTTCTTCTTTCAATGCTGCTACCTCAGCCTTGTCCGCCATTTTCTATTACCACTAATCGAATTGAATATTCTCCTGTCTCATTTAATTTCCATGAACACTAGAACACTATTTCGTTTCTATTTCTCCATTTTGGTTCTCCTCTCCTTTCAACACGCAATAGCACCGTTTTACATTTACACTAACATGCGCACGTAACAGCCTTAGATAAAACCTTTTTCAATAGCAGGCCTAGTTACACCAAATGAGATCATTTAAATATTAAATCATTAAAAATTCTCAACAAAAATTTAACTTAGTCTGAACAGAACTATCTTCTGTCATAGAAAAAACATTTGTGTTGCAAACTTTAATAGTAAGATCAATTCCTCTATCTAATGTGTGTCCCTTCATTTGAAAACCTCTCACAACTTATTTTACTTTAAAACTTACTATAAATTATCAAGTTACTTATCATAAAATGTTACCTGTTATAAAGTTTTATATATAAGCTTTTTTTCTCTTTCTTTTTGATGTAGCAGTCAAGTGAACCTCAGGTGAAAAAAGGAAGAGGTAGACCAAAAGGCAGCAAAAACAAATCCAAGCCAGCTAAAGCCAAGGTAAGTTACTAAAATTTTAAATAATCTGAGCAGACTAGAGCTAACTTACTGAATTATATGTTATTTTCTAAAAATAAATTAAAGCTTAGTTAGTTAGTTAATAATCTTGCAGAGAAGCTGTATTAGTCTAAAAGAACTTTTTGTTTACAACTGAGAATATAAAATAAATTAAAGCTTAGTTAGTTAGTAATAATCTTGCAGGGAAGCTGTATTAGTCTAAAGGAACTTTTTGTTTACAACTGTGCATATAAAATAAATTAAAGCTTAGTTAGTTAGTAATAATCTTGCAGAGAAGCTGTATTAGTCTAAAGGAACTTTTTGTTTACAACTGTGCATATAAAATAAATTAAAGCTTAGTTAGTAATAATCTTGCAGAGAAGCTGTATTAGTCTAAAGGAACTTTTTGTTTACAACTGTGCATATAAAATAAATTAAAGCTTAGTTAGTAATAATCTTGCAGAGAAGCTGTATTAGTCTAAAGGAATGTTTTGTTTTCAACTGTGCATTATACATAACTTTAACATCTTTACATATGTAAGAGTCGATCTGTAAGTTACAATACTTGTTATATGTTATAGTCTTCTCCCTTGATTGATTGTTTGTTATCTTTATTAACAGATTGACACAGTAGTTTGAAAACTAAACAGGCATTTCATTATGTCGTTGCAGGTCACCAAGGCTCAGAAGTCTAAGGCAAAAAAAGCAGAGAGTGAGGTAGGTTACATTACTTTACTAGACAGTCTCTTTCTATGTTTGGATGTGATAGGGACAATCCCTATAAAAGTGTCTTGGGCACATTGTATTTTGGGTGCTTGTTGTGATTGTAAACCATATGGGTGCTTGTTGCTGCTGACACTGGAGGCTTTACAACTGTCTGAGGCATATTGTATGTGATTGTGAACCATATTGGGTGCTTGTTGCTGCAGACACTAGAGGCTTTACAACTGTCTGAGGCATATTGTATGTGATTGTGAACCATACTGGGTGCTTGTTGCTGCTGACACCAGAAGCATGCTACTTTGACTCGATCACAAACGAGAGTTCCTGCTGTACACCCTTCTTTCTTTGTCTTGCATTCTAAGCTATGCTTAGCAATAACTAATGGACGGCTTCATGGTCATGTAATATACACTCAAAATTGTCATCACTATAATCCTGAGTTTGAACTCTGCCAACATCTGCCATCTTGCAGTAGGTCTAAGCTAGGGCATAATAATATCTATTTCTGAAGGAACATCTTGAAATCTATAAAAACTAAGCAATCCTGTACTTTTTGTTTCATAGCTTCTCTGTAAATAGAACAAAAATTTAAAAGAAACACGCCTTAATGAAGATAATTCAGTATTAACAATATTTGAAACACACCTTAATGAAGATTGAAATATGTGAATTTTGTTTTCTTGTAAAGAATTACAACTTCAAGAAGGTTACGCTCATAATATTTTATTATGCAGAACAACCTGGCTATGTGTTATGCGCCTCTATCAATACAATGGCCTTGAAAAAAATGAGCAAAAGTTTCAACTTGATGAGAGAATGGGAAGTAGGAGAGACAATGTGTACAAGATGTGTACTGCAGAGTGGAGTTGATAGAAGCTTTGAACAAATAATACCTGTTATAAACTCTGATAAAACACATTCTACTAAACATCAGTTAAATGCATAGCTATTGTCACCACGAAACTAATGGCACTATTGTGAGCTAATGTATCTTTCTGTTTGTATTTTCGTGTTTAGCTCTTGTGTTTATGTTTGTAATGTTATCACAGCGCCTTGAGCCTACGTTTTGTTTGTTAACAGCACTTTATAAATAAATAAAATTATTATTATTATTTTATGATTTTTTTTATCAAATGCATAGCTAGTGTCACCAATAAACTCACTGCACTATTTTGAGCTAATTAATTTTTTCGTTTGTATTTTATGATTTGTTCCTATCTTTTAATGACTTATACATTTGTTTTTTAGGAGGACAGAACTAATGAAGAGGACTCCAAATCAGCAGAAGAGCAATCCTAAATCAGAGCCACCTTGTGTTGAAACAATCTCCATGAGAGATGTGTTTATGCTTGGGGTTTAAGCCTTTGTCTGTTTCTGTTGACCGATGAAATCACTAAGTGGTTGTACTGATTGTTTGTGTGACCTACATTCTGTGTTCGTCTCATCTGTGAGAAATCTTTTTTTTTCTGGTTAAAATCTTCTTGTAGTCCATAACTATACACTCCTATTTAACATGTTATCTCAAGAAATCCAAAGCTTCTAAGAGGAAAGCCGAGTTACTTATAAGATTTTAAAATCACCCCCTCCCCTTTTATTATTGATGAACAACTCTGCACAAAGTATAAAAAAACTGATAGAAGGTTTTAGTCCGATTAATCTTTTACTTATTTAGAACGTGAAATACAGGATTAAGAGATTTGTCAAGCTGCATGCCAAGGGTTAATTTAATTTAATAAGGATGGAGAGTAATTGTGATACCACATATGGCTAGAAATGTGTATACTTTTAGAAATATTAGCAACCGTTGGTTCAATCTTAAACTAACAATAAGTATATACATGTAAATTATATTAATGGTTTAACAAAAATTTAACAAACAATGTGTGTAAAATTTGAATATTTATATGACATGTTTTTTCCCCACTGTTCTATATAGCTGATGGCTTTTAATTAATTAGATCTAGTTCATTATTTAAACTAAAATTCCTAGTCATCCTGTCAGGTTTTTTTTTTTACATACATTAGTTATTACTTTAAACATTAATCAAAGCTTAGGACTGCATTATATGAAGTATTATTTGAATAAACTTCACAAGTAATAATTTTGTGTAGGATTTTTTGTTTTCAAAGAAATAATAGGTAAGGATGAATCTCAGTGCACTATTTTCAAAGGCATTTATTTTGTTTAAATATATATACTTTTTTTTTATATATATAAATTTTGTTTTTGGCATTTATGGACTTTACATTCATAATACAGTACAGTAGCTTTTACATTTGTCATTGTTTGTCTAGGTTTTTATATTTCAAACTAAATTTCTATGTTGTTTTTTTTCAAACCCAGTCTTTTTACAACTGGTTGCTTTTAGCAGTGGTGAACTGGTGGCTATTAATAGACTAGGATTACACAACAGCTATAAGAGAGTTACACAATTTTGTTCTATTTTAGTGTTGTGATTATTTTAATTAGTGTAGGCAAACGTTTATGTAATTGTGTCTTTAACTATTGTAACGATCTAACATTCACTTTATTTTTCTTGTCTTTATGTGTGGTTTTTTTTTTTTTTTTTATAATTTAATTTTCAACAATCCTGTTTGTCAGCAGAGTGTATATTTGAATTAAAGAATTATTGTGTCCTTTAATATACTGCCTTGTGGTTATAAAAAAAAAAAAGTTAATTAAATGCACATCACATGGTGTATGCTGAATTTAAGGGATAAAAGATATCAAATGATTAAGTTTCTTAATAACAAACACATTTTACACCTACAGAAAACCACTGGTCAGAAAAGAATTGCAAAAGTAACAACGAATTCAAGAAAAACAAAAACAGGGGAGTGACAACTTCCTGTGAAAATATTTTTAAAAAAATTTTAAATTATGAAAGTTTATGTGGACTACATTCTAAAAGGGAGGTTATTCTTGGAGAATGTTAAGTTAGCAATCTATAGATAAAAGTTGAATCTAGAACTGACATTTTGAAAATGTGTGTGTGCTGGTATACTTATCTACAGAGGAATAATTCTCTAGCAATAACCCTGCAAGAGAACCTTGGGATCTAGAAGTGACCACTAACCAAAAAAAAATAATAACAAAAGAAATATTCTCACTAAAAATAATACAATAAAATTTTAATAAAAGTGCAGCCTGCATTTTGATAAAAATGAATTTAAAGAATCAGTCTGAAACAAAACTCTTCTATTTAATCTCAAAATTTATGAGTTAAAAAAAAAAATGTGTAAACTGTTAAATGCCATGTCATAGTTAAAATTAATATTTCTCTAAAAAATATGTTCACATTTTGAGCAATTAATTTAAATATGGAGAAAAAAAAAATTATCGACAGTTGTATCAACTGGAGATGAAGATCTGTTGGAACAAAATACTTAATGAAAAGGATGGATTAAAATGATACGTATAAAAGAATTGAGTGCAAAACATTTCCCAAATAGAAAGACATGATATAATCAAACAATATTGCACAATATCAAAAATGCACGATTGATATGACAAATAGATAATAGTAAATGTCTTGATCTAGACTGACATCATGATATCTTTATTAAAACCAAAAGTGTCAACTACATTGATTATATCTTGAGCACATAGACCAAAACATTTTCAAGCAGAACACTTTAATACAAGGCCAAATTTATAATTATTGTCCTACTCGCAAGGTCTGAAAGAGCAATTTAGCTTTACTAGTATAGTAATACTAAGGAATACAAAATCATATAAAAAATACAAATGACGTACACGAAATACTTTGTACACATCAAAAACGTATCTTATTTTTTCTTATATGATACAGACGTTACTTCAAAAAAGACTATTACATATAAGACATTCAGGTTTGAACATGTGAATAAGGTACAAGACATTTAGGTTTGTACATGTGAATAATGTACAAGACATTTAGGTACTATTTAAATGCATCATTTGGATTGACTAGGAAAATCATTACAAAAAGAAAAAAGAAAAATTTTAAAACTGTTTTGAGAGTACAGAAACTTGTAAAAACTAAACTGTAAAGCTATTCCCTGTAGGACTATTTGGACAAATAAGCTCCATGGTTTTATATACATGTGTTTACATTTATATCTTTGGACCAATGATCACACCATGCAAAACAATAAATTCCTAATGGTATTTAAAGGCCCTCAGTCTTGGTGATGGTATCTAATAGAGTATTCACTTTTGACCAAAACTCTTCAACAAGATGATGTGGTTAGTAGGGGGTGAAAAGTACTTCATAGTATAATGACTTATAGATGATGTACGCAAAAATAATCTCACTTGTTTCAACTCTCAGGCACACAAAAAAATTACAAAGAATAATTTGGATCATTAATATAAACAAAAAAGGTAAGACCCAAAAACATAAATATGAGATCTATTGCTTTATGATATGTAAATTTAAGAACAAAATTATTTTAAACTAATTTGGAGCATAGGAAATAATTTGATTAAAAATCCAAGCTTACTATGACTTTGTGGAGTAAGTCAACAAATGGAATGCACCTGCACTGTAAAATGCCAAACAATAAACATATACAGTGATTCCTCATTTATCACGGGCTATGTGTACTAGAACCACCCGCCATATCTGATCTCTGCAAAGTAGAAATGGTATATTTATTAAAGTATTTATATACTATATTTAAGCTTCATAACCACCAACCCCCTCACCCCATCCCCCATTTCATTCTACATGAACCTATGTGCTGCAATGTACATACATACAGTAGACAAAATTGAACAATAAAGTAACATCTTTATCTGTCTCTCTTGCAAAAGTATCACTGTACTAAGCCAATCAAGGGCTGGTATACTAGACAAACTAGAAACCAAAAGTGGGTTGTTTACAATTTTGAGTAGGCGTATATCATCTCACGTTAGACTTAACATTAGCAATACATTTTCATAAATTTTGAGATTTTTAATGTGAAAATCATTACATATATATATATATAAATAGATATATAAATATATATAAATAAATATGTATATATATATAAATATATATTTATATATAAGTATTTTTTTTCCCACTGATTGAATTTCATGGAAAATCCACACAAAAATAGAAAATGCATGAATGTACGTTTTCCTAAATCGGATATATAAAGCACAAAGTAAGACGTATGCATGTCCCGCATAGAAATCAAAACGGTTAAACCAGTTTTGATAAACCTTGGCATAAATGGCACCAGAGAAGGCAGTCTACCTTTAATGTCCTCCCACAAGGGGGGAGGGGGTGGAGTGGGACAAAAATAAAAGAAAATGCCAAAATTTATCTCTATCAAAGAGCGAAACATTTTAGACAAATCAGGTAAGCCCTTTTTCACAGTATTTTATATTTGATTTGAATATGTTGGCTTAGCAGATCAACTCATTTTTACTATCTACTTTCGTGTCGAAAGAAAAAAGAAAGTGAACGGAACATTCGCCGATTTTGACATAGATTAGTAACCCCCAAAATAAGGTCCATACCCGGCTAGTTTCTTATAAAAACTCTGGAGTAGTGAGAACTGAAGCGCACAGTAGCGAGAAATCACTGAACTAGATTTTGTAAATACAAGTAAAGACTAGAATCAAGATGTAGATAAAAATGTTACAAATGTTTGCACATTAAGTTTGATCTTGGTGTAATATTACATTCATTATGGGTTTATGTGTAACATTACATTCATTATGGTTTTATGTGTAACTTAATGGTTTAGGCGAAATTGATAATAAAATGCTTCAACACAAAACAATGTGAACTTTTCAGGGTACAACTGATGATGGCAATGAAAATGTTGAAAAAAGTATTGTATACACAGCTACAGATTTGGCCAAATTTATTATAAAAAGTGTAAACCTTTTTAAAATGTAAGTGCTTAATAAGACACAAATTTTCAGAACAAGTTTTTTTCTCAAAAATAAAAATATTTTACATTGCTGAGACTGTAGTTCATATATTTTACTTTCTAATTCTTGAAACCTTGTCATATGCACAATGTCTTTAAAAAATTGTGATATACTTAAAATATGTTTTAATAACTCTGATACTGAAATGATTTATATAAAAAAAAAAAGAGAGAATACTCACATTGCACATAAAAGGTGCAGACAAAATAAAATAAATAAAATACTGAGTTGAGGTTGCATTAAGTACAGACTTAAGTACACAAAGTACATTCAGTTTATCTAAGTACAGAGTTAAGTACACAAAGTACATTCAGTTTGTCTAGGTTCAGATCTATAAGCCAGAACTATAAATACCAAAACTAGAATTCAATTTGATGGAAGAGCCTTGAGAGATTTGTAACATGTTATAACTTCAGGGAATACCAGTAGGTCCTAAGTCTCAAACTGTTCTGTAACTCAACACTATCCATTAGGTTGGTCTCGCATGGAGCTGAATAGAGCAGTTGCCTTAAGATGATTCACCGTATAACGATTGAGGCATACAACTACCTAAAGCAGATGGACTCTGTTAGAAGACTTGGTACCAAATGTGTAATTTAAATGTTTGCTACAGCTCGGAGTGCATGGTGTTTAGTTTCAGTATCGGAGAACTTGGCGGGCTGGTACTCTTAAGAAAAGAAAAACATAGATTATAAAATGCCTTGAAAACACAGCGAATTGTAGCTTGAATGAACAACTATTTTTTTTATATTAAGAATATATCAAATTTGAGTATTATAAAAAGAGAGACCTAGCACTTCAATCTGCATGATAAAATAATAAAAAGAAATAGTACCATAATCTAAATATTACATACATTCCTGAGTCGAATTTCTTGAGTCAATAAATCTGTTTCCCAATCCTGACTGCTATCTGATGGCTCGAAGCTGTACAGGGGCATCAAGTGGTGACGTAATTTATCCATTCTGTCAGATAAACCAAAAACATTTCATGTTTTAAAGCCAGAAAATAAAGCAGAAGGTCACTTTTAAAAAATGTTTATCCATTATTTCCTTGATGAGTTTGCTCAATTTCTCTGAGAAGAGAACATTGAAGAACAGTTATAATATCAAAGTGTACCTCTTGTACCCTTATAGTTATCCTAGATCACCTTTCTTTCTGGGTTTTACAATATATATATTTTTTTTTAATTTTTAATTTCTGTTATCATTTGTTTGTAGCATGTGTACACGAAAAGAGAAAAAAAAATTAGGCAATGCATACATTTTAAAAGTATTGGCAGCTATTTATTGTGCTACACCTTAAGGGGAAACTATTCTATTCTAGTCTACTAAAGCATGACTCCACATTGGCACAATCTTGCTAAAATATTTGGTCATAGAGGATTAAACCTCATAAGGTGGCAATTAATTTCAAGAGCGATGCATGAAGTTAGGGATAAATCAAATGAAATAGAAGAGTATTTTCAAACTCAAATCTTCTTGTCCGTTAAGAAGGATTTCTCCTATAGGACAGGCATGGATCAGCTCTTCAATCAAAATTCTACATGAAGGTTCCACAATGGTACTGACTATTACTAAGATTGGGATGTGCCATATACATGGCACACATTCCTCCGGCCCAGGGCCAAGCTAACCACTGGGAATTTTTTCATATTCCTATTCTGTAGCAGCCACAAACCATTCAAGGGCTCCCACTCCAGCCATGGGTTTCTAAAGATGATCCTCTTGCATAGTAGACTTTTTGGACTGGGCCAACTTGAAGAGAAAACAAGCAATATTAAGTCTTAACGGAGGTAACCTGAAGGTAGCCAGTTTCGCTACCCATTGTTCACCTATCTGCTTCCACTGAGGTACCAGGTTGAGGCCATGAGAGCCTGAATTAGCGTAGTGCTTCTACAACCATAAGGATGTAGTACAGTATATTGTAATAATATAATATTAAAATATAATAGATTTAACTCTTTCTCTCCTGACGATACCAACGTTGATTCCACCAGAATGTGGTAAATAACTACAAAGAGAAAGAGTAAAAAAAAAGCTTTAAAAAAATCAAATAGTTACCTGCTTCTTTTCAGCATCCAGACAATCTGTAATAAAAAGAAAAATGAACACAAATCTGATTCAAGTGGTTAGGGTACAAGAGTTCTAATATATTTATAAAACTAAACATTGTACAACATTTCCACTAGTTCTATTATATATTAGAATATAGGATGAAATTGTCAAAAGTCCAAGTGGTAATGAAAATCTTAAAGGTACTAAAAAAAAAAATAAGACCATTATAATACACATGTTCTAATAAACAGTATCAATAACTATACCGGTCTAAGTTTGTTGGTCTCAAGAGAGATAGCAGGGCACGAGAGGGGTGGTATCATGTTTTATTATTAAAAGAATAGGCTATGGATATAGTTGAAATGACACAAAATGATATAGTAATAAATTGAGGGAAAAAATCTAAGAGTATAACTGAAAAGTTCAATTCCTACGTAAGTCTTGTCTAAGCCTACAACTATTTATAAAAAAAGGCTAAAAAGAGATCTGAATGGGGCTACTCGATTTGCCAGCAACATCTGAATTGGACTCATAAAGTCAAAAAGTAACTACCCAAGAGGCCCATACAGTAATACAGTACCATATAAAACTAATCAAACCAATAACAGCTAAATAAATCTAATAAAATACTCAGAAAGACACAAAGATAAAGGCACATTCCTAGTATCATATGCTAGGACAAATTTGTACAAATGCTCTTTCTTCCCTAGCACTATTAGAACATGGAATGGGTTGCCTGAGCTAGCCAGGAAATCCAGTGGCTTGGCAGAATTTAAGTCATTGGTTAACATTCATGACTAGATGCATGACACATAGGATGTAATGATCTTCTTTTTTGAAGTAACGTCTGTATTATAAAAGATAAGAAATTTAAAAAATCCCAACTGGGTTTACACACCACACCAATAACAACTGCAACACAGATCAAAGCAGTAATTGGCAGGAGAATGATTAACAGCACATTACTATTACTGGATCCATCATGCTCTTGGTTGATGGCCAACACTGTTTCAGTTGTGTTGAGATAGGATTCTGTCATCTGGGTAACACTCCAAGACATCACGTATAGTACACAGGTAGCACTGCTGCTTTTGTCTTGTACTGTGGAAATGGACAACCAAAATTTTAATTTGTACACACCATAAAAATATGTCAATAAATTAAAATATAAATGTATTACATTTATTTCAAATAATCAGAATACTATAAATTTAATAAGCCATACAAGATTTATTTATATTATATTTATACTATATATATGTAATAATAATAATGAAAATGTCTTTGATTCCATAGATTAAGGATGAATGCAGTGTTTCACATGACTACACAAACCCTGTTGTGACCTGCAACTTTTCCTGCATCGCATGCATACAAAGCCGCTAGGCTTCTCCTCTCTAGTTCTGCAGTCAGGGTCCAAGACTTGCAAGCATATAAGAATGTGGCCATGACCAGGGTCATGATCAGTCTGATTTTGGTGTTGAGGGCTTTCTATGCCTTTGTCTTTCCATATTGTTTTGAGGTTTGCAAGTGCTGCTGTGGACTGTGCAATTCAGGCCAGTAGTTCAGGTTTGGTTTCATCATCGGAGACGATAGCGCCAAGGTATTTAAAACTACTAACACTTGTCTGATTTTCTACTCAAATACTAATTCACTTTTAAAGCCCTGTTGGCTATTGGTCATAATTTGAGTTATTTCAGCATTTATTTGCATACCATAGCCTGCGAAAATCTTGTCTAAGTGCACCACCAAGTCATCTAGTTCTTTTTCTATCCCTCTTCTATCACCAGAATGCATTATGTCTTCTTCCTACAATGTTTACAGTACCTTCATAGCCCTCAAGAGCATCATCCATTATTCTTTCAAGGAAGAGTTGGTGAAGTAGACAGCCTAGTCTTACTCCAACTGTGGTTTTAAACCAGTCCCCAGTGTTACTGTACACCACACTTGTGGCCTGCTTGTAGAGGTCCTGGATTTCTTTTATTATATTTTTATTTATATTATACTTTTCCATTGTCATCCAGAGTGCCCCATGCCATACTCTGTTGAAACCTTTCTTGAAATCAAGAAAGATATAAAAAAAATCTCTTGGTGTTAAAGGTATTTTTCAAGGAGTATCCTGAGGTTTAGGATTTGTTCTGTTGTGCTGCAACCTTGTCTTAAAAAATTCAATCTTGTTCTTTTGACATAATTTTGTCTGCTATCAGTTTTAGCCAGTTTAATATAATTTTCAACAGAACTTTGCTGGGATAGCTATGAGGCTGTTGGTGTGGTAGTTTTGACAGAGTAGTAAATTGGAAGAATAATGATGAGTGATTGGGTACAGGGCTTGGACCATTTTTCTGAATGCCAGATTATCTTTTGTTGCAAATTTTTAAAAAGTACATATATTTCATGGTTTTTCCTCCAGCCTGTAGAAGTTCACCAGGAATGTTGTCAACTCCAGCTGATTTTTCCCCTTCTCAGAGGATGCTACTTCAGAGTGTAGAATCTAGGATATTAGTCAATGTTGGATAATCTTACTACCAGGACATTTAGATTAGTAGCTCTGGATATCCTAAGATTTCAAAGTTATACAACTCTAATTACAGTATTCAGTCCATCTTCTTATCACATCCTTTTCCTCAGTTAAACATTTAGATCTATTATTTATGTCTTGTATTGTTTTAGTTCTTCTATGGCCATGGTTTGAGATCTATGTCCATATAAATCTAGTAGATATTATACAGACATTTATAGTAATAAGTGTTAGGTACTAGTAGTGGGTTTTCACCGTATTGGAATAAGTAAAAATTAAATCTAAATTTAAAAAATTTGTAAATTTAATTTTTAAACAAAGAATTTGTAATTATTGTTTAAGAATCAATTGAATTTCGTAATAAAAAAAACAACATTAGAGTCTCTGGATTCTAGATCTACTATTATCTAGAATTTTTTTTCTTAGTGAATCTAGAAGAATGACTAGATTCAATTTAAGATTCTAGATCTAATGAAAATCTAGATTCTAGTCCTAAAAAATGTTTGTAAAATGTTTTACATAATTCGGAATAGGAGTTACGCGCTCTTGACAAGATGGCTGCTCCCTGTTTACAGTTATCATAGATGAGTTAAATTTTCGTTTTGTTGTATATAAACCAAATAAAATTCCTTTAAAAAGCTATTCAACTAATAAACTAATATCTTTAAATTATAGATTTAACTTAATTTAGCATTATTTCCACTAATTAATTCAAATTAACAACTCTTAGTTTAGGTATTTTTATATTCTTAGATTTTAGATCTAGTCAGTCTTAGACTTAGACTTTAATTAAGGCCTTAGATCTACTAATCATCTACAAATACTACTAATTATAAACTAATAGTAATACTCTATATAGTTAGTTAAAGTTAGTTAAACACATACATATATTGATCTACAATTAGATCTAGATCTTGAATTAGATCTGGATCTAGTCTAGGTCTATATTTTGAATAAACCATTTGATTGTCATTGTAAATTAGCTATCACTTTAGACTTAGCTTAGGCCATCTTAGGCATTTTTAACCTTAAACTATTTTAGACTAGACCTTTTAAAACTAAAATCAACAACAGTCATCATGAAATTGCTCTGGCTATTTATCCTAATAATTAATAAATACACACTAGCTGAACACAGAACTAGATCTACCTCAGTCAACACTAAACTTAAAAATGAAACAACAGTCATAATCAATCATCACACTTTAGATCAATGCAACTTCAAAAATAACCTAACATACACATCAATAACATTAAAGAAGATTACCCATCACAAATGGAAGTTCTCAATCAGACACAGTAGAAATAAATACCTTTCACTGTTAATATTAATAGCAGGAGATGTAGAGTCAAATCCAGGGCCTATATCTAAAGATAGATGCAACATCTGCAAAAAAGTATGCACCATGAAACAGAAAGCCATTCAATGTGACACCTGCGATGAATGGTACCATGCATCATGTCTCCATATGAATACACCTGTGTATTATGCCTTAGGCAACAAAAATGCATCATGGCACTGTGTACCGTGTGGGTTACCTCAGTTTACATCAGGACTGTTTGATTCCTTTGATGCGGACACTTCTAACCCATACAACATCTTAAACACCATCCCAAAACCAACTCACCAACCACTAGCCAGATCCACTCCTGTTAAACCTAAATCTACTAAAATTAATACAACAGCCTCACTAAACAAACCTCCTAAAGAAGTAATACCAAAATACCTTAAAACCTTAGTAATAAATTTTCAAAGTATTAGGAACAAAACAGCAGACTTAGAAATTTTATTAGAATATGAGAAACCAGACATAATTGCAGGAACAGAAACTTGGCTACATCCTGAAATTTATAATGCAGAAATTTTCAATAGTAATTATGAAATTTTTAGAAAAGATAGGGCTGATAATCATGGAGGAGTTCTTTTAGCAATAAAAAACACTCTTATAGCTGAAGAAATTACCTTACCTAACTCAAAAAACATAGAATCTACATTTTGTAAAATTAATACCACCTCAACATCCCTTATAATAGGCAGCATTTACAGACCACCAAATTCTAGTTTAGAATACATGCAGGAACTATGTAATCAGATTACTACACTTAAAGAGACAAATAAAAATGCAGTTTTTTGGATTATGGGTGACTTCAACCTACCTGATATAAATTGGAAAACACTAACCATAGATAAACACCAAAACCTTAAGGACATAAATGAGCTTTTCATAGAAACTTTACACAACCTAAGTTTAGATCAAATCATTAAAAAGCCAACTAGATTAAACAACACATTAGATCTCTTCTTAACCAACAGACCTGGATTAGTAGTTGATTATGATATTATCCCTGGTCTATCAGACCATGAGATCATAAAAATACACAGTCAGATAAAAGCAGTAGCCAATACAAAAACCAAAAGAAAAATCTTACTCTGGAATAAATGTAACCTAACACAACTACACCAAGCTGCATTAAACTTTCAACAAACATTCTTATTAGAAAAAGACATTAACCAACCAGTCGATGACCTCTGGAATTTCATTAAAAACCATCTTAAAAGCATTATAGAAAATCATATACCAACTAAATACACATCAAACAAAATAAATAAATGCTGGTTTAATAATAGACTAAAGAAGCTTTGTAAACAGAAGGAAAACCTATATAGAAAATTTAAAGAAACCAAGGCAGAAAGAGTTTACAAAAAGTATATAAAAATTAAACACCTAACCCAAAAAGTAAGCAGACAGCTGCAGAGTGAATACATAAACAATGTAATATCTAAAGATAACAACAAAAACCTATGGTCATACATTAAGTCTAAGAAAATGGAAACAACAGGCATAGCGCCATTAAAAGATGAACATAACATAATACATAATGATAATGAAACTAAAGCAAACATCCTAAACAAATACTTTGCATCAGCATTCTCAGCCCCAGGAGACAAAGACATATTTCTTAATTTGAACCAAGTAGACAACATAGAAGATTTAGTAGTACAAGAAAATGGAATTAAAAAACTATTAGCCAACACCAAACCAAATAAAGCGTCTGGACCTGATGGTATTCCAGCTAGATTACTCAAAGAACTAAGCAATGAGCTAGCCCCAGTGTTCAAAATACTCTTTCAGGCATCGCTTAACCAGGGCAGAGTACCAAAGGACTGGAAAGAAGCTAATGTCACCCCCCTATTTAAAAAAGGAGAAAAATCTGATCCAGGAAACTACAGACCAGTATCACTTACCAGCATCACATGTAAAATACTAGAACACATAATATGTAGCAACATCATAAACCACTTAGACAAACATAATGTCCTCACCCCATACCAACATGGCTTTAGGAAATATAGATCATGTGAAACACAACTAATAGGACTAATTGATGATTTCTCAAAAGGTTTAGATAATAGTGAACAAATAGATGCTATCTTACTAGATTTTTCCAAGGCTTTTGACAAAGTTCACCACCATAGTTTGCTTAAAAAATTAAAATATTTCGGCATTAACGGTCCACTGTATCAGTGGATTAAAGATTTTCTGATAGGGAGAGAACAAACTGTAATAATAAATGGCTCTAAATCAACACCAATAACAGTAAACTCAGGTGTACCTCAAGGAACAGTCTTGGGTCCACTACTATTTTTAATTTACATAAATGATTTACCAAATTGCATTAGTTCAGGAACAAAAGTCAGATTATTTGCAGACGATTGCATAATATATAGAACAATAAAAACAAAACAAGACACAGATATTTTACAAAGAGAATTAGATGAATTACAGAAATGGGAATCAAATTGGAGCATGTCTTTCCACCCAGAAAAATGTCAGTTGTTAAGAGTAACAAAAAAAATTAAACAAATTAATTCCACTTATCTTATTCATGGCAAACCAGTAACACAGACTAAAAACTCAAAATACCTAGGTGTTATAATAAATGAAAAACTGTCATGGAATCCACATATTGATGAAACTATAAAAAAATCCAACAAAGCATTAGGGTTTATTAAAAGAAATTTCTATAAATCAAATAAGAACATAAAACTAAAATGTTATTTAACCTTGGTTAGGCCAATAATAGAATATGCATCCACCGTGTGGGACCCCTCAACTCAAGAAAACATTAAGAAACTGGAACAAACACAAAATAGAGCAGTGAGATTCATAACAAACGAATATTCACATTTGACTAGGGTAACACCATTAATAAAATCACTAAATTTAGAAAGCCTTCAGGACAGAAGACTCAAAAGTAAAGTAGCAATTATACATAAAACACTGAACCATAATCTTCAAATACAAAAACAAAATTTAATAAAATACTCTGAAAGACACAAAAATAAAGGCACATTCCTCGTCCCATATGCTAGGACAAATTTGTACAAATACTCCTTCTTCCCTAGTGCTATTAGAGCATGGAATGGGTTGCCTGAGCTAGCCAGAAAAACCAGTGACTTGGCAGAATTTAAGTCATTGGTTAATATGCATGACTAAATGCATGACGCGTAGGACGTAATCATCTTCTTTTTTGAAGTAACGTCTGTATTATATAAGATAAGATAAGGATGTTCCTTCAGAGTTGAAGATAGTTTACTTCCTAGTCCAAACCTCCCGCAGGACGACAGGGGATGGGAGCGGGCAGGGTTTGAACCCTCGACCGTCGATAAATCCGAACGACAGTCCAGCGCGCAAACCGCACGACCAGGCAGCCATCCTAGGAGTAGTACGAGCCTAAGGCTAAGGCGCTAAGGCTAAGACGGCTAAGTCTAAGTCACTCTAAGTCTACTAGTAATAGTAATAATACTAAGTAGTAATGTACTTTGTAACTTCATACTTCATTGTAAATTCAAATTGAAATATTATCTATAGTCTTTAACTTTCATACTTAAATACTTATAAATAGTAATAGTGTAATACTAATAGTAGTAATAGTTACTAGTAATACTAATACTTGCTAATTTAGTAATAGTGAATCATGAATGAATAGTATAGACCTAAGCCCTAAGCCTAAGACCAAAAAATGTAGTAATACTAATTACTAACTATTATTAATAGTTATAATTAAATAGTAATAATTTAAATAATACTTTAAACTTTAATTTTAATTATAAATACTATAGTATAGAGTCTATAGACTAATAATAGACTGTCACTATACTCTATAGTCTATTAAGACGTAGAATAAATAGAATAAGTCTATAAAAAGTATAGTCACTAATCAATAAGATTCTAGTAGTAAAAGAGATATCTAGAATAGTACATATATATATTCTTTTTCTACCTTTTATAGATGTAGATCTATAGTATTTTAGCAGCAGAAATTTAAACCAAGTAAAGCATTGGCATTGTCTTTATAATTCTAGATGTAGATTTTAAAGGTAGTAAGTTAGTAACAAATTACCCAACGATAATCCATATTGTTTATGCGGTGTTATAAAAACATGACTGGGTCATCAAATAGAAAGAAAACGAAAATTCAGATAATTTAGAAATAGACGAAAGGAATAAAAAGTAGGATCTATTATGTGAGCACAGAAAAAAAGTTTTCTGGATATAGATTCTACATTCTATGAATTAGGTAACTTAAATCTGTAGAATTAACCAGGCATGAAGAACTTTAAAAAAAAAACTAACTTTATTTAACCATTACTTAGATCTAGGGGAGGTGACCAGCAGTGGCGTAGCTATAGGGTGGGGGGGGGGGGGAATGAGAACCCCCCCCCCCCCCCGATCTCACTTGAGAGGGGCCCCAAAATGAGTGTTTTTTTTACATTAAATATTAAATATTACGCAAAATGCAGAGTCCCCAAAGAGGAAAAATGATGACAAATCCTAGCTACGCCCCTGGTGACCAGATATTTCGGGAGCGAAAGCGGGACATATGTCGATCATGAAGAACAGACATAAGTTTTTTTTCGAGCAATATTTCAACAAAGGCGCGGTGGCTAAGCGGCAAAGCTTCCTAAGCGGGGGTCCCGGGATCGAATCCTGGTGAAGACTGGGATTTTTAATTTCGGGATCTTTTGGGCACCTCTGAGTTCACCGAGATCTTATGGGTGGGGCCTACCTGACATTAGTTGGGGAAAAGTAAAGGTGGTTGGTCGTTGTGTTGGCCACATGACACCTTCGTTAACCGTGGGACACAAAAACAGATGACCTTTACATCATCTGCCGTATAAGGAAATTGGAACTTTACTAATTCAATAACTAAGATGTTAGCACATTAACTCACAATGTACACACACAATTTACACACAATGCAGACAATTTAACGTGCGATCCATCTGCAAACGTTAACCTGTCAAATAGGGCGCTTCTCTCTCTGAAATACTCGTCACAATTTTTAGTACAAGTATGAAGTATTTAAATGTTGAAGTACTTTAATGGAGGCTAACTAGAATAAGAAAGAGTAATAAGAAAAGTGGCATTGATCGACCTCCTAAATGAAGGAAAGCGGGACATTGGCCATCCCGTCCGGACATTTTAGGAATAGCGTGATACACAGTCTAAAGTGGGACTGTAACTATAAAGTCGGGACGTCTGGTCACCCTAATCTATGTCAGTGGACTGAGTGGCAAGGAACCATGACGCGAATTTGGCAGGGTTCTTGCGCTTGGAGCCCAGAACTAAGGCAAAAGAGACCCTTGAAAAAAAACAAAAAACATTGTAAATATTTGTGTAATGGGAGAAGAGAAGAAAAAAACGTTTGTTCTTGTTGTTGTTATAATAATAATAACAATAATTTAATTTATAGAGCGCTGTTAACAAGCAAAATGTCGACTCAAGGCGCTGTGATAACATTACAACATAAACACGAGCGCTGAAATGACAAGCTAATCTAAAAAAAAAAGTGTTGAACAGATAGTCAGACCTTAATGTTCTGTCTGAGATCAATGGGGAGTGCGTTCCTAACCTTTGGTCCGTGCACTGAAAAAGCCCGCAGACCGTAACTTTGAAGGAGAAACGTGGCACCACTAAAAGCGTTGAGTCTATTGAGCGCAGGGCTTTCTGAGGGACATATGGGATGATCAGTTCGCAGTTTCTTAATTGTAGATGGACTTATGATAAAATGAAATACCCGATTATTGATCGTTTATTATAGGCCTACTTATAAGATCTATTAGATAATACTGAGTTACACTACGACCTTATGGAGCGAGAGACTTGTTACACTACGACCTTATGGAGCGAGAGACTTGTTACACTACGACCATATGGGGCGAGAGACTTGTTACACTACGACCTTATGGAGCGAGAGACTTGTTACACTACGACCTTATGGAGCGAGAGACTTGTTACACTACGACCACATGGGGCGAGAGACTTGTTACACTACGACCACATGGGGCGAGAGACTTGTTACACTACGACCTTATGGAGCGAGAGACTTGTTACACTACGACCTTATGGAGCGAGAGACTTGTTACACTACGACCATATGGAGCGAGAGACTTGTTAAACTACGACCATATGGGGCGAGAGACTTGTTACACTACGACCATATGGAGCGAGAGACTTGTTACACTACGACCATATGGAGCGAGAGACTTGTTACACTACGACCATATGGGGCGAGAGACTTGTTACACTACGACCATATGGAGCGAGAGACTTGTTACACTACGACCATATGGAGCGAGAGACTTGTTACACTACGACCATATGGAGCAAGAGACTCGTTACACTACGACCGTATGGAGCGAGAGACTTGTTACTGAAAAAGTCTGTGACATTTTACGTCTCAAGAGACGATTCTTTTCCCTTTGAAATTTCTTGTGTGACTAAAGAGGCAGATTGATAGATAGCTTGGGCACAGTGGCGTCACTAGGGGGGTGCGGGTGACACCCGTTAGGAAGCCAAGTGGAAAAATGCTTTTGCAATAACGAACAATTTTTTAAAAAGTAAGTGTCTGAGGCTAAATATTGGAACATGTAATTCACAATTAATAAATATATCTAAATAGGCCTACATATTTTATTTTCAATTTCGGCTATACATATTTTAATATTTTATAAAATTCTATCAAAATGTCCAAAACATTACATCATACTTTATATAACAAAGGTATTAGATTATTCTCATCTTTATACCAGCTACATGAATACTGATCTGATTTTTAAAAATTTTTTTATTGAATCTATTTTATAGAATCTATTGAAGTAGTAGCCACTAACTAGTTTCGTAATACAAGGATGCCAACCAGTAATCACTGTTTATCAAATGACGATATTCTTCAGGCATAAAATATTTTTTAAAAATATCACGTGCCATTAATCTAAATTCCGAAGAATTGGAAAGTAACTAAGTGGTAATTGAGATTTCTAAAGACTATTATGCAATTTCAGATGTTGACTGTAAAAGAAGCTCTAGCCAAGATGAAGGAAATGTTACAATGAGTCAGTCGAATGATATAGGCTTCAATATTTTAGGAGATTGTTCTTCTTTCACAAGATTTACGAATGAAATTATCCAGAGCAAAAGGAAAAGTTTGCAAGTTGTCGAAATAATAGCTCTATAAGAGGCTTATTAACTTGAATGAAGTAGACACTTAATTGCAAAAAAATTTCCTTTTGTTTCAACTATTTTCATCCAAATCTATAGAAATGAAATAGAAGTTTGTTACTTAATTTAATAGATGGCAGAAAGTCTAAAATTGAAAATATTAAAAGACGTATATAGGCATCCGGCTACAAATACAAATAAGGGGACCCAAGACCTAATCATCTTCTTTTTTTGAAGTAACGTCTGCATTATATAAGATTAAATTAAGGGGACTCTTTTCTCTTAATACAACAGCAATAAAAAAAAAAAAAAAAAACATTCGTGATTCAATATAGAAAAAAAAAAAAAAAAACAAGAAGAAAATGTCAGGCGAGCAATCACAAGCTGCAGGACTATTTAGTAAGTAAGTTCCCATTTCAGACCTTGTGATCTATGGGGGCAGATGACGTTAAGGTCATCCGTTTCTATGGCCCACAGTTAACGAGCAGGGTGTTATGCAGGGGCGGACTGGATGTCTAAATCGGCCCAGGCACTTATCAGGCATACAATCAGGCCCGTAAATTACATATCTTTTGATGGACATCCAATTATAGGTCCTCAAAATCATTATATTACTTTGAGCATCGATAACTGTTCACATGCATACAATGAGCTCTATATTTCTATAAAAATAGATAGCCCTTATGTTGCTTTTTAATCGCCCAGTGTGTAGGCCCAAAAGCATACTAGTAGCACTGTCTACGGATGTAGGCTATTACATTATTTCGAATACTTTATTAAATTAAATTACAATTACACAGTAGAGAGATTTAAGAGGGCTCCGTTTGTAAAAGAATATTATAAAACCTGTAACAATTTAATACATAGTGGCATCCATGCGGCCCTTTCTGTGGTCCTACTGGCCCATTTGGGTACCGGCCCACCGGGCATTTGCCCAAATGCCCATATAGCCAGTCCGCTCCTGGTGTTATGTAGCCTGCACAACGACCAACCACCTTTACTTTTTCCCAACTAATGTCAGGTACCCATTAGAGCTAGATAGACTAAAGATCCCAAAATTAAAAATCACAGCCTTCATCAGCATTCGATCCCGGGACCCCGGTTTGAAGCCAAGCGCTTTACCATTCATCCCCAAGCCTCTATGTGCATTAATCAGTTTTTAATGCTGAGCTTCTACTCTTACTAGAAGTAATCCTAGATGTAGCAGATAATCTTCTTCAAACAGCATTCAAAACTCTTCTTTTAACTGACGTCATATCTTTTCTACTAATTGCAGTCATATCTCTTCTACTGTCTTTTCTATAAACTGGAGTCATATCTCTAAGGTTAATAACGAAACCATTAGGTCTGGTCGACTTTTGTATTGATCTTCTACCGCTAGCAAGCCACAGCCAAGAACAAAAAAACATTCTGTTATTGTCACCCCATTTTTGACGGGTATAACAGCTAGTATCTCTCTATATACACCATGCACCGAAAGTCAATCCTCTGAGTGAAAGGATTGCATTCATATAGTGTCTTCAGAAATATTAGAATATCAAGTGTTAAAAAAAAACATTTCCTTGATTAGTGTAGTATTTCCATACACGGACACCGTGTTATAACAATCACCTAGACATTAGGACTAAAGACACAAAGGCTCTAGGGACGCTATGTCAGTATCAAGCAGTGCGTGGAACAAAGTCATTGAGATCTGCTATCTCACAACAAGGAAGTGATTAAGATCCTGTTCGCTGTGGGGCTTTGATAATATATTAGGTGGTAGTTGAGTTATCGTGATTAAAAATACGCACTCCCCCATTTTGTCAGTAACAAAATATCATGCCATTAACACATTATCAGGACAGTAACACAATATCATGACAGTTACATATAGATTATATAATTCTAAGCCCAAGGCAGGGCCGGTCCTAACTATTGCGGGGCCTTAAGCAGAACGGATTGCGCGGGGCCTAGTCTGGGTAGGGATAATAATTTTATTTATTTATAAAGCGCTGTTAACAAACAAAATGTATTCTCAAGGCGCTGTAATAACATTGCAAACACAGACACGAAAGCTAAAATGACTGTAAATTTAAAATAGCATAATGTCAAAATTAAGATTTTGTATTAGAGAATACATTTGTCTTTGCAATAAATTTTTATTAAATGAATGCTCACAATGCCTTTTTTATTTAATGGAATTCCAAAATGACAATTTTGTCTATTTTTCAGTAGATTTTTATGAGTTTTCAGGAGATTTTAACAATTTCAGGAGATTTTCAAGAGGCCCTGGAAAATCAAGAGGCCGCGGAACCCCTGTTATTATATATAAGTCATAATGGTTTTATTTAATAATTTACTCCTAGAATTAGCGCGGGGCCTATGAAAGTGCGGGGCCAAGGGATAGTGAAATAGAAAAACGAGCAAAAGAAAATGTATATTTAAAAAAAAAAAAAAAAAAAAAAAGCTTTTCTAGGGAAAGAACCGCTAATTACTGCCATTTATCTGAAAAATACAGGGTTTAGCACTCTTTTTGCTATATAAAACAAAATCAACTAATTAGTCTTAATTGATTAAGTAATGGGTTAATCTTTTGGGTTGATTCATGTTTTGTCATCGACTATGAATAATTATGCAAAATATCAGCTTGATCCGAGAATGGGAAGCAAGAAAAAAAAGTGTCTAAACGTAGGCCTAATGAGGGCTTTAAATCCATATATACATCTTTATCTCTCATTAAGTAGCATTTATTCCCCTTATTTCGATATCAAACAAAATAATGAATCACCAACAATTTATTAACTAATTGGTTAAATTTTAAAAAAATATTAATTCAGGTATGGTCAGGTTCAATTAATAACTTTGCCAAGTTTTAACTTAATTATTTTAAATTATTTTGCTAGTTTTCGAAATAAGGGGAATAAATGCTACTTAATGAGAGATGTGGATATATATATTATCGATTTAGTCGTCCCCTTTTCTAACGATTGGCTTTCATCAAACAAGGGAAATAAATACTTGACAAGACGTGTGGAGACCTCAACGATGTACGACGTGGCAACGAGCTATTGATCTAAACTGCCCACAGGTTGTGACGTTGCAGGCCAGTGTCCAGGCCTTCTATAACGATTTTGGTCTTGACTGAACTCTCCGACACAGCCAAATGTCTGTTTCCCCAAAGGTCAACACCAAGTTGACACCAAAAAATTTCGTCTACTGTTGATCGAATTCTCGTAGCCTCATTTCTGAATTTATTTTTTTAATGATTACGAATCTATTAACCAACTTACTGGCCGTAAACAACCACATTTAGCATTCTAGTCTTATGCAAGAATCATAACAAAACACACTTGGCACTCACAGTCTACTTCAGGCGCCACGTCCCACTTATTTATCTACGTAAAGATCTATCAATGGAAGAGATCCTCTTACAAGCCAACAATATCAACAAAACTACAAAAAACATTTTTTGTAATGTCCCGCGGAGATTATAGTCAACATTCACGCTATGACAAAACAATTAATAAGATATGTAATACATTCACACATAAACATAAGCACTATAGAGTGGCGTCATTGGGGGTCGGTGTCACTGACAAGTGTAGTGTTTTTTTAGGGTGTTAAGGTGTCCTGTGGTGTGTAGGGTATGATTCGTGAATAAATTGTTGGCTTCCTTCAGTCGTAATGACTATGGTCTATCTCGAAGAACACTTTTTTAATGTGCATGTGTAGCTCTATATATAGAGAGGGTCATACCACTAACTGCTTGGCTTCCGAACCGGAGACCGCGGTTCGAATCCTGGTGAAGACTGGGATTTTTAATTTCGGGCGCCTCTGAGTCAACCTATCTCTAATGGGTACCTGACATTAGTTGGGGAAAGTAATGGCGGTTGGTCGTTGCGCTGGCCACATGACACCCTCGTTAACCGTAGGCCATAGAAACAGATGACCTTTACAATGAAATGAAAAAGAGGGGACACAATTACTATGGAACGTAATGGAAAAGAAATACAACGCGAATTCTATAATTTTGTTTTAGATTATTGCCATCGCTAAATGCGCTGAGCTGATAGAATGAGTGTCATTAATGCCACTTTTTAAGTTGATACTTTTGATAGAAAATGGAGATTTAAAAAAAAAGAAACATTTATAATTAATTAGAAGAAAAAATGTTGATAGATTTAAATAACTGCTACTTATCTTATTTTTTTATTTTTTTTTTACATGAAAGTTATTTCATAACATTTACACCGTAAAGATTCTTTAAGTGTTTACTGCTTGTAATATAAGCAGCAATTCCAATGCGGATGAGATCCTAGAGATCTAGTTTCTTTTGATAGATGTTATCTTAAGGTTAGACTCCACACGACACCGGGGAATCACTGAATCTACAAGAATTAGCGTACACAGTAGCACGAAAACTCGTTCGTCTGTTGTGACAGTTCTGAGAAACGTAACTCTAATTCTTGGAAATTCTACGTTATTTCTGGAACTGTATCACTGTACACACACATACACTCACACTATTCCCCCCTCGGCCAATATAAATACATATGTAGGTGTGTGTTTATATGTGTGTGTGCATATTTAATCTTTATTACATTCTGAGCCTTCATTTTTTCGGAAAACGTTTATTGTACCCTAGAATAGGTTCTTCCTGGAGTTAGTGGGAAAGTTGTAGACTCCGAGCCCTTGCCGCAAGGGGGTCTGGGGAAGCGATGTGAGCCCCGCCGCCAAGCACTATTTCCGGTATTGAAAGCCGAATATTTTCAAAAACCTAATCTCCTATACTTACTGACTTAGATCCTCTCGCTCCGTTTGGAGCATTGGGTAGCAAGCTGCTTCCACAAAAATCTGTCAATGGCAATGTCTGAAGCCTCTTCCCACCTGCTCTGAGGAACTCCATGAAAGTGTGGCGCCAAGTAGTACTAGGATGTCCCTGTTTGCGCTGTCCTCCATGTCATCGCAACTCTTATTATGCGTAATTACTTTTGTTGGAGAACATGTCCCGCAAACCTCGTGCGACGCTCTGTCTTAATCTTACTAAGGGGTCGACTCCCAGTTCAGCATAGCATTTCCTTGATTGAGACCCGTTCTCTATAACTTACTCCTAAAATCCGTCTTTGTTGAGCCACATTTAGTCTTTTTCAATTTCGGCAGATGACAATTAACTGCACTTTATTAATGAAGACCAGCCACTGGTAGATATGTGTAACCTCTTGTACGCTCTTGGAATTAGGTGACTGTACTTTGCTTTAGATTTTATATCGAAAAGGGAAGTTTTATCTTCAAAATCATCTGTTGGGGAGGGGGGGTTAAACCCTAATCTCTGGATTTTTATTTTAACAAATTCAAAACCCTCTTAGCTACGCTCATAGAATTTGGTGACTGTAGTTTGCTTTAGAAATAATATTGAAGAGAGAGGCTTTCAACCTCAAAACACTCTTTAGGGGGATTTTAAACTCAAAACCATCTGGAGGGGTTTTAAACGTATAAGAGGCTACAAGAGATTATACATATTTACCAGTGGCTGGTCTTCATTGATAAAGAGCAATAAATAGTCACCTTGGACACAGGGCCGGTCTTAGGCCACTGCAACCAATGCAGCTGCAGTGGGCCCCGCACTTTCATAGGCCCCGCGCGATGCGAATTCTAGGTGTAAATTATTAAATTAAACCATTTTAACTCATTATTAAAGGGTTCCTGGAATTCTCCTGAAATTATAAAATATAAGAAAAAAACATGAAAATGTCCTGAGATTATCAAAATCGTCTGAAAACTCATACAAATCTTAAAATAGACAAAATTGTCATTTCGATGTGTCATTCAATATGGAAAACGCCAACCCTTCTCGCGATTTAAAAAAAAACGGCATTGCCAGCTTTCATTTAATAAGAATGTAATAATAAGCCGAATTCTAACCAAAACAAGAACTTCAAATACTTAATTTACTTCAATAGTCACTATCATACAAATATAGATCTAAATAACCTCTTAGATTTAAAAAAAAACAAAAGCAATTTTTTGCGAGTCTATAGTATATCTAAAAGGCAGATCTGAATGTTTTTCGGCTTTTTGTTGGAAAACTACTATCTACTGTAGATTGCTCGTAAAGTTAAGTTGACAGTGATTTTGTACTTAGTAAAGAATGAATAAAATGCAAAGACGAATTTATTTTCTAATACAAAATCTTAATTTTTTCTAATTATCCTTATCACAACCCAAATTAGGCCCCGCGCAATCCGTTTTGCATAGGGCCCCGCAACCTGTAGGACCGGCCCTGCTTGGACACGTGTTATAGCAACATAAAAATGGCCTACACATCTCGATCGTTATTTCCCCTCGGAGAGTCGGACCACGCAATGATCCAGCTTACACCCACGAACAAACCGGTTTTAAAAATAGCAAAACCCGAAGTACAGTCCATCCAGTCACGGTCTGATGACTCTGTTTTACAGCTACAAGGTTGTCTGGAGCAAACAGATTGGGTCATGGTTGTAAACTGGCTTGCTTTAAGTAACATATCTTCAGCAAGGAAATGACATCTCCGTTAGTAGAGCCATCTAAAACGTATTCGAATACAAACTGATATCTTTGTCTCTCGTGTTCTAAATGATTACTATCTACGACGTCTGATAGAGTTACCTCCCGTTACTGTAACTCTTTTTCTCATTTCTTTTGCCCCTATTTTATGACGTTTGACCGAAGGATAAGATTTTACACAGAGGCAGTGGCGTAGCAAGTACCCGTAGGCCCGGGATCAAGAATATCTTGGTGGGCCCCACTCCCTCCCCCCAATAAGACAAACTTAGTGTGCGACATGAAAAAAAAATCGAGGAGTCTGGTACATGACATACCTATGTACAAGTCAGGTATCGGTTATATCTGTATATCTACCCCAAAAATTTAAATGCAAATAGTGTACCTTTTTTTTTTTATTCTATTATTTAAATCGGCTTTTACAAACAAGTAATTCATATTTTCCAAGGGCTCATGTGGGCTCAGACTGGACACAAATGATGGGCCCATGCTCAATGAACCCCTTTGCGCCATAGTTGATACGCCTCAGGGTGTGAACCCTAATGGTCGTGGGCCCGGGTTCATTGAACCCCTTTGCGCCATGGATGCTACGCCACTGCCTAGAGGCCAGGTATGAATGATGGCTCTTCGCAACAAAAAAAACAACAAAAAACAACGCTACCATTATTGACATCACCAAACCACTATACCATAATATAAGAAAAAATGAAATCGAAAAAAAAAAAATAAAAAAAATATGGTAACCTAAGCTTGGAGACTAAGCGGTTATGGAAGTTGTCTAAAATAACAATAACAATCCTGTTGTTATATCAACTGATGGGATAATGACACCCGACCTCACAGATACCTTCAAGGTCCTTAACATCTGTAAAAAGATTCTTGTCTGTCAGTGGAGGGTACTGCTGCAGACCTGCCACATCACCAGAACATTTCTCAGTGGACACTGTTAAAGTGAATACAATGAATTTTGTTTCTTTCTAACGAAGCTTGACATTTGCAGTGCCAGAGACGAATATTATATCGTTTTAAATATAATAATAATAATAATAATAATAAGGCTTTTCTGCGAGTCCAAAGTTTAAGAAGGGTATAGTATTTCACGTGGTGGCTGCGGAGTCCCAGCTGTGACCTACATATTTTGCCACACGACAATATCAATAAGTAAATACTGAAGGAAGAAATGTGGGTAAATTTAGTTTTTATGTAACACAATAAAATATGTTGCCAATATATGTCAGAGACTGAAATGACATAAATCTGGTTCGGAAACTAGAATAGCAGCCTATCATTTAAACTTCCTTGATGTTCATTTAGGTCAGCGCTTCTCAAAATTTTATTTAACTCGTGACCTCTTATTTGTTTTGTTAATGTTACCTGGTAACGGAATAAGTGTGAATAGAATTCTGCAAAGGCTCATAGAAATCTTTTACCAACCCAAACTAATCTGGGGACTTGACTAGTAAGTTAGGAACCATATCACTAGATAATATTATTCAAGAACCACTCGAAGCACAGAATACGGTAGCGTAACGCTAAATTAATTTGTAGGACTTAGTGCTTCAACTGTTGAATATATTTAGTTCTTCTCGACTTTTCTTCCTGACAGCTACTTGGTTTACGGATAACAATATAATCTACAAGTTCGAGTAAGGTAACAAGCAGGTAGGACTTAGTAGTTAGATGCATAATAAAAACATTAAAAGAAGTCAGAAGAGAGAAAGAGAGAGAGTGAGATAGAGAGAGAGAGAGAGAGAGAGAGGATCTTTAAATAAAATTATTTAATTGTATTTCAATGTACTATCGTTCGAAGCATTGGTTTTTAAACAGTTTCTTTTGAAATAGGGTTACTTAAACCGTAACACCTTAAAGTTTTTTTTTTTTACAAAGCTTACATTAACTCACTCTTTTCAGACCTTCCTATCAATATGCCATCTGGAGGCGCGGTGGCTGAGTGATTAAGCGCTTAGCTTCTAAACCTGGGGTCCTGGGTTCAAATCTCGCTGAAGAATGGGATTTTTTATTTCGGGATTCGGGAGTCTACCCGACTACCCTACTCTAATGAGTACCCGACTTCAGTTGCGGAAAGTAAAGGCGGTTGGTCGTTGTGCTGACCACATGACACCCTGCTCGTTAACCGTTCGCCAAAGAAACAGATGCCCTTCGTCGAGGGTGCTCCATAAAAATAAATATATATCGAAAGGTTTAAAAGGGTTACCTTTTCTTAAAATATTAATTTGACTTTAAAACTAATAATTCATACTAACTAGAGCCTTCCTCCAGATACCCCTTCTCCCTAATAGGTCTTGAAAAGAGATAAGGACCTTAATGCACTGAGCATGCTAGAGGATGGAAGATGGGTGATACAAAAGTAAATCCCAGAAAAAGAAAACAGTAAAGCGCTTCATTATCATACACATACAAGATGGGCCGTCCTATTCTTTTGGTTTAGAAAGCACTTTGACATAGCACCAACAGTACAATCCTTTCATTAGGATTTTTAATTTCGGGATCTTTGGGCGCCTCTGAGTCCACTCAGCTCTAATCATCTAATGGGTACCTGACATTAGTTGGGGAAAAGTAAAGGCGGTTGGTCGTTGTGCTAGGCACATGACTCCCTCGTTAACCGTGGGTCGCAGAAACAGAAGACCTTTATATCATCTGCCCTTTAGACCACAGGGTCTGACTCTGAAAGGGGAACCTTAATTAAAAAAAAAATCTAAACTCAAATTTTTTTTTCTCATTATAGACAATAAAAAAAAACAAACAAAAAAAAAAACAATCAACTTAGTAAGAAAGAGCCTTGCATCTGGTCGCTGCTAGGCTTTCTGGCAAAGTTCGGAGGTCCGTGTTCGAGTCTTTTATTTTCGCCTGTATGTTCATCCCTTTTATCTTCCATTTCTTCTCTTAGTAATTATTGTAACTTAAATAGTGTTGCTATAATCTGTTATTGTGATTTTTATTCATCATTCTTTTCAGCAATAAACTTTCAAACTTCACATTAATATCTTTTTGAACCAAGGACACATGTTACATGCGGCTTCATAATAATAAAAACGCTCGGTTGAATGTTGTTCTTTGAAGCAATGCCTATAATTTATATAAAATCTAATCGGAACATGGACATTGCGTAACCAGTCCTAGATGTTCGTTGCCAGATAGTCTGGACAGGAAAGAGGCACTACAAGACACAAAAGACATCCCCAGTATGGGCTCCGGCTCTGCGACATCCATTTTTTTGCTCTCTGGTTGCATACTACAATGCATTTCGGTAGTGTACGGCTCCAGAAATTGTGATCTGCTTAATATAATGGATGGAGACACTAAGGTAGGTGAAGTCTCTATGTATATAAGATAAGATAAGATATAAATAGCTTTATTCATTTATTCGTGCCTCGTTTTCAGATTGAGGTTAAGGTGAAACAAACTGCGTACATTGCACGCAATTCAATGAATAAATTATAGACATGTGTAAAGTTCCAATGAGAAGAAAAAAGCCTTTTTAATTATTGCAATACCTCTATTCAACTCATATCTTCATGGAACCTGGGTGGGCGAAACCTGGACACGGTTCTCGAAAACGTCTCCAATTATTTTCCTATAAATTTGAGTTACTGTATATAGCTGGGAAAAGAATTAGTAGCTCTTTGGCCACACTGGGAAAACTATGTGATAAGCGATTCAATATAAACTTAAACAAAGCTGAACAATTAAAGAGGAGAGTTCTTCAGGGTGTGACTCGGTTCAAAGCTGTAAAATTAAAGAGGAGAGTTCATCAGTGTATAACTCGATACGTGATAAAAGTATACTCTCTACACTCTACGCTTTAATATTCAACATTGTAATGGAATATACATATACATATCGCTACAAGAATTATTGAAGGGTTATTATCAATGAGTGACGACCAATGAATCAGTAGCGAAAAATTAATTTGAGTTTTTTGAAATTATGCTATAAGCATGCTTCATATTATTTTCTCCACATTCCATAAAATAATAAAATAACAATAAAACAATAACTATTGCGAGAATGGCTTTGTTGTCGCTGATTATATCAGATATTAAGTTAATTGGAGGCCCTATGGCGAAGTAAATTTGGTTGGTCCCCAAATAAGAAAAATAAAAAATAAACAGTGAAAAACTACAATGACACAATTTATTTAAAAACACAGAGTACTCAAACAACAACATTGGCCACAAGCCTAAGATCGTATCTCAATGATAAGAATTTTAATAGACAATCGCACATTAAGGGGCGATTAGAATGATTAAATCTTTGTAGCTATTAGAGCCCTGAAGTATTCTCCCCTTACGTTTTAAAACTGGAGCAATACTTAAATTTAAATGTGTATTTTACACCTATTTTTAGCGGCCCCCGAAAGGGGAAAAGACGCTATTAGTTTTATGTGGAATATCTGTCGGTCCGTCTGTCCATCCGTCCCGTTTTGATCTCGTAAACTACAAAAGATACTGAAAATCCGACATCATAATATTTTAGACCAATCAAAGTTGTGATGCAACGGCTACTTTTTTCTTTTCTGAAAGTGAAAAATCTAATTTTTAAAATCAGTTTTGCAAGCATTTTTTCACAAAAAACACCACTTTAACAACTATTCACTATTAATAGTAACAAAGATCTGAAGCTCCTTAGTAGAGGCACTGCATACATACCATATGTATGCAAACGGTTTTAGATTTTATGTCAAATTTTTATTTATTTGTATTGCTAAGCTAAGTAAGTTCTGTTATACTGACTACTACTTTTACACAAAAAAGTGTTAACGTTTTTTTAAGTGAAAAAAATCTATTTAGTTTGCATATAAGTTGGATATAATTAAAAACATCAATTAATAAGTAGTTTTTCATATTATCGCGTGAACTGCAGTGTAAATCTGAGGCTATAGAGCACTGAACTAAAGGAATTATTTTTTAAGGCAATGTTTTTTTTTCTTGAGAAATAAGAGATTGTCCCTTTACAAAACAATTAGAGCAATTATATATTCATTATAAGACATCAGTTAGGCCAGGTTCACATTTAATTTCACATTCACTTTCACCTATCCTTTGGTCTGCTGGACCGCTGGGGCACCATACAAGATACGTCAATTTTCTTTCTACATTCTTCTGTGTCATTTGTCTTTGATAGAATTTCATTCTGACGTTCTTTCTGAAAATATTGAAACCTACCTTTTTACCAACCTGGGTGGACCACTTCGGGGGCCGATTTTGAGTTTGTGTCTCCACACAAACTGTCTTTGTAACCTTGTCCCTTATCACCTTTGGTATTTAACTTCTGATAAACCATTTATTATACAATTGCTAACACATTATATGGTATTCTCATTAATAGGCTGACTATGGATACATCCGAAACGTCGATTCATACGTCACATTTCAACACATCTACTATTGTTTTTGTATTTCTTTTCGATACATCCCTATAAATTATTGAAAGAAAATTTAGCAACAGTTCTGTCATAAGTTTAGTGATACGTTCTGCGATAATTTCTGTGATAACTTGACATGTTTTACTTTCAGGTTTCAAGCAGTGAGCTTTGCTTAGCTGAATTTGTCACCAAAGGTAATTACAAACATTACACTTTTGATAGACTATCAGTCATGAATGATTGGGTTCTCTATGTAGTCAAGATGATTGGAAGCAACTTTTCTGATTCAATCCACTTTAAAAAAAAAAAATAAAAAAAAAAAGACTTTATTTTTTGAGATCCATGAGCGTCTTATTCTTTCCAAAGACTTGTCTCAGTGCATACAGTTTAGGGGAGACAACAATGAAAATTGTTTTTCCTTCGCTTATCCATCCTGGCAGTGCCAGAGAATGGCCATTAGTTCATTTTATTAAATTATAATAAGCTTAATAGATTTTTTTTTTTATCGAATACATTATAACAGCAACTGCAGTGAAACATTCGAAATGGAATATCTTCTTCTTCTTCTTTGTTCTCATTTTTATGTTGGAGTGTTCAAATGACTAGATCAATACATGAGATGAACTGCGCAGTGGTTTCCAAATCAGGGAGTTCTCAATGTAGTTTTTTCAACTATAGGATTTTTTGGGGGCCAGTGTCTTGTTCGGAATTCTTGGTAAAGAATGCAGTTTTAAAGGGCATGCTCAGAATTCTCTGGTGACACTCCACATGGGCAGATTTCATTGGTTCCAATTTTGAGCTTAAGGAACATATGTTGTATCATTCTGTTGTGCCCGGTTCTGAGTTGAAAGATTAGACGTGAAATAGACTTCAATCGACAAACACAAGTTTCACCTTCACCTATCCTATAGTCTGTTGGTCCGTTGGGACACTACAAAAGATTTGTCGACCATCTTTCTCAATTCCAATCTGTTGTTTTTTTTTTTACCTTGGATAGAACCTCTTTCAAAGGCAGGCTCGTCCATTCTTTATGGTGTCTTCCCATCGCTTTCTCTGTCCGCCTCGTCTTTTTTCTTGGTACTGTTTTCAGAAGGAAGGTCTCTGCGAGTCCTGAAAACCTTAAAATATAGTCATAGAGTTTTAGTTTGTGATTTTTTAAAGTTAGCCAGTCATCTTGGGGACCGAAATTTGTTTTTACATTAAATATTACGTCATTATCTCATGCCATAACGTACAATGTCAAAATGCGGGAGCCCCTAAAGAGGTCAAGTCCCCTAGTTACGCCACTGTTATCAACGTTTAAATTTAAAAATGTATGTTGATAAGAGACTTAAACTCTGGTGGATTTTTAAGGCTGATTAAGGATATCCGTTCCATGCTCTAAGGACAGTACGGAAGAAGGAGCACTTGAAGGAATTTGACCTAGCATACTGTATAAGAAATGTGTTAGTAAAAAAAATCTTCTTTTAAAGAGTGTTCTTTAGTATAAAAAATCCTTTAATCTTTCTTTAGAATACTCTTTACAAAAAGAAGTCTGGGCATGTCTTTTTGTTGTCTTACAAAGCAATGAAAGCTTTGAATAACTTCTTGTTAATTCTATTGTAGGCCTACTGAGTTCAGGAGCAGGTACATCTGTTAAAAACGAATAAAATAGGGGCCTACTATAAATATTTGTTTAGAAAGGCGTTGACAATTTTTTGTCACTTCAAATGAAGAAGAGTTATATAACAGTAAGGAAGTTACTCTTTAGTGAGCCTTTTAAACATGTAGTCAACAGCATTAACACTGATATGGTAAATTTATTGGCTTAGATTGTACCGAGTTATCCCACTTTATAGGAACTAGACCTAATCGTAAAGTCTCTCCCCTGAACTAGGTGAAGATTTGTACTGAGATATAGTGATAATATGGTGCTACTATATTAGAAGCTCCGTGAGTTTTCAAATTAAATAAGCATAATATGTAGTATATATTTCTAGCTTAATTCCGCTCTTCTGCTGACTTGACGGTTGCTTAATAGCGCGCTCAATGACCCGGTCGTTGTTATTTTTTCCGTGAATGAATTCTGTACCAGAAGTGTAGGAGTTTTTCCAAGCATTCCATTGTATTATTTTCATCTGGGTATTAGCGTAATACGGTGGTTAAAAGCAAAGTCTCAGAATGACATCATTGTCAACACTACGAGAACATTCTAGTGAAAACCAGTTCACGCCTTCGTTATCGTACGAGGCCATCCACTTATGACGTCCGCCTTCTGGTATGTTCAATAGACACGTCTGACACAAAGACCGACATACGATCTAACGCCCTAGAAATAGTTTCAGTGCTGAAAAAAAAATTAAAATATCACGGTGAGCAAGGGCTCTAACTCAATGTCATTACAGCAATCCAAAGCACATGGTAGGAATATCATTCAGTATCGTAACTCCATACCCAACCATACTTTGGCTCGTAAATTAGATGAAGTACCCTCCCTCTACACTCTACACTGACAATAGCGGCTACCATAGGCTACTTTTATATTTTTACTTTACATTAATTTTATTGCAGAGTTTTGCTATTTCCCCACAATGTTCTGACTGTCATAAATAAACTGCAATAAATATGTCACGATACGGAAAAAAAACAACATTGTTATATCCACGCCCTTTGTTGGAAGACGACGGTGGTGCAGTGAGGAGATTGGATCCCTAGCCATCTCGTCTTATCTCCTCTTACACATTACAGACGCTACTTTAAAAAAGAAGGTGTGTCAATCTAGTTATGCATGTTATCAACGACTTAAATCCCTGCTTAGTGTCTTTAGTTTTCCTGGCTGATTCAGGCAGCCCATTCCATTCTAAAATGGCACTAGGGAAGAAGAATCACTTGTATGAATTTGTTCTAGTGTATGAAATAAGAAATGTGCCTCTATCTTTGTGTCTGTATGATTATTTCATTGGGTTTTGTTTTTCTGTTTGTAAGTTATGGTTTAGTGTTTTATGTATTATAGCTCCTTACTTTTGAGCGGCCCCCGAAAGGAGAAAAGACGCTATTAGTTTTGTGTGGAATGTGTCTCCGTCCATCTGTCCGTATGTCCGTCCGTCCCGTATGGATCTCGTAAACTAGAAAAGATAGTGAAAATCCGACATCGTAATAATTTAGACCATTCAAAGTTCTGATGCAACAGCTACTTTTTTTTCTTTTCTGAAAGTGAAAAATCTAATTTTTTAAATCACTTATGCAAGCAGTTTTTTCATAACTATTCACTAGTAATAGTAACAATCACGGAAGGCTCCTTGGTAGGGGAGATGAATATCTACCATATTTGTACCACATTTTTGCAAACGTTTTTAGAATTTTTGTCAAATTTTTTTTTTTTACATTTGTATTGCTAAGTGAAATAAGTTCTGTCATACTAACTACTACATTTACACACAAAAAATGTTTAATTTAATATTAAGAGAAAAAATCTATTAAGTATGCATATAAGTTGGACATAATCTAACACAACAATTAATAAGTAGTTTTTCATATTATCGCGTGAACTTCAACGTCACTTCTGATTCAAGAACACTGAACTAAAGTAATTTTTTTATGGAAATGTTTTTTTTCTTGAGGAATAAGAGATTGTCCCTTTACAAACAATTAGAGCAATTATATATTCATTATAAGACATTAGTTAGACCAGGTTCACATCTAACTTCACATTCACCTATCCTTTCGTCTGTGGACCGTTGGGGCACCACACAAGATCCGTCAACTTTTTTCTTCATTCTTCTGTGTCATTTGTCTTTGATAGAATTTCATTCTGATGTTTTTTCTGAAAATATTGAAACCTGCCTTTTTACCAACCTGGGTGGACCACTTCGAGAGCCGATTTTGAGTTTGTGTCTCCACACAAACTGTCTTTGTAACCTTGTTATTTTTCTTTTTTTTTTTAAGTGTCTCTAAGTTTAGTTATTTATCTCTAATCAAATTGGAATATTCTTTTGTTATAAATCTCACTGCTCTATTTTTTTATTTTATAGTTTCTTTCTTTCTTAATTTTTGAATTGAGGAGTCTCAAACAGAGGATGCATATTCTAATATAAGCCTAACTAAAGTTACAGTACATTAAATAAGTAAAATTAAGAAAAACTAATCATTAAGACTATTTTGATGAATAATATCGTATTAGCGAGATAATACACAAGTGACAAATCTCAATTTATATCGCCTCACGTCGTGCTTTCTGTGCAGCAAAGGCATCTATAAAATCATCTAGAATTTAGAATAATCTAGATCAATACTGTCTAGTATTTTTGTCTTCACTGAATAGCAAGATTACATGACAGTGGCGTAATATTTAATAATTAATGTAAAAAAAAATTAGGACATTTATGTGGGGGCTCGGGGGGACTTTCGAATTGGACTTTCCTCATTGACTAGCTACGCCACTTATTAGTCTGTATACTTAAGCCTATTTTTTTTAATTTTTTTTTTGGTAGACAGTCACCTTTTAAGAAAGCATTGACTTTATTTTTTACAGAGTGTTCGCCCTTTGTCAAGAGCCTTAATGCTGACGATTTGCCTCCTGACTTTCAAGGAAGCTCATTCTCTGCAGTCAAACTCTCGAACCTAAATATCGTGGGCTTAGTGAATGACTACTTTGACGCTTCGAACACACTTTATAAATGCCCAGGTCTTAGAATCGAATGGGATGCACCGAAATCAGGTAAATATATCAAATGGGGACGAACTGAATTTTAAACTCACGACTCACGCCACGCCTGGTCGTGCGGTTTGCAAGTTGGACTGCCATTCAGATTTATCGGTGGTCCCGGGTTCAAACCCTGCCCGCTCCCATCCCCCGTCGTCCTGCGGGAGGTTTGGACTAGGAAGTAATTATCTTCAACTCTGAAGGAACATCCGAAACATGTAAAACATTTTACAAAACAATCCGACATTCTAACCACTCTGCTAGTGAGCTACTTATGACTATAGAAGATTATCTAGTCGAAGCGGCGACCTATAAAGGGGACCAATTCAGCTTTTATACCCCCACTTCAGTTAAGTACTATTTCTTTCCTTTGTTCGAGATACCAGACAAAATAATTATTTAGTTGATTAACTAATTGGTTCAAAATTTTTTTTTTATTGATTATTGTGTTGTCAGGTAAAAGAAATTATTATGCAAAATTTCAGCTTGATCCGAGATTGGGTGTCGGGAGAAATAACGTGTGCAAACTTTTATACCAGACAGACAACGTGAGTTGATATAAGCTTTGTAAAAACTAATCATGAATAAGCACGACAGGTAACGAAAGCAGCAGCGCTAGAATTACTTTTTAAAGAAAATTCATTTATCTCTTGACATCGACTATGAATAATTGTACAACGCTTCAACTTTATCCGAGAATGGGAATTGAGATAAATTATAAATAGCGTGTAAAAGATTCCACCCAGACAGACAGATGGAGTAAGTTAATTTAAATTTAGTAATTAACCAGTTAGTTAACCAATATGTCGTAATTAATTAATTTTCTTGTATATAGAGAATGAGCTAAGGTAAAGGAAGATTCCTTCTCTAGAGATTTAGGTCGTTCATTATTTTTTTTACGAATTGGCAATAAACAAAAAAAACAAACTATTTTTATAAGTATTTTAATAGCCAGGTAGCAAACATGTCGGCCTTTCATGAATCCAGGCTCGAGCAGCTTTTCTTTTTTTTTAAATTGCTTTTTTTGAAAGACAGCGCGGAAACCTTCCAGATACCCCTTCTCTCCACATCCCCCCTTTCCCAACTGGTCGACACAAGTGATAGAACCGCAGCGCTCTGAGCATGCTATAGGCATGAAAGTTGCGCTTAACAGAAACAATATTCCCAATAGCACACATTTATTATTGTTAGCCTAGGTCTATTAGAAATCGATTTCATGATCGATTTAAAATAATTGATGCGATTTCACTCAATGTAAGCTTTTTTTTTTAATAATTTTTTTTTATATTTAACTTATTTCTTCCATTATTCTGTGCAGACGATTCTTACAACAACGTGAAGGGCTATTTGATACACTGGCAGTACGAAACAAATATAGGATGTCGTCTGTTCCACTTCAACTCTTCAAACACTCTCTTGTTACAAAAGGTAAAAAATGATAGCACAGTGATATATATATATACCAGCGATATACCAGTGATATAAGGCTTGTCTTCCTTCGAGTTCGAAGATTAATAAAGAATGCGGTAATTCTCGTGGCCACGCAATCCCAGCTGTGACCTATATATTTTGTCACATCCAGGCATGATCAGGGGAAAGCATGACCATTGTCCGCCGGTGGTCGATTAAGATTTTCTTTTCGCCGTCTGCGTCTGTCCTCGGCAGCGGATTTTCTTTAGGTCAACCGTGACGAGTTACGACGGTCAGCCGAGTCGTGTGTCAACAGGATGGTTCGGGAAGGATCGACATCGTGAACAGAGCTCAGGAGCGTCACGAGGGTTGTAGTCATCTGACCACCCAGAATGGTCCATCGACGTTCTGTCCGGTTCTAGAAGGCCAGTAGGGACCCTATATAAAGAGCGGAGGTGTCACCGTCAAGACGGCTCACGACAGAAGGTTTACGACAGGGGTTCAGAACACGGTCGACTACAGCACAGTTCAACGGTGTGGTTCTGTACGGAGCATTACGACGGTTCAGTGCGGAGCACTGTCAAGTACAGTTGAGACGACTGGCGTCTTGATCTTGGTCTGTGATCGAGTCCGACACAACGAGCCCAGTGTGTGAAGTCAGTCCTGAACTGTTGAACCCAGTGCAAGCCCGGAACGAGACGGAGAGGCCAGTGCAAGAGTTGATACGGCGGTACGGTGTTATCGGAGAGATATTTGTACAGTGCACGTTTTGCCAATTGTACAGTATTGGCTGTTATTTATTCAACTATTAAAGTGTTACGTTACTTTGGAGCCCTGAGTTGTCAAGTTCTTTACGTTGATGGTGTATGGTGCAGTTTGCAGAGAGCCTGGATAGTGAGATTCGTAACAATATATTATACCTAGACTGGAAAACGAAGTCAAATTTTTATCCGATAATGATCAGATCACAGACCTATATATATATAGATTGTTATGTACGTAACTCTCTTTCAAGCCGTAAGGGAAGTTGACTCGAATCTAGGAAAATCGATCTTTTCTGTCTGTAATGATCATTAGTTTTCAAAGTTTAGAAATAATGCAATACCATTTTGCGGATTTTAAACAGATTTTTAACAGAATAGGCTATTAAACACACAATACACGCAAATCTATGAAATAAAGCCATTTCCTGATAGTAGGCTACCCGTTGAGATAATGTTTCGAAAATCCTTATTCGAAATATTCGTCTGGTGATTTTAATCATCTTACGTACATTTAAGATTGATTACCTAGGTCTTTCTAGATTATGTATCTAAAAAATTGCAAAATGATAATAGTGCTCTTATTTTGATGTCTAATTAATAGTTCTAGATCTAAACACCTACGCAAAGCAAGGGAGAAAACTTAACTTATTCCATTTGCGATGTCTCCGTAGGATATTAAAAATCACATGGAAAGAAAAAGTGTGCAATACTGAGATTCTTGCGCGAATATGTATTCCCGGCATCTTTACAGCCTCAGACAACGCCTCTTGCGCTGGATTGGACATGTTCGCCGGATGGAGGACAATCGCATCCCGAAAGTCATCCTCTATGGACAACTTGGGACTGGCTCAAGAAAACTGGTCGCCCCCAACTCCGATACATAGATGTAATAAAACGTGACCTCAAATCAGTGAACATCAATACTGACCATTGGGAAGACATAGCTCTAACCGCACCAGATGGAGAGAGACAGTGACCAAGAAAGCTATGGACAGCGAAAGAACATGGGCCTCAGCTCTGGAAGAAAAACATACAATGCGAAAGGTGGCCAGCTCCTCTACCACCGAAGGGAAAGCCACCTTAACCTGCGATATTTGTAGACGGGAGTGTCTCTCCAAAATAGGGCTCCACAGCCACATGAAAAAGTGTGCGAGATGAACCATAGTCGTTCTGCGACTGAAGGAGGTTAACACAAGATCTAAACATTAAATTATATGTGACATGGATTAGGCTTGAAAAAAAAGCTTTACATCTTATAACAACTTTACAAAACAACGCCTTGTTTCAGCTTCTTGTATAGCATTAGAGATTTCCATCTAGTCTAGGTTTGCGTAGAACTAACATTAGCATACCTACCTATTATTTATCACTTCAAAGATGCTGGGACATTCAAAACTGGGCCGTGGAACTAGATTTATGTGTGGCTGTAACAATTTTGTTTTCTTTTTAATGAATGAAATACGCAGTGGCCCTTGAATATACTCATACAAAGCTAAGGATTCTTTTTTACACAGGTTATTCCCCTTTTCTTTACCGGTGTGCCATGAGTACACAGTACACACACCCCAAATTGACAAGCCGATAACAGCTACTTTAAATCTCTAGGCACTGCCAACTCGATCACGTGGGCACTCTTAAAGTAGTACAAATTAAAAACAAAGTAATAATTAAATACAAAGTAAAAGTCCCCCGTTCATTGCGATCTCTGGGGCAAATGATGAAACCTAAAGACTTTCTGTTTCTATGAACGAGAGAGCAATGTGGTCAGCACAAGACCATCCCCTTTGCATCATTAACGTATCGGGCACCTATTATAACTGTTGGATCATTAGTATAGTTTTATGGTTGGATTCGTTTTATTGAACAAAGACAAAATTATGATTTATATCACAATACTCCCATACTCAGGGAATAGTTTCGAAAGCGTGCAATCTATTCGAATACTTAGTTTAAAAAACATTTACAAACAAAAAGTGTGATTTTTTCACTTGGAAATCTGTTAAAAGTACGTAGATCTTTTCAATTAGCTATATCCTTATGAATCTTATCTTATAACACAGAAATATAGTTCCAAGGCCCAGTTCTGAATGTCCCAGCATCTTCGAAGTGATAAATGTTGATTCTAAACCTAGCGTGGCCAGTAGCCTATGCTAAAGTTAGTTCTACACACAGATATATATCTAGACTGGACATGGAAATCTAATATCATACAAAAAATGTCGTAAAAACTTTTTTTTTAAAGCTGAATTAAGGCGTTGTTTTGAAAAGTAGTTATCTGTTCAACATTGTCTCATATTTACAGGTTAGATTTTACTATGACATTCAGTATCTCTACGCCAGCGGCGCTAACTATATAGTCCGTGCTTATAGCATTCTCTCATCAGAAGCAAAAGGCAGGGAAGAGATAGACAATTCTGCCTTGATGCTGAGGTCATTTCCTATGTATAGTAAGTGATGTCATTAAATACCCATTTAGGAACGAGAAAGTCGCTAATATTAGCACATTTAAATATATAAATCATTTCATTGTTTGGTTTTATAAGTTTCGAAAGCTCTTGAAAATGATTAAGTTCAAAACCTCCTGCAGGAAGGCAGGGGTCAAAATTGGCAGTTTCGAACTGGGGAATTATGTGGCAAAAGTCCAAAGCACACATCACAAGTCTAGACAGCCTTCCAATAGAACGAAGACACACACTTTCCCTCCTCCCCTCACACCAGAAGGCCTGAGTTAAAGTTCATAACGATGTCCCAGTAAAAGTTCCCCTTTCAGACCTTGCGATCTGTTTATTCGGCCAACAGTTAACGGGCAAGGTGTCATGTGGCCAGCACAACAACGAACCGCCTTTGCTTTTCTAACTTAAGTCAGGTAGCCATTAAAGTTGGGTGGACTTAGGGGCGCCGTAAAAATCCTGTAATTCAAACACTCAGTTTTCACCAGGATTCGAACCACGGAGCTCTCGGATCGGAATCCAAGCGCTTAACCACTCAGCCACCTGGCCTCTAAATGATTAATGATGTTTATAAAATGTTTTACATGTTTTGGATGGTCTTTCAGAGTTAAAGATAATCTACTTCAGAACGAGGGGGTGGGCAGCGGGAAATGAACCCCGGGACAACCGAGTCTACCAAACGGCAGTCCAGTACGCATACAGCACGACTAGATAAATAGACTAGATAAACACATGGAAACACACGACTAGATAAATAGACTAGATAAACACTTGGAAACGCGTAGAACATAATTATATGTTTTAACTGTTATTTAAAAGATTACTTTTCGGGCACCTAATAGTCAGGGGACAGGACGCAATAACTCTCTTCAAGCTATAGTTTCTACGCCACTGCCTGACACGCTTTGATACATCATTAAATTTCTTTATATTAATGCCCCCATTTCCCTCGCCTCTGACCAGTATAAACTCCTTATTGTTATATTTAAGCATTTAAAAAACAAAAAAATGTAGTGCTTCTTAACCTGCAATGAATTTATCAGACGATTTATTGTATTTTTCAAAGAGTACGCCGCTGATCCTGCACTCTGGAGTCCTTCAGTAATACTCAAGACGTCTTCAAAGGGAAGCATAGAAGTCAAATTTACTCTCTCCCCTCCTGAATTTAAACTAACACAGTTCAGAATACAGCTTGTGAAATATTCATATGACCTTAATAATTATTACAAAGCCCAAGATTACCGGGGCAACGTGAGTATATCTTTGTATTATTACCAAGGCATTGTATTTTCTTGTATTTATTGACTTTGTTGTTGCCTCAAACTGGTAGCTTTCTTCTCACCCCCCCCCCCAAATATATACGAGAGTTCAGTTGGCTATAACTTATTAGTTAATGCATAGCTTAATACAATAACTGGCTTAAGAGATTCACTGGCTTAATGCAATATCTAGCATAAAAAGAATATCTTTCTTTGTGCAACACACTTGCTATTGCCACATTAAAACAACCCAATGCAAACACTCTAGTTATCGTGTTATCCACACACTAGTTACGCACCGCAGTCTTGTAACAAACTGTAGACCTAATCACACCATACCCAAGTCAAAACATCTTATTTGCTGCTGTACTATTGCTACTTGGGTCACGTGGGCGACTATAGATCTTCTCATTGATCAAAGTCTGGGCATTGTCTATGGTCCGAACAATGTCGCCGACTCAGGAGTTTTTCCCCATCCACGTAGGCAGGGGCGGATTGTCTATATGGGCATTCGGGCAAATGCCCCTTGGGCCGGTACCCAAACGGACCTGTTTGGCCACCAAAAGGGCCTCATGAATGCCACTATAGAGCTATTAACTTGTAAAAGATTTTATAATATTCTCTTCCAAAAGTGGCCCTCTGAACGTCGTGTTCAAAAAGTAAGGCTTTTACAGACTCTACAGTATAATGCTAATTTAATCTTAACACATTTTCCGAAAAAAATGTTTTACATATTTCAGATGTTCCTTCAGACTTGAAGATAGTTTACTTCCTAGTCCAAACCTCCCGCAGGACGACGGGGGATGGGAGCGGGCAGGGTTTGAACCCGGGACCATCGATAAATCCAAACGACAGTCCAGCGTGCAAACCGCACGACCAGCCTTCATTCGTAGACAATGCTACTAGTAGGCTTCATCCTTTCAGGGCTTACACACTTAGCGATTAAAAACTGACATAAGGCCTATATTCCTTATAAAGATATAGAGTTACTGTTTGCATGTGTACAGTTGTCGATACATTATCAAACTTAACATTATGATTTTGAGACCTAGCATTGGATGATATACAATTTGTGGGCCGGATTGTATAGAAATGCCCGGGGGGGATTTCGACATCCAGTCTGCCCTTGCACATAGCTGATGTGTTGTAAAATGTTTCACATGTCTCGGATACTCTTTCGAACTCTGGAGATAACTACATCCTAGTCCTAACCGCCCGCAAGACGACGGGGATTTCAGCGGCCAAGATTCGAACCTAGGAGACCACCGAACGACAGCCAAGAGCACATAAAACCCCATCAGGCAGGAAAAGATATGTCAAGTGCCACTGTGTGCTGCAAGCTGCCCTCTGGTTTTCCCCATGTCTGGATATACCCGCAAGGCAGCAGGGGTATGAATTCAGCTTTCCTTCTCCTAGTTTGGAAGCCAGGAAGGCTGTCTAGTCTTGTGATGTGCGCTTTGAACTTTAGCCACATAAGTCCCCAGTTCGAAACTGCCCATTTTGACCCTTGCCTTACTAGCTGACTGGTTTAGGCGCCAGTTGCTTGCCTATTCCCCTTCTTCTTTCAATGATAACAGTTCCGCCGGACTCAATATCTGAGCCACAGGAGATGGACTTAAAAAGTGGAGTGCTTATATCTATTACCACTTCCGGGAATAGCAGCGTTACATCACAAACACTAGTGAACACCCGTTCTAGACCTTCATCTTGTTTAATGTTGTCCATTGGATGGGTGTGCTATCACGTTCCATCGTGTCTCATTTTAAAATGTTCATTACAATCGTAAATGCTCTAGAAAGAGTAAATGGTAGTGCCTATTTATAGAAGAAAAAACTAGATCTACTTTTAGTAAATGTATCTAATATATAATATAAGATGTGTGTATACATTTTCATTAAATTAATCTTTATCTACCAAATTAAAATCTAAATTTCTTAGTCCATAGCTGGAAATAATTCGTTGTTGCCTGAATCAGATAACAAAAAAATTGACTTCGCAGAATTTAAGTTTATAATTAGCATGCACAACTAGATTAACACATGGATACATTAAGAAACTGGAACAGACACAATATAGAGCAGTGAGATTCATAACAAAAGAATATTCACATTTGACTAGGGTAACACATTTAGTAAAATAACTAAATTTAGAAAGCCTTCAGGACAGAAGACTTAAAAGTAAAGTAGCAATTATACATAAAACACTGAACCATAATCTTCAAATACAAAATTTAACAAAATACTCAGAAAGACACAAAGATAAAGGCACATTTCATCTTCCATATGCTAGGACAAATCTGTACAAAAGCTCCTTCTTCCCTAGCGCTATTAGAGCATGGAATGGGTTGCCTGAGCTAGCCAGGAAAACCAGTGACTTGGCAGAATTTAAGTCATTTAAGTCATGACTAAATGCATGACGCGTATGACGTAATCTTCTTTTTTGAAGTAACGTCTGTATCATATAAGATAAGATAATAAGATAAGATGGATAAACGCAGCAAATAATAATAATTTTTTTAAAGGAACGAATGTAATTTATAAGATAAGTTTAGGATAAAGAAAGTGCATTAAAAATATTAGTAGTAAATGGTGAAAAGAACGTTTATTGAACTAATGTATTCCTCTAAAACTTTACCATTATTGAATCAATGCATTATGCTACTCCTTTATTGAACTAATGCACCATTACTCTAAACTTTGGCTTTTATTGATCTAAGCCTTGGCCTTCATATAAGTAATGTATTTCGTCCCTGTTTCAGTTGTACACACCATCTGAGTCAGAAGGCGTAGTTCATTTCCACAACTTGACCTCAGACTTGTACAGCATTGTAGTAAGTTTTAGCATCAAAACGTTCAAATTATTTCTACAGTAGAACGTCGTTTATCCGAACGTTTATTATCCGGAGCGTCAAATATCCGGACCAGTTTTTTTTTTTTTTTTTATCAACCACATGTACATGTATTCGTATAGTGTCCGGTTGCATATACTGCATGGATCGCTTCGGTTTTCGGTTATCCGAACAATCGCGTATCCGAACGGTGTCCGGTCCCAATTGAGTCGGATAAACGACGTTCTACTGTATGTACATTTGGAAGTGTGGCTGGTAAAGGTGAACCGTTGGATGGGCCTGAAATTTGCGATCCGTTTTTTACAAAGCTTATATCAACTCACTCTGTGTGTCTGTCTGACCAAAAGTTATTTCTCCAACACCCAATCTCGGATGAAGATGAAATGTTGCACAATTATTCTTTTTAAGCGGTGGCTGAGTGGTTAAGTGGTTGGCTTCCGAACCTGGGTTCGAATCTCGGTGAAGACTGAGATTTTGAATTTCGGGATTTTTAGGGTGCCCCTTGGACCATCTAACTCTAACGAGTACCGGTACCTGACTTTAGTTGGGGAGTGCAGCCTGAATACGGTTGGTCGTTGTGCTGGCCACATGACACCTTGCTCGTTAACGGATGGCCTAAACATTATCTGCCCCATAAATCGCAAGGTCTGAAAGGGGACCTTTACTTTACTTTTTACTATTCACACTGACAGCACAAGAATCAAAGCAATAAGAAAAAATAACCAATTAGTTAATTAACTATTGGTAATACATAATTTTTGTTTGGTATCTTAAACAAGGGAAAAATAGTACTTCACTGAAGTGGTGGTATAAACTGAATTAGTCCCCTTTATTTTAGCTTGTTGTCTGAGTGAGCACAAACATGAAATAGAAACAATAGATAACTACATAATCTTTCATGTTCAAGACTCTTCGCTACCAGAGTGGTTACTGCGTTAGCTTAAGAAACCTGAGAAGGCAAGTTCGAAAAAAAGAAACATTTAAAAAAGCGATCACCCAGATACCACGTTCTTTCTCCCCCTTCCAACTGGTCCAGACAACGTATAGAGAAGGCTAAAAGCATGAAGCAGCGCTGAACAAAAACCGTTGGTAAAAATAAAAATTCTTATCACACAGATTTTTTTTTATTGTAGTCTAGATCTATTACAAATTTAATTACATGACTGATTCAAACTAATTGATACACTTAATATAAGCTTTAGTAAAAAAAATATTTTTTGTATTTTGCTAGTTAAGTGACCTAATCCAGTTAGAATAGCAGGCTTTCTGTGTAGGTAGTATTCTATAAAAAGAATCTTTAGCGGTGCTCTACGAAAACGCTTTAAAATCCAGCGTTGGCTCCAGTTTGCTTTAACTGGCATAGAAGAGATCAGCAGATGACTTTCGAAAAAGACATCCGGAGAGCTCTTACAAGGGCCGCGGGATACTCATCAGAGACAGAAAGGAAATCTACCGCCGAAGACAGGCGTAAACGGCGAAAAGAGAACTGAAATCGACCACCGTAGACAACGGCTTTGTCTTCATTGGATGAAGCAAAATATGTAGGTCACAGCTAGGACTGTGTAGCCACAGAAACATTTAAAAACTCCTTTATCCCACTTTCGGTCAGAGTGTTAAAAGGTCATCTGACGTCATCGAGAGATACATAGAAGTCTAATTCATAAAGCCCGGTTTGTAAATGTGTATATGTTTCGTATGTGAATGTTGTCCGTAGTCGCATCGATATCGTTATTGTTACAGTAGCTACGCTGAGCTGGTCTCTTGTAGTCAAACTGAATTTCTATTTGATTGGACCAATACAATTATCTTCTTATCTTAAACATGTAGAAGAACAAAGAAACATTATTATGTTTTGTTATGTTTCATATGTGAAATCAGAGTTGGACCTCATTCACCAATCGTAAACAAACAACATTTAGTCAGGTGATTTTCTATCTCTTCTATACAAATTAAGATCTAATTTTAATTAACAATGGTTATCACGTGACAGTTTTTTTTCGTTGTTTTATCAATATTATCACATGACCGTTCTTTTTTGGTGAATGGGGTCAATTGATAGCCATTCATTCATTGCGTATTAAAGTAATGTTTCTGTAAGTCTAATAAAATATTCAACACCACGAATCTCATTTTCAGAACATCTTTTCATGATCTTGTGTCTAGTTGCAGCCGATTGACCCATTCAGTAATATTGAACATCAGTGTCTGTGTTGGAAAACAATATCGCATAGTATGTGTCCTGCGGAGCAATGCTGTGAAAACATCTGTATGATGATAGTTACTCAGTGGTTTCAACTCAATGTCACTGGTAGGTTGATCTAGTTGTTGCTTCGAGCCATATTGCTCTTTATTATAAGATGCAACTCCCTAAGTATTTTAAAATCCTTAGCTTGCCAGGTCTAGCCAGTTTGTTTTAATTTTAAAGCAGCGTTTCTCAAAATGTTCCCTAACGGAACACTTCGCACATTCTGAGTATTTTATATTGTCTTATATAATACAGACGTTACTTTAAAAAAGAAGATGATTACGTCTTACGCGTCATGCATTCAGTCATGCATATTAACCAATGACCTAAATTCTGAAAAGTCACTGGTTTTCCTGGCTAGCTCAGGCAACCTATTCCATGCTCTAATAGCGCTAGGGAAGAAGGAGCATTTGTACAAATTTGTGTCCTAGCATATGGAAAGAAGAACGTGCCTTTATCTTTGTGTCTCTCTGAGTATTTTATTAGAGTATTTAGTGGATCACTTTGCTTACTTTTTTTTTTTTTTTTTGAGAGATTAATTCACGTAGTGGCCTTCTAGTAATTACAGTATTTCGTGGAACACATATTCAGGCCTCGCGGAACAGTAGGGTTCCGCGGATCACAGTTTGGGAAACACTGATCTAAATAAATGATAACTGAGGCAGTGACTTTCAACTTTTTGTCTTACGAAGGCTACAAGAAGTGAACATTTGGAATATGCCCACGTCCCCTTGAATGCAAACATGGTCTGCATAGCATGCTGGTCATTTCACAATGAGTACGGTACATGAACATTTGACAAACCCTTCCAATGGTGGCGCATCGTAATCATTTTTATTAAAACTTCATTTCAAAGAGTAGACACTAAAATTATTCTTTCACTCTCTTCCCTTCAAGAACCTGAAACACAAACAACACAAGATGCTGCTGACTCTTATACAGTTCAAGGGACATCAGCCTCCCGAACACCTAGTGTTCTTATAGGGCACTCTCAGGAGAAGGATGAAGCCAAGGGAGGTCATCAAAAAGGCTTGTCACTTGGCGTAATAGTTGTCATTGTTTGTACCGTGGGAGTATCGTCCCTGCTCGTGGCAATCATTGTTGTCCTGTGTTGGCGTAGAGAGATTCTAACAGATCTGTTGGCTAAAAGTGAGCTCATTACAACAAGGCATGCTTTATAACCATCAAATTGTACATGGACAGTCTATTTACATCAGCATCTATCAGTATCTCAGTATCTTTTCGTTTTTTGAATATAAATTCTGACAGGTCACACTACCACTGGTGTAAGATATTTTTACAAAGTTTAGGCCTATATCAACTCGCTCTGTCTGTCTGGCAAAAATTTTGTACACATTATTTCTCCCACTTTACTTATTCACAATTTGGGATCAAGTTGAAGTTTTGGGACAAAAGGGGGGAAAAAATGTGTGTGGGGGGGGGGAGGAGTCTATGGCACGTCTTGTTTGAAGTTGATATGAAATGTTAGACCCCCCCCCCCCCCATTTTCCATGAACATCACATAGAAATATATGCTTATAAATAAAAAGTATTTAATAGAAATATAATACAAATGACCTAAGAATGTATTGACTAACTAAAATATCTACAATACTTTTTTTTCGCCTCTCTGCGTGTGGCGCCAGGGGCTTTGTGCTCCACTTGCCCCCCCCCCCCCCCCCACTATGCCTCTGGCTTACAGATCATTTGGCCTTGAAACTTTTCATTAACTAACGAACACACACAAAATTGTGATTACACTGTCTTTAGGATTCACTTAATAAAACTTTAAAATAATTAACACAGTTTGATGTTCAGAAGTCTGACCCAGACTTTAAAATAATTAACACAGTTTGATATTGAGAAGTCTGACCAAGAATTTAAAATAATAAACACAGTTTGATATTGACTGGTCTGACCAAGGAAACATAGAAATACTAAAACAGAATAACCTGCAATTGAAAAGGAATTTTGGTGATAAACATTTCATTCTAAATAAATTATGTCCATATTTCATTTGGAAGAATATGCATTTCTAAGGAAATTTCTAAGGAAAGTTATTTTTATTATGCTTCCAATGAATGGCATCATGTTTCCTTACAGAAACCTCAAAAGCACCATTACCTGATGTGTACCAGTCTATTGATACTAAGAATGAGACATAGACCCTACAGGTAATTAAGAAAGTACTAACTTTTAAAAAAAATGTAAGCATATAATAATTGTAACATTTCACAAATTAAAATCTTTTTTTTTTTTTTATATAGTTCATGGACCTTTATTTTTTTCAGACCAAGATCAAACTATGAAAATAACAGCGAAAACACAATTTTTTGGAAAGAAAAGTCAGCGGAGGCAAAGAAGACTGCCTCACAAACATCTAGCCAGTCTAAATTACAGGGACAAATCAATTTCACAGATATTGGTTTTATTAATAATGTTGTGTCAAACAGAACATTTTGTTTTAAAAATAATTTCCTTTACTGAAATGTACCAAGGTATATGTTTGTAATTGTATATAAATTTACCTTTTTTTAAAAGTAGTTTAGAACATATCTTATACTGATGAGGGCACCCCTAGACCAAATTTAATAAGTGAGCTCAGCTACAATTACTAAATTATTTTATTTCTGTTAATTAATACATTTGAAACTCACATCACTACCAATCATTAGGTTGGAAACTCATATGCCAAAACATACATTAAATTAGGAACTAACCTAACTACTAATCATAAAGTTATAAATGGCCATAATTACCAATCATTTAGTTGGGACCTAATAATGCTACTATCCATCATTAAGTTGGATCTTACAAAAGTATCAATTATAAAGCTGGGTACTGACATAACTATCAATCATTAAGTTGTGAACTAACACTACCACCACTCATTAAGTGGGGAACTTACATTATTATCAATCATTAAGTTGGGAAGCAAAAACACTATAACTACCAGTCATTTCATCCCTAAGTAGGGAACTTACATTTACCCATCATGTTTCTACAAATCATCAAATTTGGAACTAACATCTCTACAAATCATCAAGTTTGGAACTAACATTTCTACAAATCATCAAGTTTGGAAGTAACATCTCTACAACTCATCAAGTTTGGAACTAACATTTCTACAAATCATCAAGTTTGGAAGTAACATCTCTACAAATCATCAAGTTTGCAAGTAACATCTCTACAACTCATCAAGTTTGGAACTAACATTTCTACAAATCATCAAGTTTGGAACTAACATCTCTACAACTCATCAGGTTTGGAACTAACATTTCTACAAATCATCAAGTTTCGAAAACATCTCTACAAATCATTCAGTTTGGAACAGTTTTAAATTTTTTTTGTTCTTTTGTATAGTAAAAAAAGTAAAGTTCCCTTTTCCGACCATGTGATCTAAAGGGCAGATGATGTTAAGGACATCTGTTTCTGTGGCCAATGGTTAACAAGCAGGGTGTCTTGTGGCCAGCACAACCACCAACCACTTTTACTTTCCCCAATATAAGTCAGGTCTCTCACTTCCAGTTCTCAGAAATATAAGTCAGGTACCCATTAGAGTTGGCTGGACTCAGGGGCGCCCTAAAAATTCAGAAATTGAAAATCCCAGTCCTCACCGAGATTCAAACACAGGATCCCACGTTCAGAAGCCAATGTTCACTAATGTTATCAATAAAATAAACTCAAAAAACAAGAAAATAAACACAGCAGAGATCATCTGCTCCATTTCCATTCTTTTAATTGCACTTAAAACTCTCTACTTACTTAACATAGAGTTTTAGATGTTGCTCAAACAATCATAAAGTTAGATCTAGCTGATGGCAAGACAATGCAATAGACCTAGCTATTTTTTACAAGTGGTTGACTATGTTAGTCTTATACTATAATTAAAACATATAGCAGATACATTTGTTACACATTCAACTATACAGTAAGTGAAGCATTTCCCAATATCCTACATTTCCTTCACATCCTATAGATTTAGCTATCAAACTTCCATCAGCCAATTCTCTACAGAGTATCCAAAGAGATAAATGAAGATCACATTCAGGAAATGAGAGACACCATAAATCCCATCAGACTGATTCCTAGAAGCTTCTTTGACCATTTCGTCTGAGAAAGTTTATTTAAATACAATAAGGAAAAGTAGATGCATACAACTGAAACATGACTAGTAGAACTAGAGGCGTAATAAGCTAGATGTGCGCCCAGCGAAATTTTATTGGCGCCCCACCCCCCACCTTCCCATTTTCCATGAACATTACATAGAAATATAGGCTTATAAAGAAAAAGTAATTAATAATAATATTAACCTTAGCATGTATTACCTAACTAAAATATCTACAATAATTTATATTTTTTGGCACCTCTCTGCATGTGGCGCCCCCCGGGGGAATCTTGCCCCCCCCCCACCTCACTACGCCTCTGAGCAGAACAATATGAATTTGTAATATTTACTAAAGAAAAGGAGTAGATCTATAACAACTTTTATATTTATACAGTCAAAACATTGATGTAATAAATGTGATGCTTGTCAAACTTGACTGCAAGTAGGGGATACCAAGAATGTAGGGACGGATGATTTTTTTAAACAAATCTAATATTCTTTAGTTATTAAGAAAAAAAAATGATTGCTCTATACTTTGTATAAAGTAGGGTATTGTCTGTAAAAAAAAAAGTTTTTGTTTTTTTTCTGTTTTTCTTGTTGAGCTGTCATATCTTTTCTCAGTCAAGCCATTTTACTACATGCATGATTTATTTCTTTGATTTATGCTTGATGTAAATATTGTTTATCTTTGGAGTAATTTTATTGAATTGAATTTGAAGATATTAAACTCTGAATGAATTGTGGGTGGAGTTGTTGTTTATGGTTGCGTAATGTCTGAGAATGTCTATTTCCTCTCTTCTAGCTTCATAAAGCTTTGTATTAGGTTTCTCTATTTCCTCTCTTCTAGCTTCATAAAGCTTTGTATTAGGTTTCTCTATTTCCTCTCTTCTAGCTTCATAAAGCTTTGTATTAGGTTTCTCTATTTCCTCTCTTCTAGCTTCATAAAGCTTTGTATTAGGTTTCTCTATTTCCTCCCTTCTAGCTTCAGAAAGCCTGGTATTAAGGTTTCTCTGCTGTAGTTTCTTAATTCTTATCACAAACACTGAGTTTAGTCTGTGTGTTATTCAAGTGTGACACCCCCCAAACTGCACATTTTGTGTTACTTTGAGAAAAAAAAAAAATAGCATATGAATAATATGAACAACACAACAGATAATATTTACAGTAGAAAATTGATCATACAAATTTGATATTTAGAATATGCAATACTAATATAAGATTTTTTTTTTCAAATCTGGTGTTATAGTAGAACATCAACATCCAAGTCAAAACATTTGAAAGGCATCTTAGAAAATACGCAAAATAAAATAAAGGTTGATAGATGTTTGGAAAGTCAATAGAACAAAGATGAAGAATATTCAGATATTGATATACTTCATCACCATTTTTTGATCCGACAATCCTTACTTCTAAGATAAATGTCAAAATCATCCTCACTCCCATGGATCTCATTATCAAAATTATTATAACCTTTTGATAGTTAAAACTTGATAAAACTAGCACCAGACAAAACAATTTCATACATTTTTCTCTGACCTCTATTGAAAGCAGCAGGTTCTCTTGTTGCTGCACCATTGATTCTCATTAAATAAAAAGTAAAGTATCCCTTTCAGATGATGTAAAGCTCATCTGTTTCTAGTGCTGATTTTTTAATGAGGGTGTCATGCGGCCAGCACAATGACCAACTCCCTTTACTTTACCCAGCTTGTGCCAGGCGCCCATTAACGATGGGTTAAGGGTAATCTAACAATCCTGAATTAAAAAAAAAACGAACATCACAGGGATTTGAACCAGAGACCCCCATGTCGCCTTACCAGTCAGCCACTACTCCCCCTATTTTATCATACTTAATGTTTCAGTCTTATTGATTCTCTTACCTTTATTTAATGCTCCTTGACCTAATTGTGCTGTACTATTGATTACCAACATTTCTGACATAACACTTGAACATAAAACCTGGCACTTTTTACTGGTTTCCCTTGGGTCATCCACAAAACAAATGCACTGGTCAGTTATGTTAGCCAATAGGTCAATCACTTGGATCTAGATGAAAAAATAACAAAAAAAAACAATGACACACCATCACAACGTTATGGGATACTTTGAAACAAGAGAAAATAACTCTTGGTCATGATGAAACGACAATATTTTCATTCTTTGGGGATTGGTTTTAACAGCCATGAGTCATAGAATCATTACCAAATAACTGTCAATTCTTCAAGAGTATATTAGACCCACAACTTTTCTTCATTTACACTAATGACCTGTCCAGTTGCAAAAGCTGTGAATAAAAAATCTAGACTATTTGCAGATGATCTTATTGTAGTAAATATGATGGTGACACAGATGGGAGTAGTGCTATGTGTGGATTCAGCCGACGCAAATCGCCCTAGGCGAGCAGGGCTAGACAAACGGTCAACTGTGACTAGCCAAGACGATCAACTGCAATGACAGGCAAAGCTTGAAGAAACATCTAGAGTGAATACTACACAGACCAGGCACGTGGGATGTGGTCATGTGATAAAACAGAAGGGTCAAGCGATGTTCCGTCCGGTTCTAGAAGACCAGTTGGAACACTATATTAAGAGTGGAGCTGTCACAATTAAGACTGTCAAGACACCTCACTATTACAAGACAGCCTCTTGATCTGGATCTGCGATCGAGTCCGACACAAGGAGCCCAGTGTGTGAAGTCAGTCCAGAACAGTTGAACCTAGTGCAAGTCCGGGACAAGGCGGAGATGCCAGTGCAAGAGTTGATACAGGGTTTTGGTTGTTAACGGAGAAATATTTATCTTATCTTCTTATCTTATCTTATATAATACAGACGTTACTTCAAAAAAGATGATTACGTCCTACACGTTATGCATTTAGTCATGCATATTATAAACCAATGACTTAAATTCTGCCAAGTCACTGGTTTTCCTGGCTAGCTCAGGCAACCCATTCCATGCTCTAATAGCACTAGGGAAGAAGGAGTATTTGTACAAATTTGTCCTAGCATATGGGACGAGGAAGGTGCCTTTATCTTTGTGTCTTTCAGAGTATTTTATTAAATTTTGTTTTTGTATTTCAAGATTATGGTTCAGTGTTTTATGTATAATTGCTACTTTACTTTTGAGTCTTCTGTCCTGAAGGCTTTCTAAATTTAGTGATTTTACTAAAGGTGTTACTCTGGTTAAGTGTGAATATTCGTTTGTTATGAATCTCACTGCTCTATTTTGTGTCTGTTCCAGTTTCTTAATGTTATCTTGAGTTGAGGGGTCCCAAACGGTGGATGCATATTCTATTATTGGCCTAACCAAGGTTAAATAACATTTTAGTTTTATGTTCTTATTTGATTTATAGAAATTACTTTTAATAAATCCTAATGCTTTGTTTGATTTTTTTATAGTTTCATCAATATGTGGATTCCATGACAGTTTTTCATTTATTATAACACCTAGGTATTTTGCGTTTTTAGTCTGTGTTACTGGTTTGCCATGAATAAGATAAGTGGAATTAATTTGTTTTAGTTTTTTTGTTACTCTTAACAACTGACATTTTTCTGGGTGGAAAGACATGCTCCAATTTGATTCCCATTTCTGTAATTCATCTAATTCTCTTTGTAAAATATCTGTGTCTTGTGTTGTTTTTATTGTTCTATATATTATACAATTGTCTTCAAATACTCTTTGTCCAGTCTGTGTTACGTGTTACCAAATGAACAGTATTGGTTGTGATTTATTGGACATTAAACTGTAATGTTATTTTGGAGCCCAGAGTTGTCAAGTTTTTTAAAATTGGTAGTGTCATGTGCTGCAGTTGCAGAGAGTCTGAATAGTGAGAACCATTACAATGTAGCATAAAACATGATGAAGCCAATGGGTGATATTGAACTATTCTTCTTCTTCTTCTTCTAGCCAGCTTTATTGCTGCTGAGCTGTGAGCTCTTTTGCAGACTGTGCCAAGGAAAAAAAGTCTGCTGTTTTCTTTAGTTGTTCAGCACTGCCGTACTGGGTGTTGGTTATGTTGGGCTGTAGTGGAAGTAGGGTCTGCCTAAGGTGGATTAGGGAGAGGCATTTAAAGAGGATATGGTTTATGGTTTCAAAGGGGTGGGCGCAGTGTCTGCAAAGGGGGAGTTGTGTGGAGTTTATTTTGTTCAGGTGGTAATTTAATAGTGGTGTGTGTCCTGTTCTTAGTTGGAAAATTGTAGATTGTTCTTTGCGGGGGAGGAAGTTAATACTGTCCAGTTTGTTAGGCGTAGTCATTTCTTTGTACATAGCTCTGCCTATGTTTCCAGATGCCCATTGGTTGAGCCACTCCTCCTTGTGATTGTTGACTAACATTGACCTTAGGGTGAGGTAGTTAACAGGTCTATCTGGTTGTTCCATAGATGAACCTGCCTTTGATAGCTTAATATTGAACTATAAAAAAGAGGAAGAGTTTCAAATATCTGAATGGAATTGAAAACATATCTTTCCACCCAGAAAAATGCACATTTAAAGAGTAACATATTCCCTGTTTCTTTATTTATAAAAATATACTAATAACAAAAAAAAACAACTTTGGCATTAAAATAATTAGAAAGCTACTTATCAAACACTGTTATGATCAAATAACTTTTTAAAGTTGTACAAGTCATAAGGGTTTATTAATTGGAATTATTTAATGAGTCTCCCCATGAACCAATACTAGAAAATGCATATGCATGAGCTGTGCTGGGGAGTCTTGAAAGAAATTAGAACAATACCAATAGTGAAAACCTTGTGAGTATCACTACAATGAATAGTCATACTTAACAAAATTAACCTCATTGGTACTATTACTAAACTTAGGAAACTTTAGGACAAAAGACTAAAAAGTAAAGAAGTTCTATTACATGCAAACACTGAATTAATTTTTTTTTTATACATCGCATCATTCATGCTATTAGCATGTACAGTGCAGTCTCTTTTGTGGACCAGTGGTATCTGGCAGAAGGTATCTGGGAGAAGCTAATTGGCAGAAGGTATCTGGGAGAAGCTAATTGGCAGAAGGTATCTGGGAGTAGCTAATTGGGAGAAGCAAATTGCAAGAAGGTATCTGGGAGAAGCTAATTGGGAGAAGGTATCTGGGAGAGCCTAATTGGGAGAAGGTATCTAGGAGAAGGTATCTGGGAGAAGCTAATTGGGAAAAAGTATCTTGGAGAAGCTAATTGGGAGAAGGTATCTGGGAGAAGCTAATTGGGAGAAAGTATCTGGGAAAAGCTAATACGGAGAAGGTATCTGGGAGAAGGTTTCTGTGCTGCCTTAAAACGCTCGGCAAACATAACTCTACTTGAGTCAGGATTTGAACTCAAACCCCTTTGTTAGGTGGCAAAGTGGTTTTGGCCTCCAAGCCCCACATCCCTCTAATCTTAATGAAAGCATGGGAGATTAGATATCCATGACTAGGAATCTTTAACCCTTATTTGCCCTTTAGCCCTTATTTGTTCCTTGTGGTGTGAAGTTGTGAATGTTGGTATTTTGAGATATTTGAGTATTTGGTGTGTTTTTTTTGTTGGTATGTGCTCTGGATTGTCAGTAAATGGTCTTGCTGGTCCTCGGTTCAACCCTAACCAACACCATCCTCCACCATCCTGCATGAGGTATGTGCTATTTTGTAACATAATCCTCAAATCTGAAGGAACATTGGAAACGAAAAACAATTATATAAATCTGTCTCAGCATCTGTTGTGTATGTCATGCGCATCTTCTTTTGGTGTTTTCCTTTGTGTACCATAAGAGATTGTGAGTTTTGGTTTCTAGGAACGTGCTTTTGTTGATGTCATTTTTACTTACTTGTTTTGCTTCTGTTGTGTGATGAGGCTAGATCTCCTGTATTGGGTAAGTTATTTATTTACTGTATTAGTCTTCGTGGTGTAGCTCGAAATTCGTTGTTCCTAGAATCCTGTGGACGGCGATCTCAAGGAATATGTGTTTTCTGTATAGGGACGCAGGCTTGGGACTCTGTTGGAGTCAAGCGTGAGTCACAGTGTTGTTTGATATGGGCCGGGTATCTAAGGCCTTGAGTGTAGGATGCATCGTGATTGAATTATGGCCTCGAGTGAAGGTGTGATATATTTCGTTGCCTAATATGTATACGTTGTGTTTCCTTTGAACATACTATTGACTTTTATTTATCACTCATGTCCTCATATTTCATGCATTCATTAAATTGTTAAAAGTACAACCTTGTTGTTAACTAATGGCCATTAACTTACGTTGGCATTAATATCATTCACGTTGAGCAATTGTTGTATTGACTAAAGGTTCAGTTGAATAATTTTTACTCAATGTGTGTATTTTACATGCTGTTACCTTTATGTTCTTCGCTACGCTGTTCAGGTTAGGGTACGGGACCCTCAATATCATACCCTGGCTAATCTGAAATCCCACCCTGACAGTGTATAACTCTAAGTATAAATCTATCTCAGCATTTGTTGTGTATAACTCTATGTATAAATCTATCTCAGCATCTTTTGTGTATAAATCTTATGTATAAATCTATCTCAGCATGTGCTGTGTTAAAGTATATGTATTGTTATAGGTTTAGAATGGTGATCGGGAAAATGACGAGACTATAAATAGACTATTTTAGACGGGACTAGGGAATGATGGGAAATTAACAAAATAAGGAATTATGGGAAGATGACAGTTGAAGTAAAAAACTCACACTTTTAGCAAGCAAGATGTTAGTTTTGTTTTAGAACAGTGACATTAGGAATGTGCCCTATTATTGTCTATTAAATAATATTTCTCAAGTTTATAAAGTCTTAGCAAGTTATTCATAGACTTTAATATATGTTGTCTGGTTTGAATCGAACTCCATTTAGTATTACTTCAAGTGATTTACATAAAATATATAGATCTTCATTTTCAACAAAACACAACATCCAACAGTATAAATCTATCTCAGAATCTGTCGTGTATAACTTAATGTATAAATCTATCTAAACTCCAGGTATAAATTTATCACAACATCTGTTGGGTTTAACTCGATGTATAACGCTATCTTAGTATGTGTATAACTATAAAGACAAAATGAAATTTACCACTACATAGTAAGTTCCTGCAACCAGGTTCTCAAATCTGACTGTTGCTTCATAAGTGGAATAGGACTGCAACTGGAAATAATGAAAGATCAATGTATTTTAATAATTATTTTGGGAAATCTATGAAATGTTTATATCAGGTCTAAACCTTTCATGGCAAAGAATAAAATCAGTCATCAATATTTAGTCAGTCAGGTTAGAGAGAGTACTCCAATAATAAAACGGATCTGTCACACCATTGATATGTAGTAACTTCCTAACTCACTTCAGCATGTATATATATATAGTTCGTCCATCGCGGTTCGATGATGACCACTTTTGTCATCCAGGGTGCTGAGGGATTTGCACTGGCGTTTTGTGCCTCCTATTGTGGCTGGTGAGACCTATGTGAGCCCGGAATGTTCGGCTGCACACTGGGCAGGTTATTCTAGCTGGAGCTAGTGTCATTGGCCTAACTCATTTCAGCATGTACTGTACTTTAAAACCCCATGACTAAGGATCAAGCAAAACTCAACTAATGGGTTCATTATAAGGTTCCCAAATGGTTTTAATAGTAATAAACTAATAGATGCCATCATAATATAAACTCATTTGAAGCATATTAAGTGTAGCATAGCCTATTATAAAATAATTGTAAAGGCAAGTGTTCCACAGAGAACATTTTAGGCCCACTACTGTCTCTAACTTTCTTTAGCCCCATATAAAAATTATTATTTGAAAATGCTGCATAGTAGAAACAACATTAGATAATGAACTATGCAAAACAAATTAGTATCAGACTTGGTAATCATGAATTATGCATGTAGGTCTGTCTATTCAGTAATGTTTCAATTATTAAAACTAACCAATAAAAAAAAACTCATACAAATATCTACACAACTTAGTTATGATAGAACTGTGTCTGACTCACCCACTAAATACTTACAATTTATAATAGTTGGAAATCCTACATTAGTAAATAATTTTTTTTTTTATTTAACAAAACATGGTTGTTCATAAAAAGAAATTTTTTAAAAAGTAACATCATAAAACTACAAGAAAAACATTTTAAAAATACATTTTTAAAAAAAAGGGTATACAAAGTGTAGTTGTATCAATTAGTTTGGATTAGTTGAGCGCTACTTCATTCTTTATAGCTTTCTTAATACTCTATCATCTTATCCCTTGTCTGGAACAGTTGGGAAAATTGGGAGGGGGGGGGGGGAGGCGGGAGAAAAGAAAGTGATATCTGGGTGAATTTTCACCATATTCACTTCTTAAAAGCATTTACAAGAACAAACTGAATTTGAACTAATGGCTCAATTCTATCCAACCTGACATTCTAACCACTCTGTTAGTGTGGGGTGCCTATGAAAATAGAAGATAATGTTTTTATCTATTGTTTGTATAAATTTACTTTGAAGTGGCAACCTATAAAGTGGGCTACTTCAGCTTATACCACCACTTCAGTCAAGTACAATTTCTTTCCATTGATTGAGATACCAAACAAAAAAAAAATTACCAATAGTAAATGAACTGATTGATTATTTATTAAAATTGATTCTTGTGCTGTCAAGTAAAAGAAATGAACAAAATTTCAGCTAGATTCGAGATAGGGTGTCAGAGAAATAACGTTTACTAACTTTTTACCAGACAGACAGAGTGAGTTGATATAAGCTTTATAAAAATGTTAGTAGCAAAGTGAGTAATGAAGAGGACTAAATTTCCAGAGAAGAATTGGCAGTGTAGACTTGTGTAAAGTTATGGGATAACATATACTAATGCTACCATCTGGCTACCTATTTAAACCCAATATGACCAAAGGCTAACCAAGATGAGCTACAACATAAACATAAAGTCATTGTCTTGTTGGTCCCAGATTCAAACCCTGCCGACCGCGATCCCTGCCATTCTGCAAGAGGTTTATAATAAACTTCAAATCTGAAGAAACATCCAAAAACATGTGAAATAAATAAGGAAAAAAAAAAAAACAGTATGAAGTCAGACATTAGCTGTGTAAGTTTTCTCCTGAGCAAAATTTGATGGATCCTTTTCAACATGAACTAGTTGAATTCTGTAGGTTGTGATTTTGAACTCTTTAGGGGCCAGTGTAAACCATGCAGCTAAAGATCCATTGTTGAAGCCGACCATTTTGATCCTCGGGGTCCAGTCAATAGGGCCACGCATTAATTCTGAAATAAAAATCCTAGTTTAAAATTTGCAGGTTTTTTTTGGGCCGAAATGTGCAGGCCAGACTGAGTCCATTTCTTGGTATGAAGATATAACCCCACAATAAAGCCTAACTCAACTACTTGGGGATGTGCAGTTGTAATAATATATTCTACTGGATCCTTTGTTCTTCCATAAACAAAAGGAAACTCAGAATAAGGCACAGAATAAATCTAAGAATAGAAATTTCTAACACTTTAATTAATAATTACTGTCAGAAGAGTTCTCGAGGTGTCAGAATGTCACTGTGTGTTCTTTTCGAGTGTTAAAATGTGAAGATGGCTTGAGGCTACCATGGTGTTGTGTTGATCAGACAATGCTCTTTTAGTACTCGGTTTATTGAAGCCTTTTATCTATGATCTTTATTAAACACTCAAAGAACATCTTTGATGTCAGAGATTCATATATAGATTCTAAATATCCTTAGAAATTCAAATAATGAAGATCCTTTACTTCAAAATACAAAAACTTTGCATCAGAAACTAGGAATCACACACAACATACACATTGTACAAAATGAAACAGTACAAGTTGAATATCTTCTTCTGAGTTCGTTATAAAATAGATTCAAACAAATGTATTAACTCTACAACTCAAAATTATGTGACTTGTCTCTCTAAGTTCCGTCTACAAACTCTTAGTCTACAAACTTCCTCTACAAATCCAGTCTACAACTGACGCGCCTAGCTCAGCTAAAATGAAACCCCGGCAAAACACGCCCCAATGACGTCATAGCACTTCTGCTATCGAATCTTCTGGAAAAAAGGCAGAGCTAGTTGCTAAGGTTATAGCCGGCAGCTAGTCTGGTCTGTGACAATTACGAATGCTGGTCTTCACTAGATAAGTCTCAAGTAGAAACCTACAGTCTATTTCAAATCACAATGGTTCATTCTAAAGCTCATGAATGCATGATATCCATTTTTTACTCTAACTTCAAAGGTTACAATAAGGAGTGAGTAAAATATGAGTGAGGGCTTCAGAGGCTCGAATCCTCTCTTTCAAAAGCCCTGGACAGAAACAGTGCTGTTTTGCAGTGCACACATGTCACCGTACAGGTCAAGAATTTTCTGTTTCCCAGACCAGTCGAGAGGGAGAACAGCAAGTCTGGGGCAGTCGAAAAGAATATGAGACGGTTTCCTCTTCTTCCCCGCAGCAGGGGCACCGTGAATCAAAATTAGGCCATAGCCGTGAGAAATATGAGCCAACAGGACACTGGCCTGTCCTGCACTGTGTTATAATAGCTTGCTGTCAGGGCGCCTCATGCGCTCCCAGACTCCACTGGCTTTTTCTGACTTGTCCCAGCACTCAAACTACTTTACCATTTCTGTTTCTGTTTTTTTGCAAACAGATGAATCCCCTTTCCTCTTGCTGTATCTGTGACAGTTATTTGACTAAAACATCTTTCCTACCCCCATAGTTTTTATAAGGCAAAAAGTCAGTTAAAATGATAAGCCTTAATATAACAAGGGAATGATGTCAAATTCTGTAATGCTCAACAAAAAACTACATTGTGATACTGTCACAAGGAGAGACACAGTTGTTTGGTATAATAATATATAAAACTGGGACAATGTAATAGCACAATGTTCTGTAGAACTTTAGATTAATGTGATACTGTAACCTTCAATTGATGTAATGGTCTGACTAAAAAAGAACTCAAGTTTGTTCAGGTCTCTCTGTACCAAAAAGTACTCTGTGATACTTACTGTAACCATCAAATGATGCAATGGTCTGACTAACAAAGAACTCAGTTTGATCAGGTCTTTCTGGAGGAGGCAAACTGTACACTTTAATTGTGTACTCAGTTAGAGTGTTGATATACTGAACCTGGTATTGAAACCGAGCCTGCAAGCAAAAAAATAAAAGTTAGAATTTAAAAAAAAACTCAGCCATTAAATTCTTTACTTTAGATTGAGGTTGTTTACAGTCAAACCCAGTCACCAAGGCTGTCAGCAATAAACAAAAATGTAGAAGTTTGGTAAGACATATGTGAACCAAAAGTCAAAACCAATATGCAAGTGTATACTGTGGGGATGCAAAAGTAGGTATACAGTGATTAAAAAAAAAAGAAAGCAAGAAAAAAATATATTTACTGTATTTATTATACTGAAAGAATAAAATGATTAAAAGTATATGCTTGTTTAACTAATGTCTTAATAATTGAAAGGAAATATTTATGTGACATTAGTTTGTATAATAAATGCAGTAAATATATACATGTTTTCTCTTTTTAATCACTCTACACCTACTTTTCAAAAAAACTAAAAAAACAAACTATTTAGGATTGGTTCGCTATTCAGGCAGTCATTAATACACGAAAAGTCACTGACAACGTTTGTTGGACTACCTTCTTAAAAAGATCTGTTCTGTCAGAGAATCTGAACAATCTGCAGTACTGTTGCTGGGACGATTGCCAAACCATTAGGAATCCCTCCAGCTGGCTCAAGGCATTGTCTAAAAAAAACAAATAATGGAGTTAATCAAAATGTGGGTGTGTGTGAGTGTGTGTTTATATGGTGACAGTAGGAAGAGGTTAGCTATTGGTTGTGAAGGTGGCATTGTTGTCACTTGGTCTTAGTGAGGGTAGATGACTCCAGAACGTGAGGTTGTGTTATTGTAGTGAGTTAGATTTTGTTAAAAGATATTACTAAGTCAATTACATTTATCACAAGTTGATTTTATCTATATTATAAATAAAGTTCTATTTAGTTTTGTTCACAAAAGGAAGTTATTCAACTTATTTTCACGTTTATTATTTAAGATATATCATGCCTACAATGGTTTAGTTGTGTACCAATAGTTTGGTGCTAGAAGTCAACGACCGGTAACAATAGGGTGTAAAATTACTTTTTATATCAAATCAATCTATTTTGGATATAAGTCAATTAAGTACAAGAATAATACCACTAGCCTCAACACCTACTACAGATTAAAACCTTTTATGAGCATGCCTTATGTAATATATTAAATCAATTCATAACCTTAGAAACAAGGCTTTATTTCAATAAAACACGACTGATACACACAATAACACAGTACAGACTGGTCACGATTCAAAGACTACGATAATGCGAACACGATTACAAATACTAGCACGATTACAAGCACGGGTAACACACAAGTTCATTTAACGATCACTCCATTCACCCCTCCTTTATTTCTTTCTGGGTCTTAGATTATAACCATGCGTATGAAGGGAAGGATCCGGAGGTGTCTCTGGCGTTGACTTTTCTCCTTGCAAGTCGTAACTGTCATGTACGGGACTCGAGTCAATATTGGCCTCTGGCATTGGGTGGCTCCCCTGTGAGTCACTGATGACTTCTGGCTGGTTGTACATCATTGGGGTGGGACTCTGTGAATTACTGATAGTTTCAGGCACGTAGCGACTCCCTGGTGAGAGATCCGAAGAGTCACAGACCTCTTGAGGCAGAATACCGTTCTCTGGCTTGAAATAGTCGTTAGTGGAACTTTCCTTCGGCGTCAGGTGCCTAAGCGACACTGTCTCTTCCCATCCGTTTGGAAATTGTATATGGGCGTACTGTGGGTTGCAGCTAATAAGTTCCACCTATTGTACCAATGGGTCAAATTTTGAAGATCTTACAGGTGATTTTAGTAATACTTTCCCTGGGTTCTGTAGCCAAGTAGGCAAGGATGTTCCCGTTGGCGATCTTCTGTTGAATTTGAAGATCCGTTCGTGTGGAGTTTCATTAGTAGAAGTACACAGTAATGATCGAATTGAATGAAGTGCCTGAGACAACACAGATTCCCACTGCGATAGTTCCAACTTCCCTGAGTCCAATGCTAATAAAATAGCCTGCCACTATGTTTTATTCAGCTTTTCTATTTGCCCATTTCCTTTTGCATTGTAGGGCGTTGTCCTGCTAGTGGCTATGCCCTTCGAATGTAGATATTCTGTAGTTTCTATGGACATAAATGATGTGCCACGATCAGAGTGGATGTAACTGGGTGTTCCAAAGAGGAAAAATAACTGGTCGAAGCACTTTATCACTGTCTTAGATGTCATATCAGGACAGGGAAAAGCGAATGGAAACCGCGAATATTCGTCAATCATTGTTAATAAATACTTGTTCCGAGTAGCTGATGGCAAAGGACCTTTAAAGTCAACACTAATTCTTTCAAACGGCTGTGTGGCCTTTATGAGCGTACCTGCGAATTCCTTATAGAATTGCGGTTTAATTCTATTGCAGGTTCTGCATTGTTGAATGGTCTGTCTGACCTCTTCAACAGAGAAGGGTAAGTTCTTTGACCTGAAATAATGTAGAAGTCTAGTGACACCTGGATGACACAGGTAGTCATGGTACGTCTTCAGGCTACTTTGTTTCGTCATGGTTGCACAGTGCCCTCTAGACAAGGTGTCTGCTGCTGTGTTGGCGTTCCCAGGTCTATACTGTGTATCAAACTTGAAGCCTGCCAGTTCCAATTTCCACCTTTGTATCTTATCGTTTTTGATTTTCTTGTCATGAGTGTCTTTAAATATGTATGAAATAGACCGCTGGTCCGTAATAAGAGTAAAATGATTGCCACACAAATAATGCTTCCATTTGTGTATAGCTTCAATTATTGCAGTTGCTTCTTTCTCTATGGCAGTTTGATGCCTTTCACTAGGTGAAAGAGTTCTAGAGAAGAATGCAATAGGTCTTCCATCCTGATTTATTAAAGTGGCTGCTACTGCGATGTCGGAAGCGTCTGTTTCCACAATTAGAGGATGGTCATACTTTATGGTGAAAATTGCTGCTTTCTGCAATTATTGTTTCAAGTCTTCCAATGCTGTTTTTATTTCTGTAGGTACAGGAAAAATTTGTTTTTTTCATTATAGGATACATTTTGTTGGAGAAATTGGGTATCCAGTGAGCATAATATGCCAAAAGTCCTACAATCCTTTTCTGAGACTTCAGATCTTTTGGAGGTGGCAAATCTCGCAGAGCTTGAAATCTATCAGGGTCCGGCTTCAAATGTCCTTTGGATATTTCATATCCAAGCAGCTTTACCTTCTTAGTAGTAAATACACTTTTACTTTCGTTGAAAGTTATTCCGTATTCCAGAGCTACCTTCTGAAAACGCAACAGATTTTTGTTATGAGAGTCTACATCTGTACCACATATTGTTACATTGTCGACATAGGCAAACGTGTCAGACAACTTTTCTTTTTCTATAATAGTGTCTATGATTTCCTGGAAGCAAACTACACCGTTAGTGACCCCAAAGGGTATTCTGCAAAACTGGTAGAGTTTACTGCAAGCTTCGAAAGCTGTGTATTTCTTTTTGCTCTGTTGGATTTGGTGATAAGCACTCTCCAGATCCAATGTGCTAAAGATTTCATACTTGGAAATTTTCTCCACCATTTCATCCACTCTTGGCATTGGGTAAGCGTCCAGGTAAGTAAATCTATTTATAGTTTGGCTATAATCAAAGACCATTCGCTTTTTGTGCCGCTCATTGGTCGTGACAAAGACTTGAGCTCTCTAAGGTGATTTGGAAGGTTCAATGATACCGTTAGTATCAATTTCTCAACTTCAGCTTTGATAAATTGTGTGTCTTGGAAGGAGTAACGACGAGATTTAGTAGCAATAGGTCTGCAGTCAGGGGATAAATTTGCAAACAATTGTGGTGCCTCTACCTTAACAGCATTAAGCGAGCAAACATGAAATACAGGTCGACCACCATTGAATGGAATTATCAGTTCTTTGTGTAATGCGAGAAAATCCAACCCAAGCACTACATCAGTGCAAAGTTCATCTAGTAACTAAAGTTTGAATTGATTGTAAACTTCCCCTTTGTATTTTAGCGATGCAAACATGTGACCTCTTGTGACGCTTGACAGTTGAGACGACGCCATAGAAATTTTGTGCTTTGAACGTGTCACTGACCAATCATACTCTCTTGGTATATTTGAAGAAATGTAACTTTCTCCGCTACCTGTATCAATTAGGGCTATTAGGTTCACGCCATTTACAGAAATGTGTACTGTTGATTTAGTTAAACCAGGTACAGACGAAGTAGCAATTAGTGATGTTAGATGTGTAGAGTCCTTAATGCAGCTACAATCTCTACAAGTTTGTCTTTTAATCTCGTAGCTAGGAGATGTTTTAACTTTTGTTTTGGTTATAGGTGTGTTGCGAGACCTGCAAACCTTTGAAAAATGTCAATTTTTCCCGCAAGAATGACACATGCAGTCTTTGGCAGGGCATTTCGCTCTGAGATGCCGACTACCTCCGCAAAAGAAACATTTAGTATTCACTGTTGCGATTGTTTCTAAGTCCACCATTTCTTCGATTGAGATTGCCGATGACGAAAGAGATGACTCTACCAACTGAGAAGGAGCACTAAACGAACTGGATTCTTTTTGGGCCATGTCGAGTGTCTTGGCAATATCTAAAGCCATTTTCAAGTCAAGGGATCTTTTCTCAAGTAGCCTCTGTCTAATTACACTCGAACGCATGCCGCTAACGAAGGCATCGCGAATGACGTCCTCTTCATTTTTGTCAGCACTAACAGCTCGGAACTTGACAATCTCTGGCCAACACTCTCAGCTTGTGTACAAATTGATCAAGACTTTGATCGACTTCTTGTTTGCAAGTTGCAAGCAAATGTCTGGCCAATGTTTCATTAGGGGCCTTCACAAATAAATTCTCAAGAATAGATTTTGCTTCTGAGTATTTAGAACAGGTAGAAATATGCTGATATAAGGATGGAGACACAAAGTTGCATAGCAGGTCAAACTGTTCGCTTTCACTAGCCCCTACCTTTGTTGCGAATCTGTCAAAACAAGAAATCCAATGTTTCCATGTAACTGAAGCATTAGTTGAACTAGGATCAACATCCAGTCTATTGAGATGCAAAAACTTGTCCATTTAAGGATGGTTTTATTGAAATAAAGTGTAATATACTAAATCAATTCATAACCTTAGAAACAAGGCTTTATTTCAATAAAACACGACTGATACACAATAACACAGTACAGACTGGTCTTGATTCACAGACTACGATAATGCGAACACGATTACAAATACTAGCACGATTACAAGCACGGGTAACACACAAGTTCATTTAATGATCACTCCACCTTATTTTATGGAAACGCAGGCTGCATTACAAGAAATGGAAAAGTTCATTATCAAAACATAACTTTTATTAACCTGCTTGTGAGAAGTCTGAATACTCTTATTTTTGTGAAATGATTTATGGGTTCAGTTTACACATCAGGATAGGACTGACTTTGTTTAACATCTAAAAGTACTTCTACAAAGCGCAATGGTAATTTTTAGTCATTTTTTTGTAAAACATTCACTCCGAATGTGTTGGTTACAATGAAAAAAAGCCTAACATGGCATTTCAGATTCTATTCAACAATAAAGTTTGGTAATGTCAGGTTTGAACTAATCTATGCAGCTGCAGATAAAAACAATTACAGAGCTGGCCTTTGTGTGCTTCGAAAGAGCTGAGTCTCAGAAGACTCTTCCATTACAAAGTAAATATGGCTATTAGTGAAGATGAATGTATGAATACTATCCACTTTCATAATATTGCTTCTTTGAAAATTATGAAAACAAGAATCATTATCAACTGAAAATACACATAGGAAATGAACAGAAAGCAGCTGAATATACACTTATAAAATGAGGATAAAGCAGCTGAAATTAAACTCTAAAAAATGAAGAAGAGAAACAAAAAACTGAATGTACCCTAAAGGAATGATGTGAAAAAACAACAGCAAAAAGCAAATACTCTATCCGGGATAATATTAAATAAAACCAATATAAGAAAAAAATAAAAGGACCACATTTTCTTACCATTTTCAGGAGCAGACCATTCAATAATCAAACCTGGGTAGATATACTTTTCATTTGAACTGATGTATTCACTATTTTTCAGTGTCACATTCAAGGAAGATGGCTTTACAGTAGCTGGCGATCGCCTACAGAACACAACTGGTAAATTATTGCGATCAAAACTGGTGAGGAAGGGCCGGCATTCTGAAATATAAGCCAGACAAAGCTACCTTAAATTTGCATTTGGATATTACTATAACAAAACTGAACATGAGAAATTATTTCAACATTCCTCACTCTATATATATACAGAGATAAAGAAGGGTGATTAAACACAATCCTACATATACAATCACACATGTAATAGTTTATATAATAATAATAATAATAATAATAATAATAGTTTTTAAAATAATTATAATAATAACAATCTTTATTATTAATACTAAAATCTGTCTAATAATTTGTGCATTACACAAAACCAAAACATTATAACTATAGAAAACATAATATACATAAAATAAGTAAATGAAGTTGTATGGTATTGAAAGCTGATAACAAATCAATAAAGAACACTCTTACATAAGCGTTAAGTAAGTCTAGGTGTTTGTAGACACAGTTTAAAATAGTTAGAATGGCATTGTCCATTGTCCAAATTGTAAAGGGTCAAAGTTACTACAAAGATCATTCAAACAAAACATTTTAATCAGTCTTTGTAAACATTTGACACAATGGAAGTTAGTGAAACAGGTCTAAAGTCATTTGCTTCCTTTGGTTTGGAAACCTTTGGCAAAGGTTCAATTATTGTCAATGTTGCGTATTTATATTTCTTGTGTGTTGTGAACTGATCTGTACTGGTGTGTCAAAATGTCTTGGTGTGCAGGTCAGCTTGTGTGTGTGTACTGTGTTATTGTTTTCATACCTTATCTTATGTAATACAGACATTACTTCAAAAAAGAAGATGATTACGTCCTATGCCTCATGCTACTAGTCATGCATGTTAACCAATGACTTAAATTCTGCCAAATCACTGGTTTTTGGCCTGGCTAGGCAACCCATTCCATGCTCTAATAGCACTAGGGAAGAAGGAGCATTAGTACAAATTTGTCCCAGCATTTAATGAGGAATGAGCTGTTTTGCCACTCTTGTACAATAAAGCCTTGGATAAATACATGTTTTCCTGTAGTGTTTTCTAAGGTTACTAAGTCAATAACAATACAATCAAGCCAGAAGTCTGTACAAAAACAAGTGTTTATAGTACAATTTTCTTTCATGCAACAGAAAGCAGAACAGTCATAGTTCCCCTTTCAGACCTTGTGATCTATAGGACAGATGATGTTAAGGTCATCTGTTTCTTTGGCCAATATTAAATGAGCAGTGTGTCATGTGGCCAGCACAACCAACAGCCTTTACTTTCCCCAAATAAAGCCAGGTACCCATAATAGTTGGGTGGAATCATGGTGCCATAAAAATCTAGAAATTCAAATCCCAGTGTTAAACAAGATTCAAACCCAGGACCCCAGTATTGGGAGCCAATCGCTTAACCACTCAGCCACAATGCCCCCCAGAACTTTCATAGAGAATAACAAATTAATTGTAAAATACAATCCTAAAAAATATTTAAACTGCAACAATGTTTACAAGATATATGTTTAATTATTTACCTTTGGAAGAGAACTCGAGTGAGCAAACTTGGGAACTATTTATCTAAAAAAAATAAAAAAATATATCAGCATTGTTCATTCTCAAAGAAATTTACTATATTTAAAAAAACAAACAAAGGGGGAGGTGGCTGAGTGTTGATAATGAATCAATAAAAAAAAAAATTAACCAATTAGTCAATTAATTATTTTGTTTGATACCAACAAGAGAAATTAACTGTTTCTATTCACTGATATGGATAAATTTGTAGGATTAAGCCCACTTTAATAATTGTTGAAGCTATTTCTCCCAAAAGCATTGTTTTATCAAGTTGATACTTTAAACAATTATTTATTTCACCTAACAAGACATGAATCAATAAACAAAATTAACCAATTAGTCAATTAATTATTGGTAATTAATTTTTTTTTGTTTGATATCCAATAAGGAAAATAACTTCTACATTATTGATAAATAAAGTTGTAAGGGCAGAGTTCTTCCCCTTAGATAAGCTTTGTTTCTTTAAAAAAAAACATCTATATATATAATTCTCTTCAAGGCTCAAGAGTTTGGACGAGAAGAAGTAAAGGAAAGATTACTCTTTTTTTTCTGCGGATAGAGTTACCCCACGAAAAAAACAAGAGGGGGGGGGAGAACAAGTAGTATTCACCCATCACAACGGATGGCTGACTGGTCGTGTGATTTGCGCGCTGGACTGTCGTTTGGATTTATCGATAGTCCCCGGTTCAAACCCTGCCTGCTCCCATACCCCTTCGTCCTGTGGAAGGTTTGGACTAGGAAGTTAACTATCTTCAACTCTGAAGGAACATCAGAAACATGTAAAACATTTTACAAACACTAAATAGCAGAGTCGTACTTAACCATTGTGACCAAGAAGTAATCTACTATGTATATTCACCCATCACTAAATTGCAGGGCCGGACTTAACCATTGTGGGGCCAAGTTTGGGTAGGGAAGTGGATAATTTAAGAGTTTGTATTAGAAAATAAATTCTTCTATGCATTTTATTCATTTTTTACTATGTACAGAATTACTTTACGAGCCTTGTGTGTAGCAAAGTCATACAGTATATCATAATAATTCTGTTTCCTACATAAATCATGCTCAATAGCAAGAATTACCAAATGTTTCAATCTATCTTCATTAGTTTGAGGCACAAGAAGCTTCTTTCATCAGATTACACAATTACAGTTAATACATAATGCCATTTTTATTTATTGTGCATACTTATTGGCGATTTCCATATTGAATGACACCAAAAAATGACAATTTTTGTCTATATATTTCCGTATATTTTAAGGACTTTTTCATATATATTTTGCAATTTCTGGAGATTTCAAGGAGCTCCTGGTAAATCGACAGGAGGGCGTGGGAAATCTGTTTCAAGTTATAAAATGGTTTAATTTAATAATTTATACACCCTTAATTAGCACGGGTCCTATGAAAGTGCGGGGCCCACTGCAGTCGCATAGGTTGCAGTGGCCTAAGGCCAGCCCTGCAAAATAGCGGCGTATGCTATGCTGCCAGTCAACTAGTTTTTTATATTTTGCTTGTTTTCAAATAAGATCATACTTTTAAAAAACAATTTGGTTGGCATAATAATGCAATTGTATTGACTAAATGTGGTAAATTTTTTTCAAGAAAATAGACTAAAAAAAAAGCAATCCAAAGATCACCATTAAAACTAAGCATCTTTCTCTTTCACTCCCAAGCATCAGATTAGGTCTTGCCCTGAGTTTTTTTATTCTTATTTACTTCACTACTTTTTTTATAAACATGCAGCCTATCTGACAAAACTTACTCGTTGAATAATGTCTTAGCATGCAAATCTAGTCAAGTTGTTTTTATTTCAAATCACTAGTTGTAAAGATATGTTAATACTTACAGCTTCCGTTCCATTTAAAAGGCTTAGTTGACAAAGAGACATGCCTCTTCCAGAGCCCAGAAAACAAAGTACAAGTAATGTAGCAAAAGAGATTTTAATATCCATTCTTTTCAGTTTTGATCAACTGCTCCACAATGAAATATCTGTGAATCGTTTTTTGAAGCTATTAATGGACATGTTTAGAAAAAAAGGTTAACTCACTCATTCATTTTGCATCTTTCCTAAAGCTCAAGGTTTTTGTTCAACAGCGGTGGTGATAAATACGTGGAAAGACTATGCTTATTATTTATCTTCTAGACAATTTATCTTGATGCTGAAATTTAACTTTTTTGCTGTCTGTGTCATAAAGTGTGCTGTTCTTCTTAGCTGCCTTACAGGATATTAATTATAAAGTATTTGCTTTTATTTAAGATAGGTAATAGGTTCAGTTTGAGGTTATTTAGGAAATTTTGTAAGGATATCGGAAATTTGTCATAAGGGAGCATAGTGTTTACAGTGTGTGGAGTTTAGTTTTTTTATAATTATAAGTGGTGTGCTGGAAGATAAGAATTTATTTGCTCTTTGAAGTGGCAGTAGTAAATAGTTCAACCTGTGATTGTAATTGCCATGATTTTGGATTGGGAATTTGAATTATCTTGAAAAGACACACTTATCTCAACAGCATCTTGCACATCATGTCAGGTGAAAGTATAACTAACAATGTTTATACAGAGCCTAGTGTGGCTCAAAATATATATGTAAATAAACTTAAAGATATTTTTTTTTATTTTTCCATGCCTTTGACCTTCTTCTCATATCTCTTCTAAATTTATTGCCCTAACAGAAAAAAGTTTAAATTTTAAAGAGAAAACTTAATGACATACATTATGAGCATTTTGAACTCTTTAGGCAGAATACTGCAGAAAAAGTTTGTTGTTTTCATTATATACATACACAAATAACAAATGCATATTAAACAAAAAAAATTATTTGGTGTCATCATAGTTACAAAAAAGTCTAGATTAACGGCTTTCAGTAATATCATATTAAAACTTATTTTATAACTGCTAGTGAAAGGTCTACTTGATATTAAAATGGCAAACATTTATTTTTTTTTGCATAAATCATAAAATGAATTACCTGTTTTTCAACAAAAATCTTCTGTTCTAAACACATTTAATTTGGAATTTTCAAATGCTTTACATACTGTATCAAGCTGCAATGAAAAAAAGACAGAAAATAATACAATCACATATCAGACTTAAAAAATTAATTAGCTTAAAACGAAAATTAAGAAAGCATAAATGTCTGAAATCAAACCAAGATATTTTAATGTATATTGTTTAGTGTTTTTTTCTTGAATGCTATTTCATTTTCACGCCATCTGGTTCCTTTTCATAAATGAACAAATACAAATTATTAATTTTATTCAAAATTCAAATTTCTATCATTTCAGCTCCAGTGGATGATAATTTGTGATATTGAAAGATGATCTGGTACAATAATATTGTGGCAACAAGGTACAGTGGAGAGATCATTAAGAAAGGGACAACTAACAAAAACCTGACTGGATGATGTCAACAATGGCTACTTTCTTGATATTCTTCTAAGAAAACTGCTGACCAGGAAGGCTGGAGAGATTTAGACCGCACAGTAAAAGGACTGATGGCGATTATTCATTTCATTCTAGTATTTCTACTTTCTAAAGTAATAGTCATATTATTAGTTCTAGATTCTATATAGAATTATAGATCAAGATGTGTATGTGGTTTCTATCACAGCTTCTCTTTTCATTTATATTTAAGTTTCTGTTGTTGGTTTAAGACATAAATTTACTCCTTAGACAAAAGAATTAACTCTCTTTTAAACATCATTTGATCTAGTAATCTAGATTAGAATGAAAAGAAATTAAGAAAATCTAAATCAAAATTTTGTCTTACATTTACTACATGATTTAGTCTTAAGTTATCTAATAAATTACAGACGACGAGACGTTCCTAGAAAAAGATAATATTATCTATATAGATATAAGATATCTACTCTAGATATAGATTTAATCTAGATCTAGATAGCCTATTATTAGTTTAGTAAATATTAGATCTAGAATAGATTTTATAGATCAGTCTGACTCTGCCCTGAGGCTAACACTCATGCACAGTAGTCAAGTCAATGACTGTGTCTAAGTAGGCCTAGATCATCACTAGCAGGGCGATGTGTAGATCTATATAGATCTACTCTAGAATCTAGATCTATATAAGTATATTGATTAGATTCTATATAATTATACAAGAGATAGATCTAATAACAGTAGAAGTAGAGTAGAGACAGTAACTGAGTAAGTACTAATTTACAAAGAGAATTAGATGAATTACAGAAATGGGAATCAAATTGGAGCATGTCTTTCCACCCAGAAAAATGTCAGTTGTTAAGAGTAAGAATTTAAGTCATATTATCTTATCTTATATAATACAGACGTTACTTCAAAAAAGAAGATGATTACGTCCTACGCGTCATGCATTTAGTCATGCATATTAACCAATGACTTAAATTCTGCCAAGTCACTGGTTTTTCTGGCTAGCTCAGGCAACCCATTCCATGCTCTAATAGCACTAGGGAAGAAGGAGTATTTGTACAAATTTGTCCTAGCATAAGGGACGAGGAATGTGCCTTTATTTTTGTGTCTTTCAGAGTATTTTATTAAATTTTGTTTTTGTATTTGAAGATTATGGTTCAGTGTTTTATGTATAATTGCTACTTTACTTTTGAGTCTTCTGTCCTGAAGGCTTTCTAAATTTAGTGATTTTACTAATGGTGTTACCCTAGTCAAATGTGAATATTCGTTTGTTATGAATCTCACTGCTCTATTTTGTGTTTGTTCCAGTTTCTTAATGTTTTCTTGAGTTGAGGGGTCCCACACGGTGGATGCATATTCTATTATTGGCCTAACCAAGGTTAAATAACATTTTAGTTTTATGTTCTTATTTGATTTATAAAAATTTCTTTTAATAAACGCTAATGCTTTGTTGGATTTTTTTATAGTTTCATCAATATGTGGATTCCATGACAGTTTTTCATTTATTATAACACCTAGGTATTTTGAGTTTTTAGTCTGTGTTACTGGTTTGCCATGAATAAGATAAGTGGAATTAATTTGTTTTAGTTTTTTTGTTACTCTTAACAACTGACATTTTTCTGGGTGGAAAGATTAGTCATTGGTTAATATGCATGACTAAATGCATGACGCGTAGGACGTAATCATCTTCTTTTTTGAAGTAACGACAGTAACGTCTGTATTATTATTATATTATATATAAGATAAGAAGATAAGGTAGAGTTAAGAGTAGACTCACTGTCACTCGGTTGACTCAGTAGGGTATCAAAAAGTAATCAAGTATCATGAAATGAAATATGAAACAATTCAACATCGACTTTTAGTTTTACTTTTAAAGAAAAAAACAAAAAACTAACGGTAACAAAGAGTTCAACACAATCATGACAATGTCGACAATGATTAATTATTTGCCAATCGTTTAAAAAGATGGTAAAAAGATAGACTCTAGATCTAGAGTCTAGAAATGTTATTGTTTAATTTGTTAACCTGCAAGTTTTCAATCTATGGATCCAATCATTCTTTCAATTGTTTTATATAGTCTATAGTTATAGATCTAGAATAGATGTAGAATTGTAGAGTCTAAAGATTCAGATTTTTAAAATAAAGTTTTCAATTTTGCCAAACGATTATCGCCCCTGGTCTGTATCTATGATATATTCACCACAGACCTATATATAATATATAAATAGTTCAGTGATATTCTCATATTTATATCTAGCTTGACTGTTATTCAGATGTTGTTGTTGTTTTTCAAAAAAAAAAGGGGGGGGGGGAGGATATGGGTCATGTGAATTTAACCTATTTAGATGTATGTTGCCTTTGGTTAATGAGTGTATCATGGTTAATATGCATGACCAAATGCATGACGCGTAGGACGTAATCATCTTCTTTTTTGAAGTAACGTCTGTATTATATAAGATAAGATCAGAGAAACGACGTAGTTTTTTAAGGAAAGTTTCTTATTGATTGGAACTTGTTGATCTAAAAACACAAAGGGGCAATACAAACTAGATCTCTAATACATAATTATGTAAAACTTATTCGGAGAATTTTCTACATCGCGGAAAAAACTATAGGCCTAAATAGTAAGCTTTTTGGTTTATCCGGTGTAAAAAGACAAAAGAAAGAGCATTATCGAATATAGGTCATCTTCCGAAATGAATGATTTTTTTTTTACATAAGGTTTTTGCGAGCCCTGGGTGATAGGTCACTCATTTTTTTTAAAGTGGTTAACAGGTCATCATAGGGTCTAATGGCTGTTGTGATCCTGTTTCTTATAGGCCTATCTTCGTTTGTGATGCGGTCTTTGTGGGCATATAGCATGCAGTTCCATTACTACGAGTCTTCTCTCTTATTCTGCAGTTAGCTTCCAAGATTCGCAAGCATTCTATAAATATGGGCACGACCAAGGATCGCACCAGTGTGATTTAGTCAAGAGAGTTAGCCCTATGCTTTTCTCTTTCAATATTATTTTGAGTGTTGCAAGTGCAGCTGTGGACTTTAAATCTGTCTATCCATCCTAGTAGCTCTACAGCCCGTGGGGGGGCTCTGACCTGCTTCAGCACATCCCTACATTCAGATCTCTCCTGAGCCTTTCGTCTCCACTCCCGAAACCCAAGCTGTTGTAGATCTGCCTCCATACATCATCAATCCATCCCATTCGGGATCTGCCTTTGGGTCAAACAGCGCGCGTGTGTGTGGGGTGGGGGGACTTCGTGTGAGATCGAGTTGATGGTGATTAAGTGCACTGAACATGTGTTATTTAAAAAAAAATAGCCGCAGTAACGAGAGTTTATGAAATGGAAAGTAAAACGACGTGGACTAGCCTATAGGGAGGAGTTGAGATCGACTATTTGGTAGTTTCTTTCTTTTAAAAAAAAAAAAATATTTGATCACAAGTTTCGTAGGCTATATAGACATCAGTTCCAAGCAGAGAAAGGAGATGTGGAGCACGAGAAAAGTGAAAACAAATTTAATGCCACAAGGAGGACAATAGTTATAAGGCTTCATTGAAGAAGTTAGATGATAGAACGAATTGAAGCTTAATTTCCAACATTTTAACATGCTATTTTCGCTCATTTTTTACGGCCTTTCGCTCATTATGACTCCCGCATATAAGACAGATTACTGTTGGAAAAAGATGCCATTTATTTTCAATTTATATAAATATGACTAGATTTACAATTTTAAAAATGTTTACAACAAGGGAAGTAAACCTTACAGTATTGATAAGTTGGGTTGTGTATGTTGAGTTATTCTCCTTAGATTAGCATTGTTCTGTAAAAATAAAAGGACTTTTATATTTTGCTTGTTCTTTTAGGCCTGCAAATGTTTTGGGAATGTAGTTCCCTATAACAGGCAGAGCCGTTCTTATATATAAGGGGACTTGAATTTCTTGACCCTTAATGAGAATTAAAAATCATCATCATCATCAAACTCCATTAGAGTGAGGGCTTGAGAGGCTCAAATCCTCTCTTGCAAAAGCCCTGGACAGAAACCCTGCTGTCTTGCGTAGTGCATAAATGTCGCCATACAGGTCGTGAATATTTGGTTTCCCAGACCTGTCGAGGCGGAGATCAGCATTCTGGGGTAGTAAAACAGAATATGAGGCACGGTTTCCTCTTCTTCCCGCAGCGGGGGCACCGTGAATCAAAATTTGGCCATAGCCGTGAGAAATATGAACCAACAAGACAATGGCCTGTCCTGCACTGTGCTATAATAGCTTGCTCAGGCCTGGACAGTCTCCACCACGGGAAAGTGCGGTCAGGGCGCCTCATGCGCTCCCAGACTCCACGGGCTTTTTGGGAATTGTCCCAGCACTCAAACCACTTTTCCATTTCTGTTTTTTTAATTATAGCCAGAGCATGATGAAAACGAGAATTAAAATAAATAACAAAACAATAAAGTCACGCAATATATTAAAAACGTATTTGTTTGTACATCTACATTGAAATCAATCAATATGTTTTCGAAACGCCCTTATAGCTTATTAAATATGACCAAAAGCCTAGATCTGTCCATCGAAGCTGATATAGATCTCTTCTCCTCTGCATCGTCTGAGCCTGCATCTACTTTTAATGCACCAGACTTGAAATAAGGTATCGACATTTTCGCCAAAAGATCTAACATTGGGTAATCTCACCAGTAAATATAAACTTTTGTTATAAACCTTGAAACATGGTAAAAACTATGTGTGTGTGTGTTGTATTTTTTTTAGTCCTATGCGAGGCCTCCTAGTTTGCCTATGCAAGCCCTGTAAGAGGTCTGACTGCTAGGAACATTATCCATACAATAAGTTGCAGGCGTGACAACAAAACAACAACATAAGTAAAACAATTACGACATTGCGGCGTAGTTATATTTTTGACTTTTTGTAGATCTTCAAGTGTGTTCCAGCGTAGAGTGTTATAACCATTGGAGCGAGCAGTACGTACAGGGTTCCCGTGTGTCACTATAACAGAGTAAAGGACTTACTAATACTAGATGGTTACCTTATACCTGATTCTCCATTACTACAATAATCCCTGTGTAGTTACAGGTCGTTGTTTGGTTATTTCTTCTTCTTCCCATTCCCCGATCAAGTTGAAACTTTGCACGATTATTCATTGTCGATGGCAACACATGAATCAATCAAAAATTTTACAAATTAGTTAATCGATTAGTTATAATAAATTAAGTCGTTCGCTAAAAAATTAAACTAAAAATAGTCTATAAAAACTTCTATCTCCATTAGTACTTGAATAGCTCTGTGGCAAACATGTCGGCCATCCATCCTGGAGGATCGAGACCTCGAATTTGAATTCAGACTATTTTTATATTGCCCTTTAATTGTTGTCTTTTTATAATGGCAAACAATAAATCTTTATCTACCGATTAATGATTACCTCTGCTCATTACTACACCGCTGCCACCATGTTAATTAAGATCTAGGTCCACAGTCAGCAATAAGCAACTACCATTAGCGTCATAGCGGACAACCACACTTATTATCTTGAACGAGTGCACCTTTGCGCACCATATCAACAATGTCTACGGTGCTATCATTTATAGTTTACATTAGTTGACTTCTCTATGTCGTGGTCTAGATTGCTATATCTAATGCTTGAACAGGATGCAGACACTTCATTCTGCGTTATAGGTAGTATAGATTATAATATAATACATTCGTTTTAAATGTATATTATTTTCTTTTTTTTTCCCCTTTGTGTGTTACAATGTATGACGAGTTTAACACACGGATACGCGTAGGACGTAGTTAACTTCTAATTTTGAAAGGAACGCCTAGTAGTTTGGAAACTGATAAGCTTATTCCCAGTGGTCGAGTGGATAAGGCGTAGTAGCCAAGTGTTAAATCCGAATAAATAAGGGAATGACATCGATTGCAAAATTATATGGCATGGCAGTAAACACAAGTGGGAAATCAGGACATTTTCACACTTTCGCTTGCCGAGTGTAGGACACGAACCATAAAAGAATGACATGTTTTCCTTTTGCCAGACGTTTGGTAACTCAATGGCTGGATGGAAGTATGTGGAGGCCCCCGGAGCAAGAGTTTTGTGGAGGCCCCCGGAGCAAGAGTTTTGTGGAGGACTCAGAGCAAGAGTTTGTGGAGGCCCCGGAGCAAGAGTTTTGAGGAGGCCCCGGAGCAAGAGTTTTGTGGAGGCCCCGGAGCAAGAATTTTGTGGAGGACTCAGAGCAAGAGTTTGTGGAGGCCCCGGAGCAAGAGTTTTGAGGAGGCCGCAGAGCAAAAGTTTGTGGAGGCCCCAGAGCAAGAGCTTTGAAGATCCCGGAGCAAGAGTTTTGTGGAGGCCCTGGAGCAAGAATTTTGTGGAGGACTCAGAGCAAGAGTTTGTGGAGGCCCCGGAGCAAGAGTTTTGAGGAGGCCCCTGAGCAAGTGTTTTGTGGAGGTCCTGGAGCAAGAGTTTTGAGGAGGCCCCAGAGCAAAAGTTTGTGGAGGCCCCAGAGCAAGAGCTTTGAGGAGGCCCGGAGCAAGAGTTTTGTGGAGGCCCTGGAGCAAGAATTTTGTGGAGGCCTCAGAGCAAGAGTTTGTGGAGGCCCCGGAGCAAGAGTTTTGTGGAGGCCCTGGAGCAAGAGTTTTTAAAGCATCCACATATGAATGAAAATACTTTTAACTAAAACCATGCTATATTTTTGAAGAAAGAAATAGAGTTCTAGTAAATTTAATCTAAATTTCCTTTTTAAAAAAATGTAGGCCTATGCATATGTTTGTTTTAAAAACTGTATATTGAGCTTGTGGAGGGTAAGGCCCTTGATAGACACTCTGTCTTAAATCCGGAGCTGTATTTACTTATTCCGAGCATGCTAAAAGCGTATTCACCACATTTCGACCAGCCCTAAAAATGCGAAAAAAAAATATGTCAGAAGAAAAAAAAACAACTTTAAAGTTTCTGATCCGCCGAAATTCAGACAGGGCCGGCCTTAGGCCACTGCAACCTATGCCCCGCGCTAATTCTATCTGTAAATTAAATTAAATTAAAATTAAACCAGTATAAAATTGGAAATATGTTATAACGTCCTGTAAATCTATTCAAAACCCATAAAAATCTCCTTAAAATATAGACAACGTTGTCATTTTGGGGTGTCATTCAATATTGTAAACGCCAATGCTACGCGTGATTAAAATAAACGGCATTGTCAGCTTTCATTAAATAAACTGTAGCCTAATGCAAAGAGGAGTTTATTTTCTAATACAAAATCTTTATTATTATCCTTATAATATATCCTACTCTGACTGGGCCCTGCGCAATCCATTACGCATAGGGCCCCGCAATTGTTAGGACCGGCCCTGAATTCAGATATGTTTTTATGTCTTATGTGGAGTTCCCTTGATTGTGGATTTCCCAGGGCTGTAGCCCCGCCTGCCCTCCCTTTAATCCGCCCCTGGGTAACCCTACGAAATGGCCACAGATTTGATTCTTTTTATAACCGTCAGGAACCGAGAGCTACACTTGAGACAAGAATTTAAATAAATAATAAGCTAAAGTTATGCCAGGTTTCCAATCAGTTACATGTCACTTCTAGTTTTTGTCTCCTGTTTATGATCACAATAATAAAATGTCCAACCCGTCCCCCTCACAACACCATCCCTTCCTGTCAAGCCAAACAATGCACTTGAAGCATGTGCCAGGTTGGCCAACCAGGAAGAATAGGAAATTCCCATTTAGTTTGCCAAATGAAAAGCTCAGCTCACAGACCTATTTAGATAGATCATATAGGTCGGCAGCTCAGTGTATGAAAATTGTTATTTTAGTTTCTAATGTTATGAAATAGAATAGTTGTACATATTTTTGAAAATAATAATAATGATATAAATTTTGTAAAGCCACGTTGTTTCAGAATGACTCAAATCCGAAAAGGCTAAATACTGGGTAGGTGAGGGTTCGAATCTCGGTGAAGACATCTTGAATTTCGTGATTTTAATACGCCTCTGAGTCCATCCAACTTGACATTAATTGGGAAAGTAAAGGCGGTTGGTCGTTTTGTTAAGCGTCGGCCATCCATAGAAGAAAGATGACCTTTACAACATCAGCCCTATAGATCACATTTTAGTCCTTAGTGCTATTAGAGCACGGATTGGGTTGCTTGAATTGGCCAGAAAAAAACGACTTGACAGATTTACAATCCCTGATTAAACATGCATGCTAAAATTGACACAGGGATACGCGTAGTACCAAATTCTCTTCTGAAGTAATATCTTTAATTTATAAGATAAGATAAAATCCTGCCCAGGTCCTCTACTATACTAATATCCGGCAGCGATGACCTATTATAACTTCTATTTATAATGACCAAACACACATAAACACGCAAATAGGTCGTATTCCAAGTAAATGTGCATTGTTATAAGTTATTGATTAGCATAAAAATAAGTCCTACTACGAGATAAGAAATTCTTAAATAGGCTCATGACTTGTGTAAAATTTATTGCTGCACATTTCTCTTCGATTGTGTCAATCAAGGGGCCATTTTTGTGAATTTGTGAACAGTTAGGTGTAACTGGGTATTCTGGGCTAGGATTTCCAGTTCTTATCTGGTACAAAGTCTGAGACTGTGTAGATTCCAGTGTCGATGGTAGAGAGTTAGATATATGTCGCAACGTTTGTAACCAAGGGGCAGGCGAAATAATCTAGATCAGCGATGCCCAAACTACGGCCCGCGGGCCAAATCCGGCCCGAGACGTGCTTCTATCCGGCCCGCCAAAACATTGGAACAAAATGAGGAAAAAAGTACAAAATTATAATGTCGGAATACATATTCTCTTTAACTTAGGATTCTCACTCTTTCTTTGGTGAATTGCATCTTTATGTTTGGTATTCTAATATTCTTTTTTTTTTCATTGTAAGAACATGAGTGGTTGTTTTTTTCAATGGCGATTAAACTTGGCTGCTGTTTTTAATTCTTGAAAAATTTAGCTACTGTCTTGAGCTAGCCGTGTCCTTGTGTGGACAGCACTGAGCTTCATGCATAATTTTGGGTCGTGTTCTTTTGATATCAAAGCGATTGGTACCGTTTTGTTTAACGTTTGAGATTTAATGAAATAGGAGAGCCTAAGAAACGTTTAGGAAAACTGGACAGATCTTTACTTATATGATAGTAAGCCAACATGTTTGATTTATACAGAAAGTGTAGCTGTTTTTTAAATAACATAACTTTAAAAGGCATTATGAAATCAAACACATAAACACATATGAATTCGAAATGTTTTCTATTGCCCCTGACGAGTCCACTGACATAACTGATACCGCAAAACTCTTGGTATCTATTCGCGGTTCAAACAGCAATTTTGATATAACAGAGTAGCTAGCAGCTATGAGGATCATGCATGGGACTACAACTGGAGAAGACCTGTTTAAAGAAGTACAACCATCATAGAGGACCTTGCTCTTCCTTGGAATAAATTAGTAGGCGTGACTATTTGATGGCGCTATCAATATGGTTGGATGTCACAATGGACCGAAAGCAAGAGTTATTTAAAAAGAGTCAAATGGAACTGAACCCATGCGGCTTCACTGCATCATTCACCAACAAAATCTCTGTGGAAAGTTTTTGAATCTAGAACATGTGATAATTCACTACAGTTATTAACACTGTCAATTTCATCAAATCATAGGTGTTGAATCACAGAACTTTCAAAGATTTTCTGACTATTTATTGCAGTGAGTCCGAATATGAAAATGTTCTATTTTAGCGTGAGGTGCGCTGGTTAAGCCAAGGAAAGGTATTAAAACTTAGGGTTAGGGTTTATTTGAGACACGAAATTGAAATATTTATGACGGACAAATCAAAACAAATGCCACAACTGAAGGACCCCTCATTTTTGTGGGATTTGACTATTTTATGCGACATCACATCTAAAAGAACTCAACACCAAACTACAAGGGAAAGACCAATTGATTTCGCTTCTTTATACAGACATACGTGCTTTCCAAACAAAATAGCAACTCTTCATTCAACTGGCGTAAAGGTTGCATCTTGCCCACTTTCCAACCTGTACCAATCTACAAAATGATAAGCAGCTAAATATGTCTTTCCCAAAAGAAAAAATGATCAAGCTTCTGAGGCTCTTGATGGATAAAAAAGAAGTGTGGATTTTCATAATTTAAAAAATGAAATCCGTCTTTTTTAAAATCCGTTTGCTGCCGATGTGTCAAGTGCCCCAAAGGATCTGCAACTGGAACTGATTGACTTACAAAGCCAGACATTCCTGCTTGACAAATTTCAAGTGATGCAGACCATTGACGTCTACTCCGTGTTACCTGCAGAAACTTTTCGAAATCTTCGGAAACAAGCGCTAAGAATGATCACAATGTTTTCAAGCACTTATTTGTGTAAACAAACTTTCTTAATCATGAAACGGGCGAAAACCATGTTACGTAATCTCCTATCGGATGAACATCTAAATTCAGTGGTCCGAGTTGGTGTTTCATCTATGCAGTCAGATATTCAAAAGATGGTTTTGGATAAACTTCATGTTTTTTTTTTTTGTTAATATGGCCCGCGACACGAATGCCGAAAATTGAAATGGCCCTCAGACCTAATAAGGCTGGGCATCACTGATCTAGATCTATTTATAAAAAAAAAAAACTATATCAATAGGTTTTTTTAAAGGTCTGTTTACACGGCGAATTAATGGCTGGAAACATGTGAATTGATATTTATCAACACGGGAATCTTAACCACAAGCAACAAGTTTAAAGTCTTAATCCTTGAACTTAAATCTAGATATAGGTCAAGTCTGTACATCAACATGCACATTTGAAATATTAGGCTAACCCCTAGATACCTGACTGTGCTAGAGAGATTAATTTACATGAGACATAGGATTGCTTATTTGACCCCATTCCAAGCTAGAAGTTCAAAGTGACCCAGGCAAAGAAGAACAAAGAGAATAGTAAGTTACCTCTACATCGTTGGTTAGATTTTTAAAAAAAAATCTTATTTTCTTTCATAATTTTGTTTTTACTTTTCTAATTTTCCCAGTCATTTTTCAAGTCTTTTTTTTTTCAATGAAGAATTATCAGACTGATTAACTGAATAAATATCAACATTGGTTAATCCGTTAACTATGTTTTATTTTCAATGCCTATTTAGTCTATTTAAAAAAACCAAAGCTATTAGAGATATGAAACCCTGTAGGGCCTATGTATAAATTCAGATATTATATGTGAGTGCTTCATATTCCTTTGAGGCCCTAATCAATAGCTTGCGTTGCTTAAAAGTAAATGCGACCCTGTTTGTTTTATCATATTTTAAAGTTTTAATTATTAACCATGACTTGATTGAAGGAATGTCTGCAATTCATAAGATAGGAAGATAAAATGATGACGAAAGAAAGATAAGATAAGAAAGAAAGATAAGAGAGATGGTGGAAAGAAAAAGGGGTCGAAGCTTGTTTATTTGTCCCATTAATAATCAAAATACGAATTTCTTTTTTTTTTTAACTGACAGGTCCTTCCTGAGCCCTAACACTGGCAGGTCCTCCTTGAGCCCTAACACTGGCAGGCATGGTCAATTTGACTAATTGCTCCAAATTGGGCCCCGCGCTTGGCAAGTGCCCCGCAATTTATGTTTAAGCCAAACAAGTCAATATTAATTATACTTTTAAAGATGGGGGACTTATAGGGTTAACATAATTAGTGTATCGTATGATTGACGCTACTGACGTTTGAGTTAATTCATACTCATGTTGTATAATTAAATGTTGATCAAATAATCTAATGAATAGTAATCGTAGTTATTGCTAAAAAAAAAAGGGGTGGGGGACCTCTAAAGCATCCATTTATTGGGTCCCACAATTTATAAGGCCGATCTGCTGACAGGTCCTTCCTGAGCTCTAACATTGTCAGGTCCATTTTGGGCTCTAACACTGGCAGGTCCTTCCTCAGTTCCAACATTATCAGGTCCTTTTTGGGCTTTAACAGTGGCAGGTCTTTCCAGAGTTCTAACATTGTCAGGTCCATTATGGGCTCTAACACTGGCAGGTCCTTCCTCAGTTCCAACATTGTCAGGTCCTTTTTGGGCTCTATCACTGGCAGGTCCTTCCTCAGTTCCAACATTGTCAGGTCCTTTTTGGGCTTTAACACTGGCAGGTCCTTCCAGAGTTCTAACATTGTCAGGTCCTTTTTGGGCTCTAACACTGGCAGGTCTTTCCTCAGTTCCAACATTGTAAGGTCCTTTTTGGGCTCTAACACTGGCAGTTCCTTCCTCAGTTCCAACATTATCAGGTCCTTTTTGGGCTTTAACAGTGGCAGGTCTTTCCAGAGTTCTAACATTGTCAGGTCCATTATGGGCTCTAACACTGGCAGGTCCTTCCTCAGTTCCAACATTGTCAGGTCCTTTTTGGGCTCTATCACTGGCAGGTCCTTCCTCAGTTCCAACATTGTCAGGTCCTTTTTGGGCTTTAACACTGGCAGGTCCTTCCAGAGTTCTAACATTGTCAGGTCCTTTTTTGGGCTCTAACACTGGCAGGTCCTTCCTCAGTTCCAACATTGTCAGGTCCATTATGGGCTCTAACACAGGCAGGTCCTTCCTCAGTTCCAACATTGTCAGGTCCTTTTTGGGCTCTAACACTGGCAGGTCCTTCCTCAGTTCCAACATTGTCAGGTCCTTTTTGGGCTCTAACACTGGCAGGTCCTTCCTCAGTTCCAACATTGTCAGGTCCTTTTTGGGCTCTAACACTGGCAGGTCCTTCCTCAGTTCCAACATTGTCAGGTCCATTATGGGCTCTAACACTGGCAGGTCCTTCCAGAGTTCTAACATTGTCAGGTCCATTAAAGGCTCTAACACTGGCAGGTCCTTCCAGAGTTCTAACATTGTCAGGTCCTTTTGGGGCTCTAACACTGGCAGGTCCTTCCTCAGTTCCAACATTGTCAGGTCCATTATGGGCTCTAACACTGGCAGGTTTTTCCTGAGTTCTAACACTGGCATGTCCTTTCTGAGTCTTTATGTCAATGAGACAAAACAAACTCGCAAACAGGGCATATAACTAGACCATAGAGTGAATAGTCACTTATGTGAATGTGGATTTCGTTGCCATTTTAAGATGACGGCACTTTTAGCATCTGTTACAAACCAGTTTAAAAATAGTTTAGAGCTCATATCTGTTTATGTGCAAAAGGGGGGGGGGTGATATGAGTGATCTGCGTACTTGTTTCAATCTAAACAACCATCGACGCAGGTAAACAAAAACACACGCTTTCACTCTTTCACACACTCTCTCACACACACATACACACCTCTCTATCACGCTTACACCCACACTTTTTATCCTACACGTCACAAACACACAATCTCTTTACATTTTCACACACCCTCTTTCTCACACTCTCACATACTCTCTTACATACACACTCTTACACATCCTCTTTATCATTCTCACATAAATACACTCACTTTCTCACACACGCTCTCTGACATATATAAAATGTCATGAACCTCTTTCTCAGACTCTCAAAGCTATATTCACACACTTTTATGGAATGTGTGTGTGTGTGTGTGTGTCTTTATGGTGATGGTGGGAAGAGGTTAGCGATTGGTTGTGAATGACGCAACATAAGTGGATTGTCGTCAGTTGGTCTTAGGAGAGACGACTCCTGGACATGAGACTGGAAGCTTGTGTTAGTGTAGTGAGTTAAGATTTTGTCGCTAACAGGAGAAGGGGCAAAGGCGAGTAACTGGCGCCTTAACCAGTAAGCTTCGGGTAGGAGGGGCTCGTTAGCCATGGCTGGCTACTCACCTAGGAGAAGGAAAACTCTGAATTCAAACCTCTGTTGTCTTGCAGCTATACCCAATCATGGGAAAGGCTTCGGGAGTCAACCCTGAGGAAAAATCAGGAGCTGGCGACCCTAAGGCAGTTCGCAGCACCCAGTGCTACACTCTGGCAGAACCTGCGACACCGCTGACCCCAAACTGTATCGGCACTGCCGTTCTTTGGATACATCAGCTGCGTGGAGTGGGGGGGGGGGGAACTAATGTGTGGACGACATCGTTCTGATCACAACTTAAAGCCCAGGCATTCATCTCATTTCCATGAGATGATCCATAGTCGCTTTGCGACTGAAGGAGGCCATAAAGAGATATTTTGTTAAAAATATTATTATTAAAGTCTAGTACATTTATTCAATTTCATATTAACTTGATTTTGTTTATATTATAAATAAAGTGTTATTTATTTGCTTATAAAGGGAAGTTATTCAAGTAATTTGAATTTGTATTAGTTAAGATATATAATGACTACAATGGTTTAATTGTCTACAAGCAGTTTGGTGCTATAAGTCAACGACCGGTAACCACACAGACACGCACAGCCTCTTTATCACAGTCTCTCTCTCTCTCTCTTTCTCTCTCTCTCTCTCTCTCTCTCACTCATACTAGTGTTGATATGGCAACGTACTGATTCTGTAATTGACATTTATTAAGGCCTAATAATCTTTAGCATCACGCTTGTACGAATGATATCTAAAGCTTAATTAAATCGTTATGTCAAAACATTTTTTTATTCAATGAATATTGTCCCCAGACCTGTGACGTGGCAACAAGCTATTGGTGTAAGCTGCCCATAGGTTGCGACGTTGTAGGTGTTCAGGTCTACTATCACGACTGGTCTCGATTAAAACACGATAAGCGATGAATGCTAGATATCATAAAACTGTGATCAATAACCTGAACTAGAACAGGAAACAAAACAATATCAACTGCAGGATTAAAAACTAAAACCATAATCTCATATATCCAGTGTACGGAAGCCATGGCATCATTATACCCAGACCCATAAAGACAAGTATGGGATTTACGGTTCAATTAGATTGAGTCATTTTAACTGGATACAATAAAAATAACATTTAGAATAAAAAAAATTGCGTTACCACGTCAGTCATAGTGTATAATGGAGAGAGAGAGAAAGAGAGAGAAAGAGGCAGAGAAAAAAGAGGGAGAGATACATGGGAAAGAGTGGGAGGCAAAGATGAGAGAGAGGGAGGGATAAAGAAGTAAAAAATGTTTTGCAAAATGTTTTACATAATTCGGATGTTCCTTCAGAGTTGAAGATAGTTTACTTCCTAGTCCAAACCTCCCGCAGGACGACGGGGGATGGGAGCGGGCAGGGTTTGAACCCTCGACCGTCGAAAAATCCGAACAGTCCAGCGCGCTAACCGCACGACCAGGCAGCCATACAGAAGTAGAGAGGAAAGAATAGAGAGTGATTAAGCCATGCCCAAAAAATGAAGAAAAACAATTAACTACATTAGTTTTGAGATACTTTGAAAAATTTTTTAATCTCGATCATTTTTTTTTTATTATTATTATTCTTAATTATTATTAATTATTATTCTTACAAAATTCCTTTTTTTTTTTCGAAATATGATGGTGTTCCTTTTAGTGAAGCCTTTCACCACACATTTTCCTGATAATTCTATCTGCAACTTTGCGTTAGCTAATGCTGATTGTCCAAATATAATTTTTTTTTTGTGAGCCCTAGTACTTCGAATCAATAATTTAATATTTCTTAGATTAGAAATTATAGTTCTCCACTGCATCGCTTCTTTCAACTTCTTTGTTATCCAATTAGTATTAAATATTATTATTGTCGAAATGGTTTTGGTCGCATATCATGCTATGTTGAATAACTCGTGGTGTTATGTTTGGCAGATTTCTTTCCCCTATTGACCTTATAGCATTTTGAGTTGTAACGGGAAAAAAAACAATAACAAACAAAAAAAGAACCAGTCAGATATGAGCTACATAGAATTTTTAAAAAGTCTTTGTAAAGAACTGGACCGGATTTACCTATAATGTGTGACACTGTAAAGTGTAATACAGTCATGTTATGTAGTGTGTAATACTATCATATAGACCTACGCGACGTAATATGTAATGTGCAATACTACGTTATATGTGACACTGTAACGTCTGATACTTTCATATACTAAAAGAAAGAAAAGTTCCCCTTTCAGACCTTGTGAACACATAGGGCAGGAAATCTCTTTCTGTGTATTAACGAGGCCTACGGTTAACAAGGGTGCCATGTGGCCAGCACAACGACCAACTGCCTTTACTTTTCCCCAACTAATGCCAGGTACCCATCAGAGCTGGGTGGACTCAGAGGCGCCCGAAGATCCCGAAATTAAAAATCCCAGACTAGACCAGGATTTGAACCCCGGTGCCCGGTTCGGCTTTACCGCTCAGCCACCGCGCCTCCACTTTCATATACTAGTAATGTTTAATACTATGTAATATGAATATGTGGTTCTATGTAATGTTTAGTACTATGCAATTCGGTATAATTTTAGTCTACTTTATGCGTAATACTGATTGATGCAGGCCACAACTAAATGTGCGCGTGTAGGCATAAGGGTACCCATATTAAATGTATATCTCGCTTTCAAGGTTAAAGTCAATCCGTTTCATGTGTGAGAGCGTGTGCGTGTGTGTCTATCGTGTAGATCTGATCAAGATGTAGTCTTTGGTATCGTGCTTGTATCCCAACACAATCAGACAATCTGACACTCGTCTTGTTTGCTAAGCGCACATTGACTATATCCCAACATGTAGATCTAGGTCTCCATCTATCATCTATAGTGTTGAAAGTAGAGCTGACTGCGAAGGAACGGAGCGCTTAACTACTAAGCGAACAAAAAAAAAACATTAAAAAAATAATTTAAACAAACACAAAACTTATATTAAATATAATATATTAAATTTTATCAATAAGTTTGAATCAGTCATGTAACTAAGGATCAGTCGTGTATGATTAATCTAGACATTATAAATAAATAAAAAAAGCGATTATAAATGTTTTTATCTTTTTTTTTAAGCTTTTTAGCTTTCTCAATGCTATGTGATTCTATCACTTGTCTGGACCAGTTGTAAAAGGCGAGGGAAGAGGGGGGTATCTGTGAATACTCCTTCTTCCCCAGTGCTACTAAAGGTAACTAGAGCATGGAATGGGTTGCCTTAGCTAGCCAGGAAAAACAGTGACTTGGCAGAATTTAAGTCATTGGTAAACATGCATGACTAGATGCATGACACCTAGGACGTAATCATCTTCTTTTTTTTTAAGTAACGTCTGTATTATATAAGAAGAAGTTTACATAATCGTTTTTTTTTTTAATTCATTTAATGTTCACTCATGTTTCAAGAGTCCTCAAAGGGGACTAATTCAACTTATACCACCACATCTAATTAATCACCAATAATTAATTAACTAATTAGTTGTTGTAATTTTATGTTGATTTTTGTATTGCCAGGTAAAGGAAATAATTGTGCAAAATTTCAGCTTGATCCTAGTTTGGGAGAGAGGGAGAAATAACTTATACCAACTTTTTACCATATATGCAGAGTGAGTTGATATTTACACTTTGTACATAAAATGATCACGACTACCAGATTGTATAGCCAACACTGCCCATGAGTTAAAACAGGTGTACTTTTTCATTTTTATAATCTGTGTTAGTCGCTCTTCATCGGTGTGTTGAGAATAAAGAGCAGTGCAAGACTGCGGACGCATAGGGGCCTCGCCTCTCCACATTTGGAGATAGATATATAGATAATAACGGAAATTAGATTAGATTTACTAAATCTCTTATTTCTTTCTTCAGAAAGACGGCATTGTTTCAGATTTTTAAACATTAGTTGTGTGGAAGCTAGGGTAAAAGCTCCTCCACAGAAATCCTAACCAGGGCCTCCACTTACTAAACTCCGGCACTCCTCTTCGCTGGGTTGATCTGTGTTATCCTAATCGTTCACGTTGTTTTATAACATCCCAATCTCAGTTCAAGATAATAATAATAAGAGAATAGTCTTGTAATAGTAGGCTAGTAGACACTAATAAACACTTTCTTAAATTGTCTGTATAAATGCTGCTTTATTCATGTTAGATCGTCCATATATATAGGACTAAAAGGAATGTAATCATTCCCCCCTATCTGTTAATTAGCGCATTCTTTCGACATGTCAGCAATGTAGGTTACTGGGTTACAATAACGAGACGGGCCTGACCGTGACCTCCGTGACCTATGTCGAAGGTGCCGGCCTGACCAAACAATAACATTTACTATCACAATCCCTCGTTGCCTGTCAGAGGGCGGTACTGCTGCAGAGCTGCCACATCAGCAGACAATTCCTCAGTGGAAACTGATAAAAGAACTACAATAAGAACATAAAACTAAAATGTTATTTAACCTTGGTTAGGCCAATAATAGAATATGCATCCACCGTTTGGGACCCCTCAACTCAAGAAAACATTAAGAAACTGGAACAAACACAAAATAGAGCAGTGAGATTCATAACAAACGAATATTCACATTTGACTAGAGTAACACCATTAGTAAAATCACTAAATTTAGGAAGCCTTCAGGACAGAAGACTCAAAAGTAAAGTAGCAATTATACATAAAACACTGAACCATAATCTTCAAATACAAAAACAAAATCTAGACACAAAAATAAAGGCACATTCCTCGTCCCATATGCTAGGATAAATTTGTACAAATACTCCTTCTTCCCTAGTGCTATTAGAGCATGGAATGGGTTGCCTGAGCTAGCCAGAAAAACCAGTGACTTGGCAGAATTTAAGTCATTGGTTAATATGCATGACTAAATGCATGACGCGTATCACGTAATCATCTTCTTTTTTTGAAGTAACGTCTGTATTATATAAGATAAGATAAGAAAAAAAAAAGAATCATATATTCATTATCTGTAAATCAAAACACATATTATATAAAAAATTGTCAAAACCATCGGACTTTCCCTTTAAGCATTGTGGGGCCCTATTCGAAACGGATTTCGCGGGGCCAAGTTTGGGTAGGGAAGCGGACAATAAGTCCAATTTAAGAGAAAACAAATTCGTCTATGCATTTTATTCATTCTTTACTACGTACAGAATTACTTAACGAGCCTTGCGTGTAGCAAAGTCATACAGTATATCATAATAATTCTGTTTCCCACATAGATCCCGCTCAATAGCAAGAATTACCAAAAGTTTCAATGTATCTTTGAGAATTGTTGACCTCAAGTATTTCTTCATTAGTTTGAGGCACGAGAAGCTTCTTTCACCTGATTACACAATTACGGCTAATGCATAATGCCTTTTTTATTAATAGCGCGTAGGATTGACGTTTTGAATATTGAATGACACCCCAAAATGACAATTTTTTTCTATGTATTTCCGTATATTTTAAGGACTTTTTCGTATATTTTGCAATTTCGGGAGATTTCCAGGTGCTCCTGGTAAACCGACAGGAGTGCGCGGGAAATCTGTTTTAAGTTATAAAATGGTTTAATTTAATAATTCATACACCTTGAATTAGCGCGGGTTCCACGAAAGTGCGGATCCTTCGGTCACATAGGTTGCAGTGGCCTAAGACCGGCCTTGCAAAATAGCGGCGTATGCTATGCCGCCGGTCGACTAATCATCTTTATTAACCGTAAGGAATTCGTTTACAATTGTGCACTACAAAAAACAATCCATGATTAGAGCAAACTTTTTTTACCAGTTTACGTTCGTACTTCATACCCAACTTTCTCTTTAGCATTACGCCATCAGGATATAGACCTACTTCCCACAGAATGATGGACAACAAACCAAATCAAACTTAGTACATTCACAATCAAAGATCGTTTCGTTTTTCTCTTGTTCGCCAGCCGCTTCTTGTGTCAATAATTGAGTTAAAGCAATTGAAATTCTCAACAAGTAAGAATGACTGTAGTCACAGTAGTGTGCTGAGGTGTCTGAATATTTGGCGACAGGATAATTCTATCTCCAACCATAGATGGAAAAAGACAGGCTTTCTACTTGTTTTTTTTTAGTGTGTGTGTGTGCGTATTTGGAAAGAGACAGGCTTTCTACTTGTTTTTTTAGTGTGTGTGTGTGCGTATTTGGAAAGACAGGCTTTCTACTTGTTTTTTTTAGTGTGTGTGTGTGTGCGTATTTGGAAAGACAGGCTTTCTTCAGATATCACTGAAATCCTACTCGGAGCCCAGTTGTTAAAGGACTGGGAGATGGAGATGGCTTACGAATTTCTTTTCTTCCGGAAGATGCCTCTGGCAAAAGTTTGAGAAACACTGATGTTAGAGTATGAAGTCATGTAATCACTTTCCGGAGTCTTGAGACACATAAAAAAAGAAACCGGAGTGGCGCGTGTTCCCGCATACAACAACTTTACCGATATCTTGACGTAGCTATTACACAAACAAACGAAACAATTCCTATTTGGAATTCTCTTTTTGATATTTCTTGTGTTTATCTTACGAAAACTATATGTAAGAAAAATCATTTATATATGACTCGGAACAACCGTTCCATTCTGTAATGGTTCTAGGCCATTCTAGGAAGGAGTATGTGTACGAATATTCCATAGCCAGTTCATCTGGCTGCCCTGTCGTGCGGTATACGAGATGGACTGTCGATCGGTGGTCCCGGGTTCAAACCTGCCCGCTGCCATCCTCTCATCGTTCTGGGAACTAGGAAGTTCAGTATCGTCAACTCTGAAGGAACATCCGAAACATGTCAAGCAAACAGCTCTCGTTTTTGAATAAACAAAAAAACTCATTTCGACCCTGCCTTCAGTTTGAGTAACTGAAGCTACTCTGAAACTTGAAATCAGAAAAATTATATACTTATCTTATTTTATAAAATACAGGCGTTACTTTAAAAAAAAAGAAGATGATTACGTCCTACGCGTCATGCATCTAGTCATGCATGTCAACAGATGACTTAAATTCTGCCAAATCATTGGTTTTTCTGGCTTGCTCAGGCAACTCATTCCATGCTCTAATAGCACTAGGGAAGAAGAAATATATAAATACAAATTTGTCCTAGCATATGGAAATAGAAATGTGCCTTTATTTTTGTGTCTTTCTGAGTAATTTATTCAATTTTGTTTTTGTATTTGAACATTATGGTACCGTGTTTTATGTATAATTGCTACTTAATTTTTTAAGTCTTTCTAAATTTAGTGATTTTACTAAAGGTGTTAGATACAAATGAGATAACTATGCGCTTTGAAAACTAAAGATTTAAAACCAGAATAATGCTGCATACTTCTGTGTACAGACATTGTCTATTGCCCTTATGACTTGTTAAGAAATAATAGAGTGACTGTGTAATAATGAGAATAATAGATGGATTCCTCAGTTCAGGATCTAAGTGTCAACTTATTATAGATTATAAGCTACAAGTCTTTTGTCTCATATGACACTTCTAAGCTTGTTGTTGATTCCTCACTGCAGGGGGATTGTTTTTATTGAAGTCTTCCGTTTTTCAGTTTGTTTGTTGAGTATTAAAAAACAAAACAGATGTGTTTACTTTGAAAAGAATATCGTCATTTTCCTTTTCCACAACCAGCACGTTAACTATTTAGAGTAAATGTGTGGTATAAACCACTTGGCTACGTGGGTAGGGTCGAGTTACGTGGGTGGGGATCGAGTTCGAATCCATGTGTCTCCTATGAGTTTTTGATTCCAGATTTGACTATGTTGTGTTTGCTGAGCATTTTTCCACCAGTGGCGTAGCTAGGAATTTGCCATCAATTAGGGGCCCCGGGGTGCTTGACCTCTTTGGGGGCCCCTGCATTTTGACATTCGACATCATGACCTGAGGAAATTGACGTAATATTTTATATTAAAATTTCAAACAATCAATTGGGGTCCCCCTCAAGTGGGGGCTCGGGGGGATTTTCAAATTTTCCCCTCTCCTCCCCCCACCCTAGATACGCCACTGCCTCTCAGCCTCCACATTTCCATAAAAGAAATTTGAGCTGAGAGCATCAAGCATACTACAGGAGCACAGAAGACGCGCTGTATAAACACAATTATTATTATTATTATTTATTAATATCCTTTCTCTTGCACTGCCAGGGTCGAGCTTTGTTTAAAGGAGACAATTCATTGAAATCCCTTTAACAGAGCCTACTGAAGAATTTTCTGGCAATGTAGCAGATCTGCAGCATTTCCGTCCTCAGACAGGGATCCTTATGATCCTTATGGAAATTTGCTGTGATTACAAGGACTCATATATTCTCATATAAAGACAACACAACAGAAACATAATAATAATTATAATTATAGCTTTTATTTAGCGCTACTTTCATGCTTGTAGCGTACTCAGACCGGTATGATCTAATCTCAGTTCTGGACCAGTGGGGGTGAGGGGGGCATCTGCTGCCTTAAGGCGCTTATTAAACACAACACAGCTCGAGTCGGGTGACGAACTTCGAGACACCTTTATAGGTAGCGAAGCCAAGTACGCGAACGAGGGCTCTCAAACCACGCTTCCCACATGCACATAAATAGAACAGACACAACATAGACAGAAAATATAGACGTTAAAAATCCACAGTTTTCTAGTCTTGTCAGTCAAAATTGGTCTAATACAGTTTATAAGGTAATCGGTTGACTCGCTAACTTCTCGTGGCGACTATTTATAGTAAGTAGGCGTATCTCTATCAGACCTGCGTATCAGGACCACGTGTTGATGGATTAGTTTCGCAACCTGGTTATAGCGACCTAGGTAGGCAGATTCTGCCAAAGCTAAACATCCTGGTATTTTGAGTTCATTTGACTCACCCGCGTTTCCACACTTTCGGCTTTCCCCCCGCCTGCATTCTGAGCTTCAGATGCTCTAAGCTCCCCCCCCCCCCCATTGTAATTCGTGAAAGAGCCCCGGGGGTCAAGTATTATCCTGCATTCTGAGCTTTAGATTCTGTAAGTTGCCCCCCATCTGTGGCATTTTACGTCTCGAGAGACGATCTTTTCCCTTTGCAACTTCTTGTGTGACTAAAGAGGCCAATCCTTGATACACAGCTGCGATCGCAGGTTGGGCATATATAATAACCAGGCGCCGTTGCATTTTCACCCTTCTTTCTGCTTCTGTTGTGTATGGCATCTGCAATCTTTGACCCTTCCTTTATGCTCTCTCTCCATGAGGATCTGTCCAGTGCCACCTCTTCCCAGTTGCCAGTGCCGATTTTGAGGAGCTTCATGTCGCGTTTGCATACATCCGTATAACGTAAAAGTGGGCGACCAGCGGCTCTCCTGCCTTCTATTAGATTGCCATACAGGATGTGCTGTGGAAGTCGACCTTCTGGCATTCTACGAACGTGGCCAAGCCAGCCAAGTTGCCCCCCATACACACACACAAACACACCCATTTGTGGTCCAAAACAGTCCCGATGCGGAGCGTTTTCCAGTATTCTGAGCTTCAGACGCTATAATCCCCCTCCTCTCAATCGTAATCCGAGGCAGAACCCCGGGGTCAAGTGTGTTCCTGTATTCTGAGGTTCAGATGGTCTAAGTCCCCCCCCCCCAAAAAAAAAGTCCCATTCAGAGCCCCGGGGCGAAGTGTTTACCTGCATTCCGAGATTCCCATTAATGATAATGGTCGTTGTTAATTGATTGACACTAGAATATGGGTTCATACTTAGGCCTATAATACAACAGAATTATTTGTCTTTAAAAAAAAAAAAAATCAAAAGACCGCCTTCTCTACACGCATGGACGTAAGCGTTGAGTGAGTTGGTGCATTCTTTTATTTAAAAAAAAAAGAAGCAAAACAGGAAATAACATTAACGCAGATCAGCTGGCTGAATAGCAGAAGGCTCCTTTTTTAAATTCCACGAAAAGGAGAAGCGAATTTAACTAGAAGCTACCGAGTTAAATATGCAAGTACGTGTAAGATTGCTTCCTTGTGTTGTGAGTTCAACTGCTTTACAATGGGCTATTATTGGCTAATTGGAACGATGATTCTCAAAGCGTGATATATAATTAAATAAACACGTCCGGCTAAAGGAGAACATGTCCTCCTTTTTAAGGTTTTGTCCTCCGTCCGGCAGGAATTGGGCTGAATTGTGAAAATGTCCGGCTTTTACTCTGTTGTTTACTGCATTGACGTATTAACCAGCAATGAAATTCAATCCTTTATGTCTTCTAGTTGAAATGCACAAGCTCATACATAACTGATTTAATGTCATGCATACATCACACATGCCAAATACTGGGATATCGGTGTGAAAGATGTTCCATTGTTTGATAAGTAGTGTAGAGTTTTATGATAAACTTAGCAATGTCAAGGACGCTCAATTGAATATCACTGCTTCCAACTGCATTGAGCAATAATTTCAACTCAGGCGCCATTTCGCCCTCACTGGCGTAGAGGCAAGTAGCTGGCAGCGGGTGGCCTCTGAAAGAGACTGTTAGAGAGCTCTCACAAAGACTGCGAGTACCATATTTGAGACCCAAAGACAAGACCTTGTTGAAGACAGGCGCAGAAGACGAAAAGAAAACTTAAACAAACCGCCGGCGGAGAAAGGCTTTGTCTGCACGATATGCGGGAAAATATGTAGGTCGCAACTGGGCTAGTGTAGCCATGAAAAAACAGGGTTCTCAAACTAGGGTCCGCAAGACGACCGAATGGGTCCGAGGAAAGATGAAAAATTTGTATTAAATTAAAATAGCTTCTTCGCTTAAAGCCAGTTTTTTTTTTTCATTTCTTCCGATTAGAGAGGGACTTTGGATTGTTTAGACATTCTCCCATCTTTGGCCATAATGTCTGCTTTTTCATTGCCTTCTAACTCAATGCGGTCTGTGTCACTGTGATCCGTTGGAGGACTGTTACCTCGCTGTTGTTGTTGAGATTCACAAGAGCTGTAATCTAAATAGACACTCATTAACAAAGTTTTGCTTTTTGTTACATTACATTTGTTACTTCTTTAATATGCATTCATGCATCTTTTTAAACTAGATGTCCGTATTAAGTTTTGACCATATAAAAGGGGCCCCAGGGTCAAAAAAAAGTGTGAGGATCTCTGATGTAAAACGCTGCACTCATCCTTAAGACATTCCCATTAATTTCCTAATGAACGAAAGATAATCTTCGTATTGAGTCTCCTTCATTACCACCAGTTAGTTCCCCTTTTTTTTTAAAAAAAGTTCTAAGTCATTAAGCAATAGTCTAATGATGTTATAGCTAAACAAGTACAATTTAATATTACAGTAATTACAGAATAGTTTTAACTTTCTCTTTTTTTCCTTTTTTTTTTACACTAATCAACTCAGTGCTATCTGGCTCGATTGTTTTTGTAGACTTAAAAGACTGGGGGTGGCGTAAACTAAGAAGTTTCCGTGCTTCCATAGGGCGCTAGACAAATACCTCAGCTCCAGTTAAGTATGGATGAAAACTTTGCCGGCCTTATTTTCTTAGCCAAGCGATGAGTGCCATGCTTGTAAAATGATTTGTAGAATAGTTTCATGGTTTCGGATGTTTGTTCAGATTCTGTAGGTAATTACAACGTAGCCAAAACGTCTCACATGATGACGAGGGATGGCGGCTACCAACGAGCCCATTAATAACAATAATAATGATAATTAAATTAAATTTACATGAAAAAAAAAATATTGTCTCTGATTCATTGAAATAGCAAGCCCACACATTTATTTTGATATTTCAAGTCAAACTTTTTTTTTTGGCTTGACTAGTCCGGAGAGAGGAGGGGGGAGAGAGAGAGAGAAAGATTTCCTTGGAGCTCAGCAAACACAATTAGCTCAGTTAGGTTTCAATAATAGAATATGCATCCTCTGTTTTGGGACCCCTCTACTCAAAAAAACATTACAAAACTGGAACAAATACAAAATAGCGCAGTGAGAATCATAACAAACGAATATTCACATTTGACTAGAGTAACAACTTTAGTAAAATCACGAAATTCAGAAAGCCTTCAGGATAGAAGACTTAAAAGTAAAGTAGCAATTATACATAAAACATTTAACCATAATCTTAAAATACAAAAACAAAATCTAATAACATACTCAGAAAGACACAAATATAAAGGCACATTCTTCGTTCCATATGCCAGGACAAATTTGTACAAATGCTGCTTCTTCCCTAGTGCTATTAGAGCATGGAATGAGTTGCCTGAGCCAGCCAGGAAAACCAATGTCTTGACAGAATTTAAGTCATTGGTTAACATGCATGACTAGATTGACCTAGGAACACGCGTAGGTCGTAATCATCTTATTTTTTTTAAAGTAACGTCTGTAGTATTTTATAAGATAAGATAAGAGCCTTCATTAATTGCAGACCTGTTTATACTTCTCAGCAACACATCTCTTAACCGGTAAAATGGAAAAGTTTTCCAAAACAACTCTAGAACTAAATCTAGGTTTATTGGATAAAACAGACATTTGATATATCAAAACCATTTCAACAGGGGTGGGGTTGGATCAGAGCGATGTGCTTTTCCTCTCTCTCTTACTATTTTCAAATTTTTTTTATTTTTTTTTTTTACCTGCAATCTATTTTCTCGTTTAACCCTTTAAACGCGTGTGGTAGATTAGCCTCTAAAAATCAGAATTGTAATTCCATTTTTTATGCACTCATAGTAAAACAGCTCAGCACTTTAAGGGTTAACCTGATCTATTCACACACGCTCGGTTACTCTTTTAACTTCGTTGGTCTCCGCGGCGGCTCTGTTGACACATCTGAGTAATTAAATATTCAAGCTAGTTGGCGACTTTAAGTACATAGGTATAATAGCTGCAGTCCCCTTTGCCCGCATCAGTTCGTGCTAATGCTTCTCGTTCAGCTTCAAGTGTTGCTTACAGGGGCGGACTGAGTATCAAAATCGCCCCCCCCCCGTTTTCTGCGATATATATATATATATATATATATATATATATATATATATATATATATATATATATATATATCTTCGTCTTGCTGCTGTCACTTTTTTTTTAAAGTTGTCTGCATACAAAAAAATATGTTTTCTTTGGTCGCGACCAGACCGGCCCATTAGGAACCGGCCCAACGGGCATTTGCCCGTTTGCCCATATAGCCAGTTCGCCCTTGGTTGCTAAACTCAAGTCACACTAAATAAATAAATTTCTAGACATAAGTGCAGCTTGTCTGGATGGTTTGCTTTACCAGATTTTCACTCTTTCAAGTGTTGCCCTAATATTTGTTATCCGTCACTAATGTGAATAAAATGTTATCCATTACAAATCTCTTTGCTAGGTGTTGCGGTTTTTCGGTTGGAAAGAGAGAGCATGTTATGTACACTAGAAATAACAATTACTTTAGTTCATCAATATTTGAAGACATTAAATTTTACTGGTTCGGTCACAGCTTGCAATAATCTTGTTCCATTTTGTTTTGTTTGCTTTTCGATCTGATAAAGTCTAAACAAAAGATGTATCGTTAGCTTAATCCCTTTTTTAAAAAAAAATCTGATCCTACTTTTACTTGGTTCTGTGAAAATATCAAAACATCTGGAGCTATTCTTAGTCTACCTTAAGTTTGTTTTTTTCACGCACTCACATTCTCACGAGAATTGTTGGCTGGTTTCATGGTTCATCTCTTACATTAGCTCTTCTATTCCCTAGTCAGACGCTATTTTTACATCAGGTTAGCGGGCGAAAAATGCCTCCTTAAAATAGCTACTAGGGGCTCTTTAGCCGTAGGTCTGACTTCACGACTGTGACGTGGCAACGAGCTGTTTGTCTAGACTTCCCACAGGTTACGACGTCGCAGATCCCCAGGCCGTCTAAAACGATTAGCCTCGGTAGAGCTCCTGCCTCACTTGTCACGTGCCATCATGTCGAACCCGGTCAAAAGATTTTGTGAGGTAAATTTAAAAAAATAAATGTTTTACAGGGTTCAAACCTGGGACCACCGAATGACAGTCCAGAGCGCATACCACACGACCATCAAGAAGTCTTTGAAATTGTGTACCAGTTTCTTTTAGTGTTGAGGGCATTTGTTCAACAGTGTTTCTATCTGCTCTGAAGCCTGCTTGTTCTTCGCCTTTCCTCTTGAGTCTGTTATGAATTATTCTTGGCATAAGACAGTGGCGAACTAGGTGGCAAAATCGGCCATGGCATTAATTACTATAGGCTCACACATTGCGTGCCATATGATGCGTATCCATTCGTACTTGTCAAAATATGTAAAGTTTCGTCCGTCACCATAGACTAGACTGATAAATGCGTGGGCTGGTAAAATATGTTGTATTGATACATTTAGATAGGTTTAGAGCCTATAGAATGAAAAACTTTAATACATGAATTTTGAAATTATTTGAAGTGATGGAAATAGTAAAAATTAACACTTTAAAAAATAGCGACATGAGAAGTTCATTCTACCGTATATTTCAAAAGCTACTCGCCGACAAATCGTTTATGACAATTTCTTATAGAACATCTTTATCAAAAGCTATCAACAGGAAGAGGGAATTTATAAAATTATTTATGGACATAGGCCAACACTGTCATTCCAAGTGGCCCATTTGGCGGCGGCCCCACCAGCGCATTCTGTGCCGGCCCAAATGCCAATATATTATATAGCAAGTCTGACCTGGCAATCAGGCATTAGGCCTATCTTGTTAGGATGGCTGAACAGAAGAAGAAGAAGATAAAACTTATTTTTTTGTTTTGGTTGGAAATATATTTTGGAATATAGCTTCAAGATTTAGATTCTACATTTCACGGTTTCCCCTAAAATAAAATTTCCTATTTACAGGTTTGCAAAATAACAGATAGTCTAGCTAGTGGCAGGCCTATAGTGTCATGGTGTGTACCTCAACCCGTAGTCACGATTGTATCGAGCTTGAATCCTGCCCGCTTAATTAGATTATAGTCCTATCCATCCTTATACCTTCATGCGGAGGCGCGGTGGCTGCATGAGCGGTATTATAAAGCGCTTGGCTACCGAACCGGGGGTCCCGAGTTCGAATTCTGGTGAAGACTGAGATTTTTAATTTCGGGATCTTTGGGCGCTTCTGAGTCCACCCAGCTCTGATGGGTACCTGACAGTAGTTGGTGAAAAGTAAAGGCGGTTGGTCGTTGTGCTGGTCACATGACACCCTTGTTAACCGTAGGCCACAGAAACAGATGACATTTACACAGAAACAGATGACATTTGCATCATCTGCCCTATAGACCACAATGTCTGAAAGGGGAACTTTACTAAAGGCCTGTATCTTCATGCAGGAGGTTAAATTTTGACTAAGACGAATAAACTGAATTCATTGGCTGAAAGAGAGTCCAAAACTTGACAAAAAAAAATAAAACAAACAGCAGAGTTATAATATCTAAAAAAGCATGTTGGCGAGCAAAATAAAGCAATCTGATGCATATGCCTTCTCTTTTGACGTAGCGTCTGTAATTTAATAGAAAAGATTAAAGTATCTTGTTTGATTTCCCATTTATTATTTCATTTGCGCTATTAACTTTTCATTTTTATTATATTAAATAAGAGATAAGAATATGTAGCCTACATTTTATTTTTTATATAACGAATTAGGCCTACTACTTTGAGTTATTACAAATGCCTATATAAAGCCCATATAAATAGGCATATTTAAAGTTATTTAATTGTTGTCTGGCACTCTGACTAGTTTCACACACTTATCTTATCTTATCTTATATAATACAGACGTTACTTCAAAAAAGAAGATGATTACGTCCTACGCGTCATGCATTTAGTCATGCATATTAACCAATGACTTAAATTCTGCCAAGTCACTGGTTTTTCTGGCTAGCTCAGGCAACCCATTCCATGCTCTAATAGCACTAGGGAAGAAGGAGTATTTGTACAAATTTGTCCTAGCATATGGGACGAGGAATGTTCCTTTATTTTTGTGTCTTTCAGAGTATTTTATTAGATTTTGTTTTTGTATTTGAAGATTATGGTTCAGTGTTTTATGTATAATTGCTACTTTACTTTTGAGTCTTCTGTCCCGAAGGCTTCCTAAATTTAGTGATTTTACTAATGGTGTTACTCTAGTCAAATGTGAATATTCGTTTGTTATGAATCTCACTGCTCTATTTTGTGTTAGGCCTACACTTCGTTTTGTTTCGTTTAATAGATCTAAAATCTATGCTAGATCTACATAGATCTAGATCTTAGATAATTATCTAGATCTTTTTCTTGCTACGCGTGTTAGATCTATCTAAATCAGTGGTTCCCAAACTTTTTTGTCTCGTAGACCTCTTGCCATGTTTTCTGGTTTTCGGTAGACCCCCTGATTAACTTTCAAATTTTTGCCAATTCACCATTTTTAAAACTAATTTCTATCTGTAGATTAAGTAAAGTTCCCCTCTCAGACCTTGTGGTCTATAGGGCAGATGATGTAAAGGTCATCTTTTTGTGGACTACGATTATAGAGGGTGTCATGTGGCCAGCACAACGACCAACAGCCTTTACTTTCCCCAACTAATGTCAGGTACCCATTAGAGCTGGGTGGCCTCAGAGGCGCCCAAAAGATCCCGAAATTAAAAATTCAAGTCTTTAACAGGATTCAAACTCGGGACCCCCAGTTCAGAAGCCAAGCACTTTACCGATCAGCCGAAACGCCTCTAATTTCTATCTGTAGAGAGTTGAAAAGTGAAAAAGTAATTTAAAGCTACATATTAGAGATTTTAGAGATCTCTCTTTTTTATTGATAAAATTCAAAACCAATTAAAATAGCAATATGTATTGCTGGAATCTCCAAACACAATGGCCTTAAGTATTATTGTCAGAGTTTTCGCAAAGAGCAGTTTCTCGTGTATTTGTTGACGTTTCACGAGTTGCTCAAATATTAAGTCCGCGCGAAGATGTTATCACTATCGGGAGAAAGAGCGAAGGCGAGTGTCTGTCGCCTAAACCAGTAAGCTTCGAGCAGGAAGGGCTCATTAGTCTTGGCTGGCTACCCACCTAGCAGAAGTAAAACTGAATTCAAAACTCTCCTGTCTTGCAACTCAAACATGGGAAAGGTTTTGTGGGTTAACCTGATGAAAAATAAGGAGCCGACGACCATAATGCAGTTTGCAGCACACACCACTACATCCTGTCAGAACCTGTGACGCTGCTGAGCCCAAACTATATATATATAGCAAATAATTACATATGAAGCTTTTAATTTTATAACTCATGCCACCGAAGCAACCTTGAACTGTATTGTTGCTTAAAGAAATTATTTTAATAATATCAGATGTAGGTTTGTGTAAAACAGGTTTTAAAACTACAACGGCTGGTAAAAATCAATGTTTTACCTATGGTGTTTTCCGCAATTTGCCATAAATAAGTAAATTTCCCCTTTCAGACATTGTGATAGTGTTATGGTCATCTGTTTCTTTGGCCAACGGTTAACGAGCAGGGTGTCATGTGGGTAGAACAACGACCAACCGCCTTTACCACTACTAACATAATTCAGGTACCCATTAGAGATGGGTGGACTCAGGGGAGCCCTGAAAATCCTGAAATTCAAATTCACAGAGATTCGAACCCAGGACCCCAATTACGGAAGCCAAGCGCTTAACCACTACCACCACACCCTTATTTTGCTATAAGTGAACAGATATTGTAAGACTCATGAACCACCATCTTCTCTACATGATGTTGAATAGAGATTGTGTGGGTCTATTCTGAACTTTATCGTTGAATGTTCAAAAGTTTTTCAAATCTTTATCTTTTTATCAGGGTGATATTGTCGCGGATGATCCTCAAGCGTAATCAGTTTCATATCGTCATAAAAAATGCAATCGGTAAACGCTTGGATGACAAGGAAAGAATGAACAATTTTATATAATCAACGCTAGACAGTCTACATTTCTTTTTGTTAAACATTATTTACATAAAGACAAAATTAAGTTATTTTAATAAGTATTGAAATTAAATACAACAATTTTTCGTTTGAATAGCAGGATAAATATTTAAATGATTAACTAAGTTACAAATTATATATAGTGTGAAGAATTACATTAATGGGATGTAAAAATTAAAGTCACGACCTGCTTATATGAAATCTATTATCATAGACCCCCATGGACATCTCATGGACCCCCAGTTTGTTTTTTCACTTTCGTAGAGCCCTTGAAAGTCTTCGTAGACCCCTGGGGGTCTATATAGACCACTTTGGGAATCACTGATCTAAATCTATAGACTTTAAAGAATAGGCTACTTGATTTAGCAGGCACCACAATACCAAGACCAGACTGTAATACTGTAGTATAGATTCTAGCTAGCCTAGATCTAAATCTAGTGCAAAATACATAGCATTACAATCACTGTGTCAGTGTGTGAAGTGTGTGTGAAATGTGCGGACTGCAGTTCTTGTAACTCTAGATCTAGAATGCGGATATGATTGGAACAAAACAGTGACAGTCTACGTCGGTAGTCTACCACAAGTTGGATCTTAGATATGACATGTTTATGATCTTAATAGATTTATAGATCTATGATGACTGAATGTGATCAGAAATTAGACCTAGAGATCTAAAATAGATTTCTATTAATAGAATCTAGATTAATTGACATAAATTCTAGATCCAGAGTAGATCACAAACTAGATTTTTACTAGATCACTGAGTAGATCTAGATCTACTTAGTTATTTAGTTATAACTTAGGACTTAGACATATGTTTACTAGATGATGATGAAAATAATTTAAATAATCAATAAGGATTCATAATATGTTATTAATATTCAAATGGTTATCAGTCTTAGACTAAGACGATTTAGTCTACAATCTCTACAAAGATGTTTTTTGAGGTAATTTTCTTAATTAAGTCTAAGTTTTAATCTAGACTCTAGATAGAGATCTAGATTATATATGCCATGCTATATTAGTATATATATATATATATTATATACTAGATTGTAACTAGATACTAAGATAGATCTTTAATCGAGATCTAATTAATCTAGTAGATTATCTAATAATATATTTATCTAATCTAGATCTGATTAAATCTGATAAGATTTAGAATCTAGATCTAGATTACAGATCTATTAGCAATTAGAGTTAGTCTAGAGCAGTGGTCTTCAACAGGGGCGCTATTGACCCAGGGGGGATTTCGTAAAGTTAGGAGGCTTTGGGAGCTAAGTGGGAGGGGGGGAGGCTGGGCATAAAAGGGGGGTGTACAAATGAAAGGAACTAAAGATGCACTGAAACAAAACAAATAACACATTTCTTCACCTTAACTCTGGCTAACAAAATATAGTCAAATTATAAATCTAGTTAACTTGCTTCGAATTTAAGAACAGAAACTATGTTAGAAATTGAGTTCGGGAATCCCTTTTTCTTTGTAATCGAAAGGTATCTATTGTCGTTAGTTCTTGCGCGCGTAAACGTTTACGCTTTTTAGATTATAGATTAATTTATATAAATCTACTTATGCTAATATATTAATATATAAATGTTAATTTAAAAAAAACGCTAAAATTAAAATACAAATTAAGACTTAACCTTTTTTTAACAATTAAAAAGCGGGAATGATACCAACCTTTCAGAAGTGTTATTGAATTGCCACCAATTCCGATGTGTTCTTCTTTGAATAAAAACATTTTCAATTGAGGTTATGAAACCAATTTCGCTTCACGAACATACACAGTAATATCCAAAAATGAACTAATTTAAGAATATTCATGTAAAATTAACAAACTTTCTACTATTGCATATAAAAAAACTTTCTACTTTTGCACATATAAAAAAACAACAACGGCAAAGCAGAATATATATATGTTTTAGTAGTTTCTTAGCTGAGTCTACCCAGCCCTAATGGGTACCTGACATTAGTTGGGAAAAATAAAGGTGTTGGTCATTGTGCTGACCACGTGACACCCTCTTTAACTGTGGGCCACAAAAACAGATGAGCTTTACATCATCTGCCTTATGGATCGCAAGGTTTGAAAGAAGAAAGGGGAACTTTGCCTCTCAGCAAATTGCAGAGTTTTTCCTGTCTTATGATGTTGTTTGAAAATTTATTTAAAAAACTAAAATTCAAATTCTTTAAAACTTATCTGTGACACAAAAAGACTTATAATCTTTTTGGTTAGTGATGAAATACTATTTCAAAATCATATAGTTATGTAGCTTATTGCGACATATGGGGCACCATCAGTGGTTGGAAGCTACAAAGGCTTCAAAAGTAATATAGATAAAGAGTATCCAGATCTATCCACTATTCACCTTCTGAGTTGTGATACACAGGCAACATGTTAAAATTTTAGCTCCCATCTAATCTAATTATAAAAAGTGTACAAACCCTTATAGTGAAAATAAGCTCATATTTCAACAGTTTTGTGAAACACATGATGAGCAACATGTTAAACTCTTATTGTAAACTAAGGTTTGCTGGATTCCGAAAGGGAGTTGCATTGCTTATTTTGTAAACTCTTAAATACAATTTTGGAATTCATCAGTTGGTGATGACTTCAAAAGAGGCTTATAAAAATTTGGTTTACATGGTTGGGCTCTAAGGCAAATGAATGAAACCAACCTCCAACTGCAATGCTATAAATTGACATTGATCAAATCATTTTCTCTTTTATTGAGATAGTGTTAAATCTATTTTAAAGGGTCTAACAATCTTACATAACTGGTTTGTTTACAAATAAATTATTGTTCAAGGAGATCGATGTCTATGCAATTCACCAACTAACAATGCTCTATGAAGAAATGATTCACTTCTAGGATGTAATAAATTAAAAAATTTAAATATAAATGACAACTTTTAAGCATCTGATGTTCAAATTGAGTTTCTGGAAGAAAAAAAGATTTACAAAAATTATGTCTTCAGTGAAAAAAAAATGTTAACCATGGAAGCAGGACAGAGATATGGCTACACTTAAATGTTGCAGTAAAATTCCAAAACTGTTGTCGTAAAAGGAATTATTTTTAGCTTTTCCATCTACATACATGGTTAAACTAGATTTAATGCATAACATACTTAATGAGTAGCAAAGAAATAGACTAAATGTAGCCACTAGAGAAGACATTTGTCTTACTTTGACTAATTTTTAGCTTGACATTTTTAATATTGTCAGACTACAGGAGGCACAAGGTTCCCATTAGCTTAATTTTTTTTATTAAATTCAGTTATAACAAATTCTTACAAGTGCTCCTTCTTTCCTAGTGCCATTAGAAAATGGAATCGATTTCCCTGAAACAGCCAATAAAACTAACGACTTAGATGAGTTTAAGTCATTGATTAACATGCATGACTAAATTGACACATGAAATACGTAAGACATAGTTATCTTCTTTCTTGAAGTATAAGATAATAATATTTATATAGAAATTAAAATTAAATTCTCAATTAAACCTAAAAATAGTAGGCCCTAATATTCAATAAAAGGGACTATTCAGAGGTATTGAAAGAAAGTCTAATTTTTGCTGTTATTAGTATACTTTTTTTTATAATAGTTATGAAATTAACAATCTGTTATTTACAGCATGAAAATTAATATATAAATGACATTTTATTATTATTTTTTTTACATTTTAACAAAGTATATATTTTCACTTGTAAGAATTTTTAAAAGGCTACCTTTCTTATGTTAGAACAGTACAATTTCTCCCAGCTGTTGTACATCATTATTTTGCATGACAAAAAAAAAAAAAATGGGTCGCAACAAAGCAGCTTCCTTAACACACAGATGGTCTTATGACAGATGCACATGCATATATGGTATTATATTTACCTCTGATGTCCCCCATACAATGGTATTGCCCAATGCAGTTTCTTTATTAACTTAATATGTATGCATATTAGCCTACCCCACCCATTTTGAATTCTATTTTTTTTTTATTTGGGAGGATAAAACACCAGTACTCTCAAGAATAGAATAGTGTAGATTTTATTTATATAAGTTTATCTTTTATATTTTTAAGTTTATCCATCATACTTTTAAGTTTAGCTGCAGAAGAGATAACAATTTTATAAACCATTTTAAAACAAAATATATTCTAATAGCCATTTTGTAATTTGAAAATAATGTTGTTACTATTTCTTTTTGTCCTGAATAGATGAGGTGATTGTCTTGACTCCATAACTGGTGTTACAGAAAAACATTAGCTGTGATGGGCTACACTACATTTTTGGTTATAGTAACTGCCTGCCTTTTGCTGCAGCACTTGACTACTTATGTAGAGTGTGGTAACTGCACTTTGACTATAAAAGATAGTGATAACAATGATGTAAGTATTACTTGGCTTCAAATAGGATTGGCTTATTGAAGGAAGGTCTCATGAGCTATGTAAAAAAAAAAAAAAAAGTAAAGTTCCCCTTTCAGACCATGCGGTCTACAGGGCAAATGATGTTAAGGTCATCTGTTTCTTTGGCCAACGGTAAACAAGCAGGGTGTCACAATGACCAACTGTCTTTACTTTCCCCCAACGAAAGTTGGGTACCCATGAGATTTGGGTGGACCCATGGGCAATGTAATAGTATCATTTCTTTGGAAATCTGTCATGGCCCTTTTTGAACATGTCATATAATAAGCTTTAGCTATAAAGATTAAGTTTAAAAAATATATATTTAACTTGTTCTAGAGATTGAAATTTCATCAGCTGTATGATGTGAATAGTTCCAAAAAAAGATTGAAAATAAGATATTGAAATTGAAAATTGTTCTTATCTTCTTATTAAATCACAGGCATTCCTTCCAACAAGTAAATTAAATTGCCTTTTATTCATATCCATGTGTTAATCTAGTTGTTCATGTTTATTAGCTATTTGTTCCTAGTCATGAGTTAGTTTTCAGGATTCAGAAAACTTTCCAAGCTTAAAGAATAATGAAAAAAAAAAGAGTCTTTGTGTGTTAGTCAGTATGGGAAATAAGAAAAGTGCTTGTTGTGTATCTATGATCATAGCATTACTCTATGGTTAGGTATTTTAGTTAAGTTCTGGTTATGTATCTTGAAGTTCTGTTTCAGTGTTGTAGGGATTATGGCTTAAGACTGCTTGCCTTTATCATCATTTGTCCTGGAAAATCTCTACTATATCTAGTAGTTGTGATTTTTAATTTTGGTGTTTTGTCTGGCCACTAATATTAATCTTTTTGTACTGACAAATTCAGTGATTTATGTTGTTGACATGTCGAATGATTGAGCCGGTTGAGCTGATGAAAGATGGAAAGTATAGTTGGTAGACAGAAAGAGGGAAGATATTAAATGCATGGGAGTTCATTGAAAGGACCAATAGAAGGACCAAAGTGAGCAGTTGTTTTGTTAAATGTTTGCATAATTTGGATGTTCCTCTTCAGAGTTGAAGATAGTTCCATTCATAGTCCAGACTTCTTGCAGGATGATGGGGGGATGGGAGCGGGCAGGGCTGCTTGTACGCGTGACCACCGATAGTCAGCCTGCAAACCACACGACCAGGCAGCCATTGATTGTTAGTGTATTTGAGGTTGCTATTAAAGTAATTTGACTAATGTTACTACACTTGAAATCCTTCAGACATTGCTAATAAATAAACTCATTAGTTTGGAAGTAAACATTTTCAATAGCTAAATTACATCATTAAGAAAATTCCCCCAATTTTTTTTTAAATTCTTACTTGACAAGTGGAGTGGTAAAAGCGCTTGGCTCCCTAAGTGAGGGGGAACAGGTTCAAATCCTGCGATTTTTAATTTCTGGATCTTTAGGATGCCTCTGAGTCCACCCAGAATCTAATGGGTGCCTGACATTATCTGGGGAAAAGTAAAGGAGGTTAACAATGGGCCACAGAAACAGATAGCTTTTACATCATCTGCCCTGTAGATTGCAAGTTCTGAAAGGGGAACTTTGCATATTTGACAAGTAAATATAAATGAGTGTTGTTGTTTTTCTTTCAGAACTTTTAGATTTGAATATAGATTATTTTCTACATATTTATGTCTTGACACCAAATGTTTTTTATTAATTTTCAATGACACACAAATCTTACAATAAAACAAAACAATAATTCTCATCCTTAGATTTCAAACAGTGACCTGTGTATGTATGAATATAAGAAACCAGGTAAATGTTTCTAGTTTATTTCTAAGATTTGATGTATAATTTTCAAATAGTTAAGACTAAGACTAAGAGACTAAGACTGCTTTATTGATCCTTACGGAAATTTGTTGTGATTACAAGGACTCTTTTCTCATATAAAGACTGCACTGGAGCCAGTATATAAAAACACACTAGATACACATATTAAACTAAAAACACTGCTGGGCCAAAGTACAAACCAATGTAAAAAACTAACAATTAACATAAAACCCATTCATTTCAGTGTGATAGACTCTTCCCGTTTTCCTACATTTTTACACCAGAGAAGTTAACTAAAGGGCTATTTTGTCATCTTTTACTTTGGTCCAACTAGGTTTCCTTTTTACATGTCAGTTGCATATTTCTGTAGCTAATGCTTAATGGTGGTGCAGTGTGACCAACACTTTACTTGATTCAAAAAATAGAAAGACAACATCTATGTGCCATCATTGTTGCAACATACTCATGCTACATGTTTAACGGACAGAATCACCACACACACAAAAAAAAAGCCATAGAACCCAATGGCACCAAGCCTCTGTGGCTTCATTATTCATTCACATTCATGTTTCCATGCGCTGTAGGGTAGACCACCCCATTTCTTAAAGACCAGCCCATTTCTTAAAGACTGGCCCATTTCTTAAAGACCACCCCATTTCATAAAGACCAGCCCATTTCTTAAAGACCACCCCATTTCTTGAAGACCAGCCCATTTCTTAAAGACCAGCCCATTTCTTAAAGACATTCTCATAATTTTTTTCTTCTTTTCCATTCACTTGGTTATGTACATCATTTTTGTTGTCTTATTGCTTTTGATCTTACTTTACTATGATATTCTCAACTTCTACTGAGTTATTATCTTATTTTAAACTGAACTTGCAAATCCAAACACTTGTTATACAAATTGAATTGATAGGCAAACAAGTATTGAGGCTCATTTTCTTAGGTGCTACTCACGACTTTGGCTGTTTGGAAGGAGTCAACTGTATACAATGATTCTTAAATTATTAGTTTGCTGGCTTCATGTGTTTATAATTGACTTGGTTTATATATACCCATGTATTGTTATAATTTTCGTTACAATCATAATGAATGTCGAACTACTTTGCTATTTCAGTTTGCTCCAATTTTTTTTCAAGTTTCAACCGATCCATTTTACCTACTGAGTTTTCACTTGATACCCTGACAGTAGAGCGGCCTTCTGGTATAAGCCTTGTATCACTTTTATCAGACTATGAAGTGAATCAAGTACATTACCATTGGCCTGGTCTTAGGATAAAATGGGAACCACCTACTTCAGGTAATACTTTGACAATGTATTGTAATGCATTTATTTCTACTTAGATAAATGTTCCTTTTGCATATATTTATAAACAGCTACTTATTCAAATTGTATCATACTGAGTAAAGTAAAAAAGTATAAAGTTTCCCTTTCAGACCTTGTGGTCTATAGGACAGATGATGTAAAGGTTAACTGTTTCTGTGGCCTACGGTTAACGAGGGTGTCATGTGGCCAGCACAACGACCAACCGCCTTTACTTTTCTACAACTAATGTCAGGTACCCATTAGAGCTGTGTGGACTCAGAGGCGCCTGAAGATCCCGAAATTAAGAACCCAATTCTTCACCAGGATTCGAACCCCTGTCCCCAGTTTGGAAGCCAAACGCTTTACCTCTCAGCCACTGCTCCTCCGTATCCTACTGAAGCTAATCCTATTATGCAGTGAATTCTCTTAATTTGACCAGGTAGTCATGATTAACCTAATTCATCTGAATTGTGGTAGTGACGCAGGTTGGGGTTACCATGTGTGTAATCAACTGATATGGGGCAGTGCTTCAGGAAAGATATGTGATCTGAACACTACTCATGAAAATCACTTGTGATATAGTCATGTGATCATCATTATCAACTGCTGATTGCTGATGTTCAATTGTTTTTAAGAAGGCCTTAGGGCACCTTGTAATGAAGATGAGTGATTCAGTCTGGAATAGTGAAGAATCCAATATGAGATGGAAGCTAGTTTAGAGCTTATACTGCTGTACGTTTATTCATGTGAAGCATTTGTACAGTCAGTATTGTATCCAATTGTACAGTATTGGCTGTGAATTTATTTATTTATAAGAGCTAGGCTTCCAAACTGAATGGGATTTGATTAGGGATTTTCTGGACAACCCTTAGTCTACCCAACTCTAAAGGCTACCTGACTTATGATGGGGAAATAAAGGTCAACAGCCATTGATTTGGTCACATGACACTAGTTAACTGTTGGCCATAGAAACAGTTGAGTTTAATATCCTCTGTACCGTAGACCACTAGGTCTGAGAGGAGTAACTTTACCCCATTTCCACTATAAGTTGTAGCATTTAAGATATAACTTGGCAATCTTGTATTTTGTTTAGCAAGGTTTTTCGACAATTCTTTAAAAGTTAAACATCACCTTTATCTACAATCTCTGCGTTGGGATAATGGCCTATATAGGATACTTAGGCTTCTATCCCAAAACGTCTGTGGTCTTCCCTCATCTACCAAATGTTTAACTCTTTCTCTCCTAACATACGATACCAACGCTGATTTTACCTCATTAAATTAAAATAATTACGGAGAGAAAGAGTTAAAATGATTTTAGATTGTGTGTTTGTTGACTTGCAGAGAATTCTCGTCAACATTTGGATGGCTACTTGATGATCTGGCAAAATGAGACCACCGCCATGTGTAGGATATTTCAGTTGAATAGAGCCAGCTCATATGCCGTGAAAAAAGTAAGTAGACATTTATTATATTTTTTAAAATTCGAAGACCACCGCATCCCTAAACGACTCTTGTATGGCCAACTAAGCGAAGGAAAACGCTCGCAAGGTGGTCAAAGAAAGCGCTTCAGGGACACCCTCAAAGCTTCTCTGAAGGCGTTCAGCATAGACCCAGGCACCTGGGAGACAGAGGCACATGACAGAGCATCTTGGCGTCGCGCTGTGAAAACTGGCACACAGGTTGCTGAGGAAAAAAGAACAACGCTGGCAGAAGAAAAACACCAGTGAAGAAAAGCAAGGCAAACGACACTAGCTCCAGCTGGAATAACCTGTCCAGTGTGCGGCCAAACATTCCGGGCTCACATAGGTCTCACCAGCCACATGAGGAGGCATAAAACGCCAGTGCAAAGCCCTCAGCCCCCTGGATGACAAAGTGGTCATCATCGAACCACTATGGACGAACTATATATTTTTAAAAATTCAACAGACATCCCTTATCTGGGTTCAAATCTTGCTGAAGACTGGGATTTCGAATTTCTGGATTTTTTTGGGTGAATTGAAAAATAGTATTTGTTAAACTGAACAATGAGAGTTGCAAGCCATAGCAAATCATTTAGTGAATGTAATTTTATGAAGGAGTGTGTGGTTAAAGCGGAAGTAATTTGTCAAGAAAAGGAAATAGCGTTAACTAGCAACACTAAGGCAGATAGAATAAATGACATGTCAGTCAGATTGTGTGAACATTTAAAGATTTTGAATTATTTTCCTTATCTCTCCATGAGTCAACTGATGTAACGGGTGTAACACAGTTGGTTATATTCATAAGGACCTGTGACAGGAATTTGGGGATACACAAGGAGCTACTTGAGCTCTGTTCTATGCATAACACCACAACAAGCGAGGATGGTTTTGATAAATTAGAGGATGTGATATTGCAGTACAATTTATCTTTGGTAAAACTAGCTAGTCTAACAACGGATGGCCCACCAAACATAAAATGAAATGGTTTTGATGCAAAGCTACTTGCAAAAATAAGACAGACTGATGCTAAGTTTAAATTTGCTCATTTTCAGTGCATCATTCACCAAGAAACATTCTGCGCACAGCAATTACAGCTCCTACATGTCATAAGATCGGTTTCAGTGGCTCTCAGTTTTATTCGTGCTGTAGTTTAAATCATTGCTAACTTTCAATGTTTCTGGATGACATTGGAAAAGAATTTGATTGTGTTCCCTACTACACAGAAGTTCGCTGGCTCTCATGTCATAAAGTATTGAAGAGATTTTTATGCACTGCGTGAGCAAATTGTATTGTTTCTGAACATGAAAGGTGAACCTGTTGAACATTTCCAAACTGACTAATGGGTTCGGGATCTGCCATTGGCAGTTGATCTCACTGGTCACCTGCAAGACTTGAATTTGAAACTTCTAAGTAAAGACAAAATTGTCACAACTGCGTGTAATCATGTGAAGTGCTTACAAGCAAAATTACGACTGTGGATAAACTAAATATGAAGAAGAAATTTTGTTCATTTCTCAACGTGTCAGGAACTAAAAAGACTAAATAAAGCTACAACATTTGGTATATATGTCTTACACCTGTAATCGTTAGTAGATGTTTTCAATGACCGTTTTTGTGACTTCGTTCCGTATGAGCAAGAATTTTCATTGTTTGAATCTCTATTCTCATTTGATTCTGAAATTGCTGCTGGTCATGTGCAACTAGAGCTGATAGAATAGCAGTCAGATTCTTTGTTGAAATCGAAGTATATAGAATTGGCTGTGCCAAAATTTTACAGTTATTTACCTTGAATGGTACGTTGAATTGCGGAAGTTTGCAGCCATAATACTTGCTGTTTGCAAGCACTTATCTCTGTGAGCAGTTCTTTTCCATAATGAAAGCTACAAAAGCAACTCACGTTTGAGCTTATGTCATCAAAATTTGTCATCAGTGATGAAAGTGTCAGTGGAAAACAAACGTCAACATGACATTAATAAAGTTGTATGCCATAAAAGATGTCAAGCATCAAAACAAAGAAAATAATGCTTAATCATATTAACTTTTTAATTACCAAATGGTACTGCAAATTTAGCTAACTAAGGGACCGGTATGACATTAATTATTGTATTCTATTGTATTGTTTCTAATTTACATAAAACTAGTAGGCTGTTTTGCAACTGATTTTTGGTTGATGCCCCTCGGGTCATAGTAAGTTTTTATGCGGCCCATACACCTTAATGAGTTTGACATGCCTGTTTTATACCTTCTTCAAGTTGTATTATTGTAAGTTTTCATTTGTTACCTCTTAGAAACTGCACACTTTACCTTACATCTGAAATGACATCAGGGTCTAAGATTTCCTCCCCTTTGTTTACTGATTTGGTGTTTAGCTGAAGTTACCAACTTTACTTGATTTTCTTCTATTATTTCAGAACCTAACTTTTAACCCATTGCACTCTGTTCACAGGTGACATTTTCTTTTGATGTTAAGTATCTCAATTCAGCAAACAACTATACAGTGACAGTGTACAGTATCCCCACACCTGACGCTGAGTTTAAAGAAGATGAAAATCGTTTTGTTAGAATGAGGATGACCTCCTTCGTCGGATACAGTAAGTTAAAAGATTACATTTAAGTGCACAGTGTTGTGCAGTAATGAATTCTTAGTGCTTGGGTACTCTTTGGGGGACGATGATATAAAGGTCACCTGTTCGATGGCTGATGGCTAACGAGGGTGTAAAAGAAATGAACCACTTTCACATGATCTGCCTCAAAAAAATAATTGGCCATGACACTTAAGTCCTCAGAAGAGTGGACCTAGGAAGTATTTACACAGTCTTAGTTGACCACGTCTGCAGGGTGAAAAATGGACAAAGAAAACGCTTCAAGGACACCCTCAAAGTATCTCTCAACACAAACACACTTCTTAACATAGAGTCAATTATTGTAATAGCCAAGCATAGATTCACATGTGAAAAGCTTTTGTCTGATTTATTGTTTTACTATTTATAGTTAGTAGCTGGGCTGGGGCTGCGTTGCCACATGAAGTACTGCATTCCTTGTTAATCTTTGGATTTGAAGACAAGCCTTATATGTAGATTTGAAAAGATTTTATAAACTTTTCAAGTTGTTTTTTTTTTCAGTATCCCTTTCAGACCTTGTGAACTATTGGGCAGTTGATTTAGAGATTGTCTGTTTCAATGCTGACTGTTAAGGCGGATGTCATGTGGCCAGCATAATGACCAACCCTTTTTACTTTTCCCAAATAATGCAGATACCCTTGAGAGTTGGATACAAATCATGAAATTTAAAATCCCTGTTTTAACAGACTTGGCAAATAAGGACTCTTCAATTTGGAAGCCAAGCATTTTACCACTCATCCACTGTATCAAAATATACAAAATAAGTAAAAATGAAGTAAAGTTGCCCTTTCAGACCTTGGGATCTAAAGGGTACATGATGTAAAGGTCATCTGTTTCTGTGGCCCACTGTTAACAAGGGTGTCATGTGGCCAGCACAATGACCAACCCCCTTTACTTTTCCCCAACTAGTGTCAGGTACCCACTAGAGCTGGGTGGACTCAGAAGGGCCCAAAAGTCCTTAAATTAAAAATTTGGTGTAGAGATCTTAAACAGTATGTGTACAACATGTCATTCTTTATTTTCTTGATGTATTACAGAAAATACAACTGATCCTGCCCTGTGGACACCTTCTGTCTCGACTAAGACCTTGGCTAATGGTACCATAGAAGTGCGGTTCACTCTGTCACCACCAGAATTTAATCTCACTCAGTTCAGTGTCTTGCTGGTCAAGCAATCATATGATTTGAACAACTTTTTTCAAGAAAGAAATTACACTGGAAAAGTAAGTGTTTTTATCATACAGAGTTTGGGGAGTTCTTAAATTGTTTATTTGTTCACACTGTTATAACAATGCTATTAGAATTGCTGTTGTTTATTTTGTCTTCCGTCTCTTGTAGCTTCTTAGTGTGCTCTGGTCCTATCTGTTTTGTGGACCTTGTTGGTTTGGGAGTGGGTGGGGAGGGTAAGCAAACATAACTCACCTTGAGTTAAAAAAATTTCTAGCCTACATCTGGTTTCAAACTTAATCACCCTAAGTTATAACTGAAGGGTTTATGTTACTCAGCCACACAACACTTAAGACGTTGGTACAAATCATTTCACAACTTGACACAGTTTTTGAGTTTCAGCTCCTTAAGCAATTTCTGTAACTATCAGTTGCATGAATGAACTGATTTTTTCAGCAGCACATGGCTATTCTATCCAGACTTACTCATTGTGCTTTTTTTTAATGGAATTGGTTGACAATCATGAAGGCTGTGCATCTCTGACAGGTTCTCACACTCCCAGTAGGTAGTCTATTAAAACAACGTATCTCAAGAACAATTTCACAATTAATTGATTTATTTGGGAACCCTTACTTCAGTAGCAAAGGGCTTTATACCATTCAGCCTCCAAACATGCATCATTCCATCAGATCTTCAAAACACTTCTTAGATCAATTGTACTGTGGGAAGATCTTTACAGCTGCCTAAATTATGAGACCTATCAAAAGTTCTGAATATGCTATTTCATTAAAATGGAAAAAATGTTTGTTAGATAATGATAATCTTTTGTTAGTTTTTTTTTTCCAGGGAGATAGGTCTATCTAATAATGTGTTGTTGTTATTTTAATTAATAGCATTATAGGTTTATGTATTGAAATGTGCTGAAGTTTTCTTTGGTTCTGTTAGCAGTTTTTATGACTGGAATGTGGCCTAGTTCTTTCTACTGCACATGGATGCCTTGGGGTTATATCTGAGGATAATCATTAACAGCAGAACAATTGCATATTAACTGAACAAAAAGTGCTCTTAAAAAAACAAACAAAGTTGCAAAACTTACATATTTATATTCTTAGAGCTTGGTGGGTTATAGAGGTCTAATTAATTTCAAAATAACCATATCAATTTCTTGTAGCATCGCATGCATTGTACTAGTAAATCCTTGTAATGATTGGTTATATATTTTGTTTTTGTTTCAGCTGTACGCAGATTCAGACCCTGAAGCTTTTTTGACATTTGATAACCTAGACAGTGATAGATATCAAGTTGTGGTAGGTGACACACTTTACATAATACTGGTGGTGGTGGGGGGGGGGGGCCTAGTGTGTGTTGAATCTTCAAAATTGATTTTTAAGTCCCAATGACTGTTACCTTGGTGCCAGATAGCAGAAAGCAGCTTGCTTAACAGTTGCATGTTCATATTGACCGGTAACTGAAGATGTGTTGTGAGTTACCTAGTTGTTCTGTTGTAGATGCATACATTTTGTCCCACAACTCAGGACCCATTTTAACAGTTTTTTTTTTTTTTTTTTTTTTTTTTAATTTTTGTGGTCAAATAAAAAAAAATGAGAAGGGACCATTTGCCATGTATGACATAGATATAATCCAATCCACTTTATCAGTAATGCCCAAAATAAAGCCACAGGCCTCAGGTCATATCTGGCTAGTTCTACATAAAAAAAAAACACATTTAAATAAAGCCAAAAAATTATATTGTTTTCCCTGAAGCATAAAGAAAAAAGTAAAGTGCCCATTCAAACAATGCAGTCTATAAGTAGGAGGATGTAAAGGTCATCTGTTTCTGTGGCCCACGGTTAACAAGGGTGTAATGTGGCCAGCACAACGACCAACCGCCTTTACTTTTCCCTAACTAAAGGCAGGTACCCATTAGAGCTGGGTGGACTCATAGTTGCCCTAAAGATCCAGAAATTAAAAATTGCAATCTTCACCTGGATTCAAAACCAGGACCCTCCAGTTAGGAAGCCAAGCACTTTACCACTCCCACTGTTACTCATATAACCTTCTAGAGATTTTGTAAAAGGGATTTAGTCCAATTGATTCAGGGCTCTTAGTTACCAAACAGATACATGAACTTAGCTACCCTTCAGTTTTGAAACCAGTACGTGTGAAGCATGTATGAAATACATATGAAGTATGTGTGAAGTACAAATGAAGTATGTGTAAAGTACGTATGAAGTACATGTGAAGTATGTATGAAGTATGTATGAAGTGCATGTGAAGTACGTATGAAGTATGTATGAAGTACATGTGAAGTATGTGTGTAGTACAAGTGAAGTATGTGTGAAGTATGTATGAAGTACATGTGAAGTATGTGTGAAGTATGTATGAAGTACATGTGAAGTATGTGTGAAGTATGTATGAAGTACATGTGAAGTATGTGTGAAGTATGTATGAAGTATGTATGAAGTACGTATGAAGTATGTATGAAGTATGTATGAAGTACATGTGAAGTATGTGTGAAGTATGTATGAAGTACGTATGAAGTATGTGTGAAGTATGTATGAAGTACATGTGAAGTATGTGTGAAGTATGTATGAAGTACATGTGAAGTATTTGAGAAGTACGTATAAGGTATGTATGAAGTACATGTGAAGAATGTGAAGTATGTATGAAGTACATATGAAGTATGTGTGAATTACATGTGAAGTGTGTATGAAGTACATATGAAGTATGTGTGAAGTACATATGAAGTATGTGTGAAGTGTGTATGAAGTACATGTGAAGTATGTGTGAAGTACAAGTGAAGTATGTGTGAAGTACAAGTGAAGTATGTGTGAAGTATGTATGAAGTACATGTGAAGTATGTGTGAAGTATGTATGAAGTACATGTGAAGTATGTATGAAGTATATATGAAGTACATGTGAAGAATGTGTGAAGTATGTATGAAGTACATGTGAAGTATGTATGAAGTAGATGTGAAGTACGTATGAAGTATGTATGAAGTACATGTGAAGTATGTGTGAAGTACGTATGAAGTATGTATGAAGTAATTATGAAATATGTTTGAAGTACCTATGAAGTATGTATGAAGTACATGTGAAGTACATAAAAAGTACGTATGAAGTATGTGTGAAGTACATATGAAGTACACAGGAAGTATATAGGAAGTATGTATGAGGTATATATGAAGTATGAGATTCTGCAGCCTTAATTTAGACTTTGTACCATTCCAACATATTTTAAAACACTCTCCAGCCATTTTTCTCTGAAAGAATATGAGATGTTTTATTGCCAGCTGGGTACCTGGGTATATATTTTATTTCTTTTCTCATTCCTAGGTAAAACCCATTGATGTTTTTGCGGGTATAAAAGGACAATGTTTGTGTTGGAAAATTGTTGCAAATTCAGCAAATTGTGATGCTGACAGATGTTGTGAAAATATTTGTGGATTTACTACAACTGCCTGGATTTCTCTAAATGTCACAGGTCTGTACTGAAAACAATTGTATGTTAATGTCACATGTGTGTACTAAAATCGGTTGCATGTTAATGTCACATGTCTTTACTAAAAACAGTTGTATGTTAATGTCACAGGTCTGTACTAAAAACAATTGAATGTTAATGTCACAGGTCTGTACTAAAAACAATTGAATGTTAATGTCACAGGTCTGGACTAAAAACAATTGAATGTTAATGTCACAGGTCTGTACTAAAAACAATTGAATGTTAATGTCACAGGTCTGGTCTAAAAACAATTGAATGTTAATGTCACAGGTCTGGACTAAAAACAATTGAATGTTAATGTCACAGGTCTGTACTAAAAACAATTGAATGTTAATGTCACAGGTCTGGACTAAAAACAATTGAATGTTAATGTCACAGGTCTGGACTAAAAACAATTGAATGTTAATGTCACAGGTCTGTACTAAAAACATTTGAATGTTAATGTCACAGGTCTGTAATCAAACAAACTTATGTTAAAGGTCTGTATTCAAAACAAACTTTGTAAATGTCACAGGGCTGTAAAGTTATGCTTCTTGTTCTAAAATATTTAATGGATCTTTTTATGCTGTAAAGATGTTTACCTTTAGACTTTGCTAACAGGCTTGGGAATGAGGGATTAGTTGAAAGCTCAAGCTTATTGAAGCTGGATATGATTTATCATAATAATAGATCTGTGTTATCTCTGAATAAAAATCGTCTTACACTTATCATGCACATAACAAAACATTACATTGATTGCTAAAGAAATTTATATTCGTACACCAATTTCCCTCAAACAATACATGTGAAGTTTACACCAGAAATTTGGCATTTATTCAATAGTTAAATCTCTAACAAAATAAAAGAGTTTATGTATATGTTTGGTAAAATGTTAAAACCATGTCCTAAATTGTGTTTCTTTGCAATTCAAATCTTTATAGCTGTCTAGAGTTTGTTTTTTTCTCAAATAGGTGTCAAAGTGGTGGTTGTTTGTTTCCAGTGATCTTATTGGCAGCATTTCGAATTGTATTAAGTTTATTTTGAATCCCATCTTGTTAAGGTGCCAAGTAGTTTTGCACTATCTTTTGGTTTCTACAGCTTTCTATAACCTCTTGAAGTCCTTCCACAGCTCTTGTCTTGAAGTCCTTCCACAGCTCTTGCATTAGAGTCCTTCCACCTTCCACAGCTCTTGTCTTGAAGTCCTTCAACAGCTCTTGTCTTGAAGTCCTTCCACAGCTCTTGCATTTAAGTCCTTCCACAGCTCTTGTCTTGAAGTCCTTCCACAGCTCTTGTCTTGAAGTCCTTCCACAGCTCTTGCATTTAAGTCCTTCAACAGCTCTTGTCTTGAAGTCCTTCCACAGCTCTTGCATTTAAGTCCTTCCACAGCTCTTGTCTTGAAGTCCTTTCACAGCTCTTGTCTTGAAGTCCTTCCACAGCTCTTGTCTTGAAGTCCTTCCCCAGCTCTTGCATTTAAGTCCTTCCACAGCTCTTGTCTTGAAGTCCTTCCACAGCTCTTGTCTTGAAGTCCTTCCACAGCTCTTGTCTTGAAGTCCTTCCACAGCTCTTGTCTTGAAGTCCTTCCACAGCTCTTGTCTTGAAGTCCTTCCCCAGCTCTTGCATTTAAGTCCTTCCACAGCTCTTGTCTTGAAGTCCTTCCACAGCTCTTGTCTTGAAGTCCTTCCACAGCTCTTGTCTTGAAGTCCTTCCACAGCTCTTGTCTTGAAGTCCTTCCACAGCTCTTGTCTTGAAGTCCTTCCACAGAGTCTGCACCTCTGTGTACTTGGCAAAGCAAAGGTAGTTTGTAATTGAACTGGACCAAGTTGTGTCATCCATTAGCGGCAATAACTGCTGAACCTCTCCTGCCAGTGTACCTTTAAATTCAGTCCTCACTCACAACTTTAACTCATTTCAATACATTCATTGTATATTACTAAATGTGTGACATCTTCAAGTGAAGCTTTAAAATGAATTGATTTAATTTACATAAAAAAAAATTGTAGTGAATGTGATTTGTTAAATATAGCTGATATCTTTATCTCTATGTAGTTATCTCATTGTGAGAATGTGTTCTCAACACCGGTATTATACCATATTTGACTCCTGTCTGACAATGTCCTTTATTGAATTGTTAGTTTCAGACATGTGCCTTTGTATAGTTGTACAACATTTCATTGAGTTATGGTAGATATTATATTCTCTGTTTTTGATCATATGCCTCTTTTTGGTGCATTACATATTCTCTTTGTTTTAAACATACACTTTTGTTAAGTATATGACATATTCTCTTTGTTTTAAACATACACTTTTGTTAAGTATATGACATATTCTCTTTGTTTTAAACATACACTTTTGTTAAGTATATGACATACTCTCTTTGTTTTAAACATACAATTCTGTTAGGTATATGACATATTCTCTTTGTTTTAAACATACACTTTTATTAAGTATTTGACATATTCTCTTTGTTTTAAACTTACACTTCTCTTTGTTTTAAACATACACTTCTGTTAGGTATATGACATACTCTCTTTGTTTTATACAGAGGCACCTGTTAGAAGCACAACACCAAAACAAGATCCTATGACAACTGCCAAGAATTCATCCCCAAAAGATGATCCTACGACTGCAAAAATCACACAACCAACAGAAGACAGTTCAACAGCTGGTGAAATTGTTGGTATTTCAATTGGTGTACTGTGTTTCCTGGTCCTAGTTGTTATCCTGTGTTTGTGTTTCAGAGGAAAGCTCAGGATTCCCTCACTAGTTCGTAAATGTAAGTATAGCATCAGTGTTTGCAAATCCATAGTTTTTTTTTTTTTATCAAGTTACATAGAGTTTTTGAACAGAATTTGTTCAAGTGAAAACTTTTGTTGAACTCAGCTGAAGTTTATCAGGAAATAATTTGTTTTTAATGAATTAGACTGCACCTCTCCTATCTCATCTTATCTTATATAATACAGACGTTACTTCAAAAAAGAAGATGATTACGTCCTATCTTTTTTTTCCTCATGTTGCCAATGCTTGGATCTTTTATAGATCTAGTAGTTTGTCTTTCTATGTAATAAAAAAAAAAAAAACTCTTTAAGTACCATGTATATAAGCATTTATACATGTTTAAATTCATTGATTATAAACCTTTGGAGAAAAAAAATATTTTTTTTTAATCAAACAAACACTTTCAGCTTGAAAATAAACCAGTCACTTTGATATATTTGTTTATAATCAGATTGATTACGCTAAGTGGATAAACATTAGGCCTACATCACTGAATTTTCTACATCCATAAATAAAAACCACTATAGGAATAATTATAAAATTTCTTACCTTCAAAGTTTGAAAATAAACCCTACAAGAGTATACTTTTTGGGATAATATGATAAAGAAGTAAAAAGTTAAGAGTTTATTTTGTATGAATCGTATTATTTAGAAGTAACAAGCCAGAGCCTCCAAATAGAGTTGCAAGGCACAGTTAACAATTGTGTTGCGTTCTATAGCTGTGAAAGAAATGTTTGTCTGGCTATGAAATTGTGGGTATGACTTTATCAGGCCTCAGACTTAACAAATGACTGTGTAATATTTATCTCCATAACATCCACCGTGTGAAATATCCTGGTAACATCCCTTTTTGTACAAGTCGAAGTTTAACCCCAGACGTATTGAATTTTTCTAAACTTAAATGAAATCAGGAAATTTTGTTGGATTTAGTTACTATTATGGAAAAATATCAGCACATTTTTTAAATATTTCTCTTTAGTTTGCAGTAAAGCAATGTATATAATGAAATTCAGCAATTCCTTGAGTTGTGATAACACATTAGTTCAAACATGCATAGATTCAGAAACTTTCCTGATATTTTTGTGAAACTCAATTGTGTCCAACTTGTGTGTGTCTGATTCTGGACAGCAAGATAGTTAACACTGAGTTCACATTGATCTATTTTTCCTCAGATTGGTACAAAAGCACTAAACCTCCAATAACTCATCCTAAAGGTAAGCATTTTACAATTCACATTTAATCTTTATAAACATTTGTCTTTATTTAAAATGCACACTTGGAAAAATAAAATTAGTACTTAGTTCTAGTGAAAGACTTCTTGGTTTCAAAGTATTGGTCAATGTGAACGCTGCAAATAATAATTTAAACTGTTAGCTCGGTGCTTAGAAAAACTTAACAGATATAGACAGGGTGGACTGTACATGGTAGATTACTATTATATTCTAATAAAACTCTTATCTCTTTGATTTGCCAAATATCATTGATTTTGTGTATTTTGTCTAATTAACATGCATGACAAGATTAAGAAAGGAATAAATATAAGATGGAATCACATTCACTTTTGTAGATGTCTGTATGGTATAGGATTAAAGATAGGCATAAAAACATTTTCTGTCATATAAAAACAAAACTAATACAATAATCAATTATAATCTCTGGCTGGCAAAAAGGAGGAATGCCTCAATATTGTAAAGAGATGAAAGCTGAGCTGGTTTGGTCATATTGTAAGACATGACTGTCAAAAGTCATTTTCTTCAAGGTACAGTGGAGGGAGAACAAAGAAAGGGTCGTCATAAGAAGTGCTGGATAACACACAAGAATGGTCCAGCTTCCCTCTTGATATCTTGCTAAGGACAGCTAATGACAGAAAAGTGGAGGGATTCGGTTATGTGAACTGTCACAGCACCCCTACGATGATGATCTAGGTTGTTGTTTTTTATGGACATAACATTCAAGTTTTTTTCCATGAAAATAAAATAATTAAATGGAAGTAAAGTATCTTAAAACACAGTAATAAAACACACAACGCTTTCACAAAGTTAAATTGTATGCAATGTCATATAGAAAACAGGGGCTTGTTTCCATACATTGGCTGTATAGTCTGTTAAGTTGGAGGTACTTTGTCTTGCTTACAACTTTATTTCATTTTCCAGCATTGTACTATTGGGGTGATGGATATCAATAAGCAGATGGAATGCACAATGCCATCCCTTCACTAAATTGTTTGTTCTTGGTAGATTGTCCTGTACTCGATCTCTAACATTCCAAAATTCTATTGGAAATCTTGCAGTAATTTTTTTTTCTTGCAACCAATATAGTTGTCCTCCCAATAGTCATACAAATTCCCTACATCATCTCGGCGAGCATCATTTAGTTCTTTGAAGGCAGTATAGAAGAATATAGGGACCGCAACGAAAAATGCTGACCATGACCTTAATTTACTAGAATCCGGTACTTTTATACACATCATATATAATACCACGCTATTTTGTTTGGAAATCTCGCGATATTTTGTCCATGCTATTTTGCCGGGTCACCGTATAGTCCTGTTGGACATGAGATAAAGTCTGTCTACGTCTTGGTCTGTTGACCTTCTTTCTGCTACCATTTAGGACAGAAAGTATATACAAACATTAAACATAATAATAATAAGGCTGGTCTTTGAATATGAAGATGAATGAGTTAAAGCAAGTGGGCACCTCAGCTTGAACTTAAAGCTTTTCCAGAAGGGCACTTCTGTAACACCAGCCACATTTCAGCTCACCCAAAAAGATTGCCTTCGGCATAATGGTTGTCCCTCATGACAGGATATGTGCCCTACCCAGCGTTGCTTTTGAACCATAAGCACAATAAGCAGTCCTTCTATACTGTCCATACTGGCATTCACAGGAGGATCTCTGTTTTTAGTGTGGTCTTGCCATTGTCCACGATGGAGCGCAGACATTTTTTGGTAAAAGCGTTCAAGAATTCCTGACTGCCTGGTCGTGTGGTTTGTGCGCTGGATTGTCGCTTAGATTTATCGATGGTCCCGGGTTCAAACCCTGCCCGCTCCCATCCCCCGTCGTCCTGCGGGAGGTTTGGACTAGGAAGTAAACTATCAACTCTGAAGGAACATCCGAAATATGTAAAACAAACAAACAAAACATTCTCAGTTGATTTCTGTAGAATAACCATGTCTCAGATCCATATAGATAGGTTGGGAGAATCACTACTTGGTAAACAATGATTTTTCTTAGGTTCTTGGAGTGGTTTATTCTGCCCCACTCTTGCTTGGTGGCATCTAAAAGTCCACATTTTAGATTTAGAAAATTGTTGAGATTAAGACTTTTATGTTTGGATTTCAAAGTTATCTTAATGGCCTTTATTTCTTTACAAATATACATAACTTCCATTTGTTGTTGCTATTCATTCATTTTTTTTTCTGCTTTTTTTTTCAGGTGATTTTGAGGACAAAGTATTAAGTGACCCTCAGGTTCTGTTGCCAAGTCTAAACCAGAAGAAGCTCTACTTCATGTCTGCTGATGATCACAGCAAACACATTGACATGGTGGAGAGTTTAGTCCATTTTTTAGAGGTAGACCATTAATGCTTTGTCTGATGTGGACTGTTAAGTCAATTTTTTAGAGGTAGACCATTTGGTGTCTTGTCTGATATGGGCTGTTACATCAATTTATAGAGGTAGACCATTATTGTAGACTGTGATGTTTGTGGTGAAGTTGTATTGCATGAGATTTTGTTCTTAACAAAACATATGGCTGAAAAGTAATGTGTGGAAGAGATGTCATGTTTGAAAGATGTAAGTGTATCTAAGAGGCGACTTATTGAGGAAACTATACATTAGGATTGTTGCTTAATTAGCAAAGTCCTCCTTCATCCATTTATAAATCCCCCGCCTTATCTTTCTTCTTCCTTCATTCCTCTAATTAGCATGTAATAAAATAATAATTTAATTTATAGAGCACTGTTAACAAACATGATGTAGGCTCAAGGTGCTGTGATAACATTACAAACATAAACATGAGATCTGAAATGAGAAACTAATCTCAAAAAAAGTTTTGAACAGCTATGTCTATATTCTCTTCTTGAATATAGTGAAGCATGTTGTCTGTCATGATCTTGTTAGTGGTGTAAATTTAGTTATCACTTGCATATATATTTTTTGTTAGGATGTTAGGATTTAGTTGGGATGGTGCAATTTTTTTTTTTTAAATTATTTTAATTATTTTACTCTAAGGACATAGTCATCACATATTGAAAAGTTACAAATAAGGACTGCGCTATAAAAAAAGTCGAAAGGTCTGAAAGGGAAACTTTACTCATTTTACTTAGCTGAGTAACTTTGAGTAATTAAGAGGTACTCAAGAAGTAGCTAAATGAATAATTAACTTTTTTAGGTCGATGGATGGTGTCATGTGGCCAACCATCCACCTTTACTTTTCCCCACCTTGAGTCAGGTACCTATAAACGCTGGGTGGACTCGGAGGTGCACTAGTTACTCAGTATTGTCTGTCAAGACCTGCCACCTCTAGTTTTCCCTCCGTTTTATAGTAGTTAATGTCAGATTTTACTGTTGGCAATGCCGTTACTCAAGTTAATACTGTTTTTGTGTCAGGTACCCATTCAAGTTGGGTAGACTCAGTGCCGTCTTTAAAATCTTTAAATTCCAAATCCAGTCTTCAGTGAAAATCGAACTTGAGGCTCTTTGGATCGGAAGCCAAGCACTTTTCCACTCAGCCACCATGTCACCTTTGGAATAATTACTAAAATTTAAATAGATGTTAATGTTAACTTGACGAGAGGTTCAAAGTTTGTTTTCTATAAATTACTTTCCAGCTCCATTGTCAATGTAACGCAGTGTACTCAGCAAGAGCTAAAGACATGCATGACTTTGACTCGCCTTACTCTTGGTTCATTAAACACATCTCCAGCTCTGATCATATCATCTTTGTCAACTCAGTGGGAGCCCAGAAACTGATTGAGGCCAATCTGAACAAGACAGTGTACAGAAATAGAGTCTTAGGTCCAGAGGGGGATCTCTTCACCGAATGTGTAAAACATATTTTCAAGGACAACAAGGCCAGGGATAAAGTCATCAACATCTACTTTGGAAATAACTACAGAGAATCTAAATATATCACATCACCCTTCACCTTTCCAATTCCAAGAAATCTTCCAGAGTTGATCAAAAAACTTCATGCCATAAATACTAAAGATACAGAGATGTTTAGTGTAAGTATTTTTGTTTTTAACTTTTTTTTTTGTTTTGTTTTGCCATTAATACTATAGGTATAGAGATGATTAGTCTCTGTGGCATTTTACGTCTCGAGAGATGATCTTTTCCCTTTGCAACTTCTTGTGTGACTAAAGAGGCCAATCCTTGATACACAGCTGCGATCGCAGGATGGGCATATATAATCACCAGGCCCTGTTGCATTTTCACCCTTCTACAGATGATTAGTGAAAGTATGCAAATTAGTGTTTATTAGTAGTTGGGGAAAAAACATTGAGATGTTTACTTGGGAAATGATGTTGGATGTCAATTGAACTGTTATTTAAATTTAACTAATCTAACGGATTTATTGATGTGATGGGTCAAAAGTTAATCAGTTATAAAACTGATTTTTTTTGACATGATAGAATTATAATTCTTATATCTGTTCCTCTCATATTTTCACTGATGGTCTTAGCAGTGCTCATATTTTGCTTAACTGTTTAACTTTCTGCATGTCATTCCCTCTGCTTTCACTCAATTATTATGTTAGAAACGAACCAGTATTCATTCTCTGGCGCTGCCAGGGTCGAGTTTCGTTAAAGAGAAACAAAATTCATTGTAGTCCCTTTATCAGTTTCCAATGAGGAATTTTTCTGGTGATGTGGCAGGTCTGCAGCAGTACCACCCTCAAACAGGCAACAAGAATGTTCCTAGGAATGTTAAGGGTCTTGAAGGTACCTGTGCGGTCCATTGTTATTATCCCCTCGGTTGATATAACAATGGGGTATATTGTTATTTTGGATAACTTCCATAAACGCTTAATCTCTAAGCCCTAGGTTCCCATATTTTCGTTGTTCTTCTATTTTAGTTTTTTTTTTCATTATGAGACAGTGGTATTATTATTGCCAACTTTTTAGTGTTTAACTTTCTGCATATCATTCCCTCTACTTTCACTCAACTTCTTTTTGAAATGTTTACTTCTTATTTATTTCCAGAACAAGTTGCCCATGTTACGTGAAAACATTGCTCAGCTACCTGGTGGAAGTGAACTGCTTGTTGCAATAGAATCTTCATCTCTTTTCGAGCAAGAGAATCCTGATTGGCTAGATGAATGTTTTGGGACAGCTACGCCCATCTCCATAGAGCCAATGCTTTCTCACACATCTGGAGATTCTGGGATTGTCATTGACATGGGTCCTCGCTCAGTTTCAAGCTCTGATTTGGTCACCTTAGAGAAATCACATCAAAGTGAGGATTGTGTAAATGAGAAAGATTTGAATAGTGTTTACACTGTGTCGTGTTCTGTTTATGATGAAATAAATCCACCAGAAGCCATTGATCGTTGCAGTTCCTTCACTGCAGCGTTCCAAGGCATCAATCAGAGAAATGACACCACCTCCCCCAGTTTTGTTGTACCAGCAGACACAACATCCTCAGTGGACCACAAGGGTGAATCTTTAAAGATGAATAGAGAATCTGCAGGACTTGAAAACATCTATGAGATGATTCCTGATGACTTCCTACAGACACATAATTTTTCTCCATCTCTGATGTACATCCAGCCCCCAGACACTATGTCCACAGTGGATTACAACAGTGAAGCTTTGATGGACATCAATAGAAACTCTGACTTATACTTCAATGATCATGTCCAGGACTTAGGAAGTGGTGAAGAACCTTGCTGAAGGCTACATTAACCTGTAATGTTCTAATTCATAAATCTCGTCACCTATTCTCTGTTTTAAATTTTGACAATTATATTTTTTAAAGAATGAAAATTATTATAACTTTGTATTTGAGAAGGAAAACATTTTTTTCACAATTTTATCTCTAAACTTTGAAAAGATTTCATTTTTATACATTTGTTGAAGCCACAGATATTTAATCCACATTATTTAGATTTCTCCACAAAGAGCAGAGTAGCCATCCAGAAGGAATTCACTACATTTCTAAAATTAATTCATGTCATATGTGTCAGACATATTGTTTAATATAATTGACATTATTTTATCACATATTATTTGATCCCACATTGCTTCAGTAATATTTGGTTTTAAAAAAAAATTTTAATAAACAAAATTTTATGTAAGGTTGCTTTTTTTAATAATAGAGACCTATCTTTACGTGGTCATACAGTTTCACTAAGCTGATCATGTCTTGAAAGTGAGATAGTCTTCTTAGTTGTAAAAGGGGTAATAAAGATGGAAAAAAAAATGAAATTAAAAAAATAATAAATTTTTTATTTCAACTATAGATTGTTTTATTTTACTGTAGTGCATTATTCAATGAAGGAATGTTGATGTTAACTATAAAGGCTGTAGTTTTCTTGGAGCATTTTGCTTAAACAGGTTGTATGTTTTATGTACATAGCATTACTACTGGATCTGCCCACTTGTTTTGGGTTGTTAATAGACTTATTTTTATGTAACTGGATTTTCTTCCCACTGTAAAGGTATTCAGCTTCAACTAGTGTTGTTATAGCAATATTCACTTAGTCAAGCAATACACTGCTGCTATCTATGAATTGTTTTCAAAATTATTATGTTGACAGTGAATAAAAAGCCAAATAAGTCTGTGTTCTTATGTAACCCTTTCAGCATAAAATAAGTCTGTCATGTGATCCTCCCCCATAAAATAATTATGTTATATGATCTTCCCACATGCAATATCTATCATGTGATCCTCCCCCATAAAATAAGTCTGTCATGTGATCCTCCCCCATCTGTTCCCTAGTAGTGAATCTCTATTTGTATGAGACTTACCCATTTCATTACCATGAATATGTCCCATTCATATAACATCAACCAGGGTTGACTGAATTTCTTAATCTGGTAATCTACATTAAACATTTTAGAAATATCTACAAGCAAAGCTCTTCCTTCCATGTCTGCTTTTACATATTAATATAAATTATTGTTATTACCTGCATTTGTATTAGTTCACCTGTTTGATCATGTTGGGTTCTTTTCATTCATTTTTTAACAACTTTTTTGGTATCTATATTAAAATATAGGAAGATCTGATAGAAAAGTCAGAGCTGGAATACTAAATGAAGTCTTGTTGATGTGAAAGTCTTGCCAAGTCTTTTTTTTCTCCCAGCAAATTTTTTCACCAATAGTTGTTTGTTATGAAATCTTGTAGTGATAACATGGTAGTCTGTTGCAACATTGTTATTGCATCCATTTATGGGTTGACACTGTAAATATTTGTTTGTCTACAAAACCTGTTTCAAATATTATCTTTATAATCAAGTAGTGTACAGCTATTAGAAGCTCCTCCTTCCTAATCAAATATACCGTAACCGCAGTATCATATGCTACCTACATAATGATGTTGAGAATAGCCATTGGCTTGAAAAAGCTGATTATATCTAGGCCATGACTGTGTTTGGCCTAATTATTTTGAACTGCACTAACTCAGTTTCTTTGCTAATATATTATTGCTATGTTCAACTATGTAGTTAATAGTATTGTAGATGTTATAGCAGATTGTCTTATAGAGACTTGAATGATAATGTGGGATAGCTAAAGAGGCCAGTTGAAAACAATTGTTTAAATCAAAGCATCTTTAAATATTTACTAGTTTTGAAAATCTGTTATATTTCCTGCCAACTATCCAATATTTTGGGTTACCATGCACAAATTGAACTGCTGCCTTAGTTGTTTTTTTTACTTATTTGGTTGTGGACATTAGCTATTGCACTGAAGTAGCTAGAAAGATTTGTCTGCATGATAGCATTGTGATATTTACATATATTTTTAGCTAATTTGTTTACAAATTTGCCATTATTTTTTTGTTTTAATGTCACTAATAATACAGCCTAATTTTGTTGTTTTAAGGGTAGGGATGTTGAAATAAGAACTGGACAAGATACATTGTAAACATGTTATGATTGGCTTCATTGTACAGCCATATCACACTTTCATGTAATATCAATAATGTTGTGTCTCATCACTTGTAAAAAGTAAAGTTCCCCTTTCTCTCCTTGTGGTCTATAGGGCAGATGATGTAAAGGTCATCTGTTTCTGTGGTCTACGGTGAATAAGGGTTTCATATTGCTAGCACAATGACCAATTGCTTTTACTTTTCCCCAACTAATGTCAGGTACCTATTAGAGCTTGGTGGACTCAGGCGCCCGAAAATCCAAAAATAAAAAATCCAAGGATTTGAACCCTAGACCCCGGCTCAGAAACAAAGTGCTTTACTGCTCAGCCACCAAGCCTCCATCATCACTTGGAATAGAAATATATTTAGTGGTCTCAGTTGTACTGTTACAAGTTTAAAGAGTCGTTATTAAGTCATTAATTCTAATGTTTAAAGTGTCAATATAAAGTCATTAAATCTAATGCTTAAAAGGGTCATCACCTGTCATTGAATTGAATAGAAGCCTTGTGTTTTTATCATAGTTCAGCACATGGTCATGTGACAGCACTAGCAGGAGTTGCTTGTTTTAATATTTTTACATTTCAGTTTCTGCGCAAAAACAAATTCTGGATTCACTTGAGATGTACAAGGAAATTAGACTAGCAGCATATTGTGCAGCTAAAGTGTGCCTTTTATTTTCTCTGGTTTATTAAAAGCATATTTTTACAATCCGCTTTGAGTAGTTACTTGTGTTGAACCCTTAGACCTACGTATTTATTACCTCTAACATGAAAGTTAAAACCTCGGTCTGATATCTTGATGACAATAAGATGTAGATCCGTTCATGCAAGCAGACCCGTTCTATCAGGACCGCATTAAGACTTGACATGGGGGGCCCTTCAAATCAAAATAAGATGTAGATCTGTTCATGCAAGCAGACCCGTTCTATCAGGACCGCATTATGAGTTGACATGGGGGCCCCTTCAAATCAAAATAAGGCAACTTTTCTTTCTACAAAATGATTGCAACTATCCGTGGTTGGGGGGGGGGGGTGCTAAGACTAAGACTGCTTTATTGATCCTTACGGAAATTTGGTGTGAATACAAGGACCCTTTTTCATATAAAGACAACACATCAGAAAAATACACATAAAGCTCTATTTTGTGTTGCTTCCAGGCAAATAAACCACTGTGCTCTATGCCAGAATTCAAGAACTTCTCACTCAACTGCTCTCTCTCTCTCTCTCTCTCTCTCTCTCTCTCTCTCTCTCTCTCTCTCTCATGTCTCTTTCTATGACTCTCTCTCTCTCTTTCTCTCTCGGCTGGGTGTTCTGTAAGGCGTGCCCCAACACTTGGAGTATCTGAGGGCCAGACTTTCCATTAGTCTCCATAATACATGCCACCACCTCTCATGGGAGCTGCACAAGAGTTAGAACGATACTCTCTAGAGATAGAATGAAACTCTCTATTGAGTTCCTTAACTCTTTCTCTCCGTAATTATTTTCCACATTTTAAATGAATTCTTTATTTTGGGCATTGCTATTTCACTACCCTGTTTTGATTGGGCTTCAATGGCATTGTTGTTTGATATCAGAAAATGTTGTATTTGGTGTAGACTTAAAGTGAAATGCATTCTGTTTTTATATAATTCAAAGTCAAGTTTAAACAAATTAATATTAATTTAATTAGGTCAAATTAAGGATGGTATCGTCGATTAGGAGAGAAAGAGTTTAAGGAATTTCAAATGGTTATTCTCCACTGGAAAATGGAGCTCTTCATGGAGTGGAGTCGTAAATGTTGGTGACTCGGGAAACAAGAACAGCCATCGGCAATAATAATATGTGAAAGTAGCTTGAAAACTTAAGAGCAAAAGCATCACTGCAACTCAACCTACCCATGTCTTGTCTGCGGTCGTTTTTTTTAAAGTGAAGATTGAATTCCATAGCCATCATCGAATTCATTGGAAATTAGATTCGACTACGAAGGAGGGGTTATAATATTATAATTACACTGAGTGAACCGTTATAGGCTTGTTTTGTTACAGACGTTACTTCAAAAAAGAAGATAATTACGTCATACGCATTTCATGTGTCAATCTAGCCATACATGTTAATCAATGACTTAAAACTCTGCCAAGTCGTTGGTTATCCTGGCTGATTCAGACAACCCATTCCGTTCTCTAATGGCACTGGGGGAAAAGGATCGAGCACTTGTACGAATTTGTTCTAGCGTATGCAATAAGAAATGTGCCTTTATCCTTGATTCTTTTTGAGTTTGGTATTAGTTTTTTTTTTCTAATTGTAAATTATGGTTAATGTTTTATGTATTATAGCTACTTTACTTTTTTTTTTCTTTTGTCCTGAAGTGTCTCTAAATTGCGTGATTTTACAAGTGGTGTTACTCAGTCAAATTGAACTATTCGTTTGTTACCAATCTCAAGGCTCTATTGTGTATTCGTGTTAGTTTCCTCATGTTTTCTTGAGTTGACGGGTCCCAAACACCCTCTTAAGTAAGCCTAGATCTAGTCGTACGTAGCATCCTTCAACATTAAAGGATATCGTTACGCTGAACTAAATCCTGAAGCTCCTTGAAACAAAAACAAAACACAAAAACAATAACAAAAAGGAAGCGAAATAGTTGAGTATTTGTAGTGTGTACCCTACATTTGTGTCAGACCACACACACGTACATCCACACATTGTATGACCACAAACACACACACACACCACTTGTATGTCTACGTGCACTTCAAAACGAGTCCAACGGAAATCTACTGGCGCAGTGCTTCTCAAAGTGGGGCGCGCGTACCCCCAGGGGTACGAGAAGAGTTTGAAGGGGGTACGCGTTGCACCTCACTAACTATGCTGAAGAAAATATTAATACGTTTTAAATCATATTTTTAAAAATTGTATTTTAAAATGTGTATAACTCAAAACCGGTGTTATCTTATATTTGAGGACTAAATATTTCCCTGATTTTAATTTAAAAAAAATAGATGAGATATCCATGCTAAGAAGTTTGTACCATGCGGAAAAAGAGTAATTGTAATTAGCTTCAGACGGATTCTTACAAAATAAACATAAAAAGTATATTTTAACATCACTCTGGTTGCAAATGCAACAGAAAATGTTTTTGCTTTTCCCAACTTTATATGTACCGTATATTAAGGTTTTTTTTCAGGTTTTCTAGAAAATCAACAAAAAAAATCTCAAATTAAATTAACAACCAGGGAACAAAATTATGAAGATCTGTTATCTCAGTACAAACAATATCAACCTCCTCGTTGATCCAGATATATGTTATTTATACTATCACCTTCATTTCTATTTTATTATGAATACTTTTATAATTCGTTATTTAGTGTATAAATAAATAATATATTTTGATTGTTATTAAAATAAATCTATTTTTTTGTGTTGGATGGGGTAGGGGGTGGGCGAGGGTAACTCAACGAAAATTTAAAAAGGGGTACACATAGGTCATAAGTCTGGGAATCAATGTACTAGCGGGTCGTTCTTTCGATGACGTCGTTTACGTACACACGCAATTTAAAATTTCCCACCGGCAAATATAAGGGTGTAACAGTTGAGCCACTGCTACATCTGCAGTCACTTTGGCTCGAGATGACACACGCGGATTTCGTTAATGCTTTATATTGCCTGCCGACAGTAGCGTACTAGCAAGGTACCCGTTGGTCCGGATTAAAAAAAAAATTGACTGTGGGCACCCTTCCTGTAAGTGTGACAAAAACAATATAGAGTGATCCTATATTTATCAATTTAATAACAAAAAGGTATTGTTTATGGACTGCGTTCAGTGGCGTAGCTAGGGTGGGGGGAGATTTGAAAATCACCGCGGCCCCTACGTGAGGAAGGGCCCCAAATTAGTGTTTTTTACATTGAAAATTTGGTATTAAGCAAATGCAGGGGCCCCCAAAGAGGTCAAGCCCCCCCGGGCCCCTGAACGATGGAAAATTCCTAGCTACGCCCCTGACTGTGTTGTGCTTCTAGGATAATGTCTGTATGGGCGTAGTTAATCGAGACTAATCTTTATAGAAGGCATCAGACCTGTGACGTGGCAACGAGCCATTGGTCTAAACGTACACAGGTTGTGGCGTTGCAGGTCAGTGTACAGGCCTTCTAAAACGATTGGTCTCGCTTACAGCCACTACCTTCTGATTGGTTCTGACTTTTAGTCTCGGGGGACGTGTGCCAAACGTAGAGAAACAATATACATGAATACCGAACAGTGATGTGAGCTGGCCACGCAATCATAGAGTGAACTCCCACAACAGCTAACAACTTTTTTTTTTTCATAAATAGTGGCATTCTAAAGTCAAAAACAGAGAGATATTGGTAAATCGATCCGGGAGAAGGTGAAGAAAATACGAAAAATATGCATATGTGTAACCATGGGCGTAGCCAGAATTATTTTTTTTGGGGGGGGGGGGATATTTTATTCCCCCCCCCCCCCGAAAAAAAAATATTTGTTTGTATGGATGGATGTGTGTGTGTGTGCACATAATTAATCTCTATTACATTCTGACCCTTGATTCTTTTGGAAGACGTTTATTGTGCCCCAGAATAGGTTCTTCCTGGAGTTAATGAAAAATTGTTGACTTTTCGACCTTCTCGACCAGCGCGGGGCGAAGCCCCGCCGCCAAGCACTATTTCTGGTATTGAAAGCCAACTAAATGCATATTCTGAGGGACCTACAGTGCATTATTTTGCTATTAAAAAGTTTTATTTCAAAAACCTAATGTACTATTCTTACTGACGTCTGAAGCCTCTTTCCACCTGCTCTACGGACCTCCATAAAATTGTGGAGTCAAGTTGTACTAGAATGTCATCGCAACTCTTATTATGCGTTATTCATTTTGTCGGAGAACATGTCCCGCAAACCTCATGCGACGATCTGTCACAACCTTACTAAGTTGTCGACTCCCACTCCGCATAGGATTTCCTTGATTTAGACCCGATCTCTATAACTGAATCCTAAAATCCGTCTTAGCCATCTTTGTAGAGCCACATTTAGTGCTTTTCAATTTCATTGCACTTTATTAATGGAGCGCAGCCACTGGTAGACATGTGTAACTCTTCTCTTCACCACGATCTTGGAATTAGGTGACTATTTTGCTTTAGATGTTATATCGAAAAGGGAAGTTTTATCGTCAAAATCATCTTTTTTTTTGGGGGGGTGGGGGTTAAACTAAAATATATCTGGATTTGTTGTTTTTTTTTCATTCAAAACCACATTTAGCTACGGTCATAGAATTTGGTGACTGTAGTTTGCTTTAGAAATAACATTGAAGAGAGAGGCTTTCAACCTTAAAACGATCGGTAGGGGGATTTTAAACTCAAAACTATCTTGAGGTGTTTTAAACTTTTAAAAAAACCATCTGGAGGAGAGGGGTTGAAACTCAACCCCCCCCCCCCATTGGCTTGGCTACGCTCAAAGAATTTTAGTGTGTAATTTGCTTTTTTATTAAATAGAAGAGGTATTTTTTTAGCATTAAACCCCTCTGAAGTGAAATTTAAACCCAAAACACCCAATGGGCTTGGCTACGCTCAAAACATTTTGATTGCGAAATTTGTGGGGTTTTTTTATTTGAAGATTTATTTTTTAGCTTCAAACCCCGCTGGCGGGAGGTTTAAACTAAAAACCCCAGTTTTACATGTATGCATGTTTTTCGTATTTTCTATACAGTCGTTTACCCCCTGCAGCAGTAAATCTTTGGTTTTTTTTTTATGGAGAAGGTGAAACAAGAGATATCGATGCGTGAGTGTGAAATAAGAGACATATCGATGCACGAGACTGTAAAATAAGAGAAATCGATGCCTGAGACTGTGAGAGAAGAGAAATCAATGTGTGAAACAAGAGAAATCGATTAATGAGAGAAATCGATGCACGAGACTGTATAACTTGTATGATTAGATTGAAATAGAAACAGGGGTAGAAAGTAATCATCTTTTTTTTTAAAGTAACGTCTGTATTGTATTGCATTGATAAGAGAAGAATGGAGAAAAACAGCCAGCGGATCATGTGTGGTGCCCCAAGAATCCAACAGACTAAGGGGCAGGTGAAGGACGCGACAAGACTGGTATTTTTATTAAACCAATTTTGATTGACATGCATGACTACTTTGACCTAGGAACAGGCGTAGGATGTTATCATCTTTCATTTATTTTTTGAAGTAACGTCTCTATTTGATAAGATAAGATAGAAATAATCATTGACACTATCAGTAACATTTTTTGTATTTTTTTTTTTTTTAAAGGGATCATGGGGACTTGTCAATGTCATGGGTCCAGGCGCAATGAACCCATTCGCGCGCAATGAACCCATTTGCGAGCAATGGCTGCTACGCCACGCGCTGGAAATCGATAGCTGAGACTGTGAAGAAAAAGTCACCGATGAAATCAGATCCGACGAGCGGAGTAAATCGTTGATGCTATGTGAGTAATTTTTTGATGTTTTGTAAATAAATTAAATTTGAAGAGTTACACACAATTAACCATTGCAAAATAAATATAATAAAAGGATTACAAGTTCTGTGGAAACCTTTCAATTCGTTAAGTTTATCTTCTTATTATAAATTATAGTTAGAAGTTGATCATGTCTTCTGGTATGTGGTAGAGACTTAAACTCTGCTAAGTCATTGGTTTTCTTGGCCGATTCAAATAAGAACATAAAACTAAAATGTTATTTAACCTTGGTTAGGCCAATAATAGAATATGCATCCACCGTGTGGGACCCCTCAACTCAAGAAAACATTAAGAAACTGGAACAAACACAAAATAGAGCAGTGAGATTCATAACAAACGAATATTCACATTTGACTAGGGTAACACCATTAGTAAAATCACTAAATTTAGAAAGCCTTCAGGACAGAAGACTCAAAAGTAAAGTAGCAATTATACATAAAACACTGAACCATAATCTTCAAATACAAAAACAAAATTTAATAAAATACTCTGAAAGACACAAAAATAAAGGCACATTCCTCGTCCCATATGCTAGGACAAATTTGTACAAATACTCCTTCTTCCCTAGTGCTATTAGAGCATGGAATGGGTTGCCTGAGCTAGCCAGAAAAACCAGTGACTTGGCAGAATTTAAGTCATTGGTTAATATGCATGACTAAATGCATGACGCGTAGGACGTAATCATCTTCTTTTTTGAAGTAACGTCTGTATTATATAAGATAAGATAAGATAAGATTCAGCTAAACCGTTTCAAAATGCTATAGCACATGGGAAGCATGAGCCCTTTCACGAATTTGTCCTGGCATATGGAATAGGAAATTTAAAACTATAATTAGTGATGTGAGAACAACGAAAGTGTGTGAAATTGTTACTAAATTACTATATTAATTATTATTTTTTTTATCTATGGAACTTTGGGGAACTAACAAAAAATACTGTTGTTTTTTTTTCATTCATACCCTTTTACATATGGCCGCCCCCCCCCCCCCCATGCAAAGGTAAGACTCAGTTTTTTTTTATATTACGCTAACACAAGGTAAAAATTGATTTTTAAAAAATCTAATATTTGTTTGGTGATGTAATTGTTTCATCTTATCTTATATCTTATATAATAATCCAATTAACTGCTGACGTTCCCTCAAAACAAAAGATAACTTCCATGGGTTAATCTAGTCATCCATGTTGATAATTAATTTATTGATTTTCCTGGCTGATTCCCCAAACCGTTCAATATTCTAATGGTAGGCTTATTAGGAAAGAAGAGCTCTTATAAAAATTTTTCCTGGCATACAGAGTAAGAATTTTTTTCTCTCTATTTTTTCAGCTACCCTACCTCGCTCCTTAGGAGGTGCGGTGGCTGAGTGGTAAAGCGATTGGCTTACGAACCGGGGGTCCCGGGTTCGAATCCTGGTGAAGACTGGGATTTTAATCTCGGGATCGTATGGCGCCTCTGAGTCCGCCCAGCTCTAATTGGTACCTGACATTAATTGGGGAAAAGTAAAGGCGTTCGGTCGTTGTGCTGACCACATGACATCCTCGTTAACCGTGGGCTTTAGAAATAGATGCCCACAAAGTCTGAAAGAGAAACTTTACTCTTTTTTTTTACCTCGCTTCCTGATTTTAGTGAGGTCATTCACAATAGTTTTTTTTTTCTTCTTTTTCCTCGTTCTCATTGTTATGTTGGAGTGTTCTGATGACTAGACCAATACATGAGATGAACTGCGCAGTGGTTTCCAAATCAGGGAGCTCTCCATATAGTTTTCTTTCTATTGGGGTGATTTGGGGGCCAATGTCTTATGCGGGCCTCTTGGTAAAGAGAGCAGTTTTGGAGGACGTGGTCGGCATTCTCTGGTGATACTCCACATGGGCAGATTTCACTGGTTCCAATTCTGAGCTTCCGGTACATATGTTGTCGCATTCTGTAGTATTGATTTTCTGGAAATGATCTGAATTTGGATGCGACACTTGCACTGGGCTCAGAGATGTGGTCGTGTTTCTGCTGCTGTCTAATTGTACACGTCAAATCGCTGTCCAGGGATTTGGTAATAATTAAAGACTTGATATCAAGGTTCTCAAACATTTTTAACAAAGTGGTGTTTTTTTTTTCCAGTTATGTATGAGACCTAGTAGATCAGTGTGTCAGATACATATTTCTGAAAAAAAAGACGCGCAAAACATCTGATGATACTATTTATCATATATCTGTTCAGATCCAAACTTTAGATTGACGTAGAATATATAGATTCAAGAATCTGAGGTTACATATCGATCTTTATGTTCTTTTGTTTTAAACAAGAAAATTATGTTAATTTTCATTGAAAAAGAAAAGAATTAAAACCCATATACTAAATAAACCCATCAGTTTTTAACAAATACAAATAGATCTAGACTAATATTAGACTTTATACAATGGGATGGCTATTTGGTCGTGCGATATGCGCATTTGACTGTCGTTCGGTGGTCTTGATTTTCTCGGGTTCGAACATTGCTCCCTGCCATACCCCGTCTTCATGTCGAAGGTTTTGGCTAAAATGTAATTATCTTCCAATCTGTAGTCACAAACATGTGCACCATCTCAAACAGAAAGATAAGCCTTCAAGAAACATCTCTACGCTTTTATTTAGCACCGCCTATTCGTTAACACCCGTTAGCCTACGTTATTTAAAACACTAATTTAAAAGAAATAAGATATAACCCAGAAGGCCAAATACTTAATTTTGACACTTAACCTGTTTTACATATCCACTTAGATTTAAAACTGAAATCTACTCAGATTGCCTGTCTAGACAGTGTAAACTAACATACTTTACGCAGGTAGAAGGCAAGATATAAATGAATAGATTGTCTTATGCTATTCATGGCTAGCAGACAGAACAATTAAGTCAAGTCATTGTCGACTCCCTGGCGACATTTAAAAACCCTTAAGGCTATTAGTCATGTAGCTGGATCTATCACTCACTTCAGAGTTCTCATCTTTTTATATTCCACTGCTTGGAATGTTTACAGCGTCTAAGTTGTTTTAAAATGAAATTTTTTTTTACAATACCTCTATTAAGTCACTCCTTCATGGAGGCTGGGCAGGCGCTGATCTCAAAAATGGCTCTAACGATTTTCCTAGACATATAACAGTTGATGTATATCGCTGAGAAATGAATTACTAGCTCATTGGCCACATGGAGAAAACTCTAGTTTGGCCGTTATAATTTTTTCAAAGTAAAAATAAATAAATGTAAATTTGGCTACAGACTAAATCTAGGTCTAGATCCAACATCGGCTTTGAAAGGACTATCGCTTTCCGAATGTAAAGCTTTATTGATTCAAGAGTTTAATAAAAAAATGTTCAGGAAAATTTTGCGCATTGTCTTCTAAGTCTAGATTTAAAGGCTTATCATTGGAACAGTAAAAGGTGTACTAGATCTATACATTTGCTTAACCAGGATTCTTTCTCGGGGAGAAGGGGGGAAGGGGCCGGGATAGGAAAATATTTTTTAACTCTAACATTCATTAATTTTTAAGAGAAAAACATTGTTTCTTTAAAAAGTGTTTTTAATGTTATTCTTGTTTCACATGACGACTCGGGAGACTACTACTACTGAATACTACATAAACAGCGCGATGGTTTTAGCCATATATCTTTTTTATGTATATGGTTTTAGCTTACACAGTGACGAAAATTCAATATAGACAAAACATTTTGTTACTTTATATCTAAGCTTATATAAAAGGCTTGTCTTCGAGTCCGAAGATTTATGAGGAGTGCAATATTTTACGGTGTTACGCAGCCCCGGTTGTGACCTACATATTTTGCCACATCCAACGCAGAAAGAAGATGATGACCTCTTATGTGTTTAAATTGTGCCATTTACTTTAAATCTGCCATATCGTTGGCTTTCCTGGCTGATTCAGGTAACCCATACCATGCTCTAATAGCAATAGGAAAGAAGGAACATTTGTACAGATTTGTCTTAGCATATGGAACGAGGAATGTGCCTTTATCCTTGTGTGTTTTTTTAAATTAGGTTGTATTTAACTATTTATAAATTATGGTTCAGCTTATGTTATAAATTACAGAAGTAGCTTCAAAAAAGAAGGTAAATGTGATTTAGAAGTTTTATAGTTTCTGTATTTGTAGGTATAGCCTATAGTTCTTATAGATAAACAATATATTTTGATGTTGTAAGCCCTTTGAGAATCCCTGTCCAATTCGTAATGTTTGCTTAGATAGATTGCGGGGACTGTCATGTCTGCGTTCATTTAACAATCACAACTCTTTAATTCAAGAGAAGATAATGTTGAGGGGAGGTCAACAAAGATTGAAGGAGACATTTTATCCTAACAGGAACTGAAACCGGCGCACAAGCTTTAAATATATGTTTCTCTACATCTATCTATACCGTAACTCCATTTGTATTTGCTTGTTTGGTTGGAATGTGTTTTTTTTTTAAATGAAACCTTTATCTCGTATAGAAGATCTCGAGCTAGTCATATCTTTCTCTCGACAAACGGTGATTGGTCACGTGAGGCAGGTTGTTTTGATGACCCAATATTCCGCCTGGAGATGTTTGTTTGACATGGCCACATTGAGTCAACAGTAGTAGCCAGACTTCTTGACGGTCGTGTTGTTATTGTGTACCCTTTTGGAGACCTAGAGGGGCTTAAGTAGGCCACACGGATAGGAAGCGAATCTTCACTACACCGACCACGTCACGATGTCACTCAGTGTCACTCACGGTGTCACAGTATCACAAAGCTAATTCATAGGTCCACCTTTGAAAGACGGAAAAACTATAAAAGCAAGTTGTTTAGACAACTCCGAGCTCAAGAGGTCATTGTTTACAAACTTAAATATCAGCTATATAAAACCATATTATCATATGTAATAACATTTTTACAGTACCTCTAATCAAGTCGCACATTCCGTAGGACGTAATCATCTTCTTTTTTTGAAGTAACGTCTGCATTCTATAAGATAAGATACGTTTAGCCCACGCACTCGGAATGTGCATGAATAGATGCATGACTCGTAGGACGTAATCATCTTCTTTTTTTGAAGTAACGTCTGCATTCTATAAGATAAGATACGTTTAGCCCACGCACTCGGAATGTGCATGAATAGATGCATGACTCGTAGGACGTAATCATCTTCTTTTTTTGAAGTAACGTCTGCATTCTATAAGATAAGATACGTTTAGTACACGCACTCGGAATGTGCATGAATAGATGCATGACTCGTAGGACGTAATCATCTTCTTTTTTTGAAGTAACGTCTGCATTCTATAAGATAAGATGCGTTTAGCCCACGCACTCGGAATGTGCATGAATAGATGCATGACTCGTAGGACGTAATCATCTTCTTTTTTTGAAGTAACGTCTGCATTCTATAAGATAAGATACGTTTAGCCCACGCACTCGGAATGTGCATGAATAGATGCATGACTCGTAGGACGTAATCATCTTCTTTTTTTGAAGTAACGTCTGCATTCTATAAGATAAGATGCGTTTAGCCCACGCACTCGGAATGTGCATGAATAGATGCATGACTCGTAGGACGTAATCATCTTCATTTTTTGAAGTAACGTCTGCATTCTATAAGATAAGATACGTTTAGCCCACGCACTCGGAATGTGCATGAATAGATGCATGACTCGTAGGACGTAATCATCTTCTTTTTTTGAAGTAACGTCTGCATTCTATAAGATAAGATACGTTTAGCCCACGCACTCGGAGTGTGCATGAATAGATGCATGACTCGTAGGACGTAATCATCTTCATTTTTTGAAGTAACGTCTGCATTATATAAGATAAGATGCGTTTAGCCCACGCACTCGGAATGTGCATGAATAGATGCATGACTCGTAGGACGTAATCATCTTCATTTTTTGAAGTAACGTCTGCATTCTATAAGATAAGATACGTTTAGCCCACGCACTCGGAATGTGCATGAATAGATGCATGACTCGTAGGACGTAATCATCTTCTTTTTTTGAAGTAACGTCTGCATTCTATAAGATAAGATACGTTTAGCCCACGCACTCGGAATGTGCATGAATAGATGCATGACTCGTAGGACGTAATCATCTTCATTTTTTGAAGTAACGTCTGCATTATATAAGATAAGATGCGTTTAGCCCACGCACTCGGAATGTGCATGAATAGATGCATGACTCGTAGGACGTAATCATCTTCATTTTTTGAAGTAACGTCTGCATTCTATAAGATAAGATACGTTTAGCCCACGCACTCGGAATGTGCATGAATAGATGCATGACTCGTAGGACGTAATCATCTTCTTTTTTTGAAGTAACGTCTGCATTATATAAGATAAGATGCGTTTAGCCCACGCACTCGGAATGTGCATGAATAGATGCATGACTCGTAGGACGTAATCATCTTCATTTTTTGAAGTAACGTCTGCATTCTATAAGATAAGATACGTTTAGCCCACGCACTCGGAATGTGCATGAATAGATGCATGACTCGTAGGACGTAATCATCTTCTTTTTTTGAAGTAACGTCTGCATTATATAAGATAAGATTCTTTTTATTTTAATATAAAAACTATATTGATAGTCTTGCGTGTTAACCAAAGACTTAAATTCTGCCAAGTCACTGGTTTTCCTGGCTATCTCAGGCAACCCATTCCATGCTCTCATAGCGCTAGGGAAGAAGGAGTATTTGTACAAATTTGTCCTATTTTAGACACTTTATATATAGTATTAGTTTTAGCGACGCACCATAGATGACGTGTATTGAACGGGACTAGTGACGTTTGGGATATGTTGGGTTAGAGACCGGAAAATCAGTTAGCAATAGAATTCTCTAGGGTAAAGACGTGTTTATTTTGACCGAGACTTTTACTACGGCCTTTTCTTGGAATAAACATCTGTTACATTGTTCATCAGTGTTGACCACATCTTTTCACTAGTTAAATCGATGTCTTGTTTAGTTTGTTTGTTGAGCAACTACACTGAATACACCCGAACAATAAAACTCAAACGCTTGCAGAGTAATTGGTTGAAATTCAACAGTCATCGTTAGTTGACCTCAAGACAGTCTGAACAAGCACATCACACCTAGCATATGGAACTTTCTGGGCAATACCTAAAATCTGGGTGAACACATTTCTCGAAAACGGCTCTAACGATTTTCCTCGAAATTTGACAAATGATATGTATTGTTGGTAAAAGAATTACTAGCTCGTTGGCCACACTGGGAAAACTCTATTTTGGCCGTTCAATATTTCCAAAGTATAAATAAAAATTATAATAATTCGGCTAAAGGACTACAAAATATTTACCTTGAAAAGACTTACACGTCTTCGGGTATTTTCGCATACATTAAAGAGCTTAATAATTTAACGTTCAGGAACACGTTAGGTGTATATAGGAGGTATTGTATTGTCTTTTTAACTCTTTCTCTCCGTATATATTTACCACATTCTGATGGAATCAATGTTTGTATCGTCGGTTAGGAGAGAAAGAGTTACACTGCTGCATTTTTGTAATGTTTTACTGGTTCCCCTTTATGCTGTTCCATTAGGAACTGAATGAGGTCTTACTACTAACACGCCACCACGCAGTCTCTTAGCAGTCTTTTGATTCCCTATCAATTTTTCTATTTTTAGAAGACATTTCAGTCAATGTGAAAAACAAAACAAAAAAACAAGCAAAATATTTAAAAATACTTTAAAAAAAACAAGGCTAATATATTGGAAACAACTGTTCAATTACTGCCATTTCTCTCAATACAGCAACAATTGTCTCCCTTTTTGTATAAACATAATTTTTAATTGCCACTAATTAATTAACTAATTTGTTTTTGTTTGTGTTTTCAACTTGACCCGAGAATTAGGAAATAGTAGAAAAAAAAGGATGTAAAAGAACCCTGTCAGACAGACGGGAGAGAGTTAAAAAAAATATAAGCTTTGTAAAAAGTGAAGGATGAATAGTCTTTTGTTTTATTACTAGTATTATTGCTAGTGCTCACACGGCGCTGTTGCTCTCTAGTGAATCAATTGGCTGCCTGAATGTTTAGGGCCTTGAAGGTATCTTTGACGTCAGTTGTCATTATCCTTTCGGTTGATATACAACATTAAAGAAGATCACCCATCAGACACAGCAGAAATAAATACCTATCACTGTTAATATTAAATAGCAGGAGATGTAGAGTCAAATCCAGGGCCTAGATCTAAAGATAGATGCATCATCTGCAAAAAAGTATGCACCATGAAACAGAAAGCCATTCAATGTGACACCTGCGATGAATGGTACCATGCATCATGTCTCCCACACGGTGGATGCATATTCTATTATTGGCCTAACCAAGGTTAAATAACATTTTAGTTTTATGTTCTTATTTGATTTATAGAAATTTCTTTTAATAAACCCTAATGCTTTGTTGGATTTTTTTTATAGTTTCATCAATATGTGGATTCCATGACAGTTTTTCATTTATTATAGCACCTAGGTATTTTCCTTTTTTAGTCTGTGTTACTGGTTTGCCATGAATAAGATAAGTGGAATTAATTTGTTTTAGTTTTTTTGTTACTCTTACACCTGTGTATTATGCCTTAGGCAACAAAGACGCATCATGGCACTGTGTACCGTGTGGGTTACCTCAGTTTACATCAGGACTGTTTGATTCCTTTGATGCAGACACTTCTAACCCATACAATACCCTAAACACCATCCCAAACCAAACTCACCAACCACTAGTCAGATCCACTCCTGTTAAACCTAAATCTACTAAAATTAATACAACAGCCTCACTAAACAAACCTACTAAAGAAGTAATACCAAAATACCTTAAAACCTTAGTAATAAATTTTCAAAGCATTAGGAACAAAACAGCAGACTTAGAAATTTTATTAGAATGTGAGAAACCAGACATAATTGCAGGAACAGAAACTTGGCTACAGCCTGAAATTTATAATGCAGAAATTTTCAATAGTAATTATGAAATTTTTAGAAAAGATAGGGCTGATAATCATGGAGGAGTTCTTTTAGCAATAAAAAAACACTCTTATAGCAGAAGAAATTACCTTACCTAACTCAAAAAACATAGAATCAACATTTTGTAAAATTAATACCACCTCAACATCCCTAATAATAGGCAGCATTTACAGACCACCAAATTCTAGTTTAGAATACATGCAGGAACTATGTAATCAGATTACTACACTTAAAGAGACAAATAAAGGTTTAGATAATAGTGAACAAATAGATGCTATTTTACTAAGTTTTTATAAGGCTTTTGACAAAGTTCACCACCATAGTTTGCTTAAAAAATTAAAATATTTTGGCATTAATGGTCCACTGCATCAGTGGATGAACGAACAACGGAAAGACACTGTACTTGACTGATGTGGTGGTATAAGTTAAATTAGCCCCCTTTATACGTTGCCGCTTTAAAGTTTGAAGCTAACAATAGATAACTATAAAACCTTTTATTTTCATAAGCGATTCACTGGCATACTCATCCAGATACTATAAAACCTTCTATTTTTTTATAAGCCATTCTCTGGCATACTCATCCAGATACTATAAAACCTTCTATTTTCATAAGCGATTCGCTGGCATACTCATCCAGATACTATAAAACCTTCTATTTTCATAAGCGATTCGCTGGCATACTCATCCAGTTATCGTCCTTCTCCTCCCCCTCTCTTTCCCCAACTGGTCCATACAAGTGATAGCGTCTTGAGAAAGCTAAAAGCATGAAATTGTACTAGACAAAAACAAACTGGTAAAAATATTTCTAATCGCATAGATGTATTGTTGGTGGTCTAGTTCTACTACACATTAAACTGCATGACTGATCCAAACTAATTGATACAATTAATATAAGCTTTGTATTTTTTTGAGTTGTTTTTTTTTTAAAATATATTTTCTTGTTCTTAAGTACAGACACTTTACTATCTCAAGTAGGCTCACCGTATGGGTAGGCCTATAGCCGGCAATGGTGTCATCAAAATTTCCCGACGTCATTTGAAGTGGCGCTTTTGGAATTTACCGTGGTGCAAAGTTGGCAATAATAAAGTAGATAAAATTACTTTCTACACTACCACCACCTGTTTTAGACCCTAGTCCTAGCATTTTATTCAGGGCCGGTTCTAGGCATAGGCAAACTAGGCAGTCGCCTAAGGCCTCCAATTATCTAAGGCCGGCTCTGCCCCGTTTAGAAAGCTCGAAACTAAAGAGGTTATTGTAGCAATTTTTAACATCCGACTTTATCATTGAGTGTCAATATTCTTCCTGTGCTTTATCCTTTTAGTATTGAATACATTACTGGGCTACCAGGGCCGGCCTTGGGTAAATGGAGGCCATATGCGAAGTGAATGGAGTAACGCAATTAGTAAAATCATTAAACCTAGAGACACTTCAGGACCAAAGAATAAAAAGTAAAGTAGCTATACTACATAAAACACTCAACCGTAATTTACAAACAGAAAAACAAAATCTAATAAAAATACTCAGAAAGAAACAAAGATAGAGGCACATTTCTTATTCCATACGCTAGAACAAATTCATAAACTGCTTCTTCTTTCCTAGTGCCATTAGAGAATGAATGGGTTGCCTGAATCAGTTAGGAAGACCAACGACCTAGAAGAGTTTAAGTCATTCATTAACATGCTTGACTAGATTGACATATAAAAGCGTAGTTCCCACGTCACAGGTTTGTACGACATGGCAACGAGCTATTGGTCTCCACTGCCCACAGGTTGCGACGTCACCGGTCTGTACGACATGGCAACGAGCTATTGGTCTCCACTGCCCACAGGTTGCGACGTCACAGGTCTGTACGACGTGACAACCAGCTATTGGTCTCCACTGCCCACAGGTAGCGACGTCACAGGTCTGTACGACGTGGCAACGAGCTACTGGTCTCCACTGCCCACAGGTTGCGACGTCACAGGTCAGTGTTGAGGCCTACTATAACGCTTTGTCTCGCCTAAGACACCGAGGTTGCCAACGCCCGAGTGTTCAGTCCTACTAATCTTTTGTTTTCCTATGAGTTTATTCCAGCTCTCAGTGTCTTAGTAGTCAGTACGCTATATCACGTGATGCACATGTTTTTGTTGTTTAATGCGTCACGTGCCTTGAGTATTTTCCAAGACTTCCCCAACGAAGAGCTGCGTGTGATCTTGCCAAACCATATCTTGTATTATGTAGGAAATATGTCTGCTACGGTATTGTTAGTTATATATTTACCTTAGTACCATTTCCTTATTTAAATTTCTTCAATTTTTTTTTTGTGTAAATATTTTTTTAAATTCTTATTTGGCTTGGCTAATCTTTTTTTTCCCCCAATTTCAACAGCTGTTTCTGAGTTAAATGGCTATTCCGATTTTATTTTTTTTTATTGAAAGTCAATTTCTGCAGTTTCATAAATAGCTTTAATGAAACCTGACTACTTCTGCTTATGTGAATTCTTTCATTATCTATGTCAGGGTATGAGCGTTTTGTTCCCTAGAAAAGGTTGTTTTGAGCTTATCTTAGGCCTATCACCCCCGCCCCCGAGTCAAATGGAGGATAATGGAAAATTTTCCGTGTCCCTATTCTTTAATTAGAACCTAACTTTGGCAAAACGTTTCCTCAAAAAAGAAGATGATTATGTCCTACGCATAGACATAAATAAATATAGACTGGAAAAAGGAAATAACTTCATGTGAATTGAAAACATGTATATCTATTGTTGTCGGATTTCCGAATTCTGAACAGTTGCATGATCTTCAGCCTTAGAGATTAAACAAAACTACACTGCTCACATAGACATATATATATTTATTTATGTCTATGACTGCTCATAAATGCTGTATAATAAAGTACACAAAATTGCAAGTCACAAATTTTCGTTTCATAAAACTCTTTTATCGGCCAGTCTATATTTATTTATGTCTATGGCCCCACGCGTGTTCCTACGTCAATCTAGACTTGCATGTTAATCACTGACCTAAATTCTGCCAAGTCATTAGTTTTCCTGGCTGGCTCAGGCAACCCATTCCATGCTCTAATAGCACTAGGAAATAAGGAGCTTTTGTACAAATTTGTCCTAGCATATGGAACAAGAAATGTGCTTTTATCTTTTTGTCTTTCTGAGTATTTTGATAGGTTTTGTTTTTGTACTTGAAGATTATGGTTCAGTGTTTTATGTATAATTGCTACTTTAATCTTCTATCCTGAATGGTTTCAAAATTTAGTTATTTTACTAAGGGTTTTACGCTAATCAAATGTGCTAATTCGTTTGTTATGAGTCTCACTACTCTGTTTCTTAATGTTTTCTTGAGTGGTGTCCCAAACAGAGGATGCGTATTCCATTATTGGTTTGCTTCCGAATGGTAGTGTGTCATCAATATTTGAAATTTAGAACTCCACTGTTAGGCATATATCATGGAACAAAGTGGTTCCCAAACTTTGTCGCCTCGTAGACCCCTTAGAAGTCGTTGTAGACCACACGGGGGTCTGTATAGACCTTGTTTGGGAATCACTGATCTAACAGTTCAACTATGAATCCTTGTTAAGCTCTACATGAAATTAAAAAAAAGAAAATTAAATGCTTTTGTATTGCTTGTCTTTTTTTATCCTATAGCATGCTCAGTGCGCTATGATCCAATCTCTATTTGTGGACTTGCAGGGGACTTTTGGGAAATATTTTCTGTGCTGCATTTGCTTTTGGCAGACAAACCCAATTCACCCCAGGATGGCTGCCTGGTCGTGCGGTTTGCACGCTGGACTGTCGTTCAGATTTAGCGATGGTCCCGGGTTCAAACTCTGCCCGATCCCATCACCCGTCGTCCTGCGGGAGGTTTGGACTAGGAAGTAATTATCTTCAACTCTGAAGAAACATCCGAAACATGTAAAACATTTTTTTTACAAACCCCGGGATAAAATCTTTTTTTTGGTCTACATCTGGGATTCGAACTTGCGGCCCCTCGATTTTTCATCCATAGCTGAATATATTTGTAGTTAAATATATGACTGGCTAACCACTAGAAGGAAAACTAAGAAACCAAACCTCTGTTTGGATTGCGGCTGTACCCAAAACACAGTGCTACACCCTGGCAGAACCTGCGACGCGTCTGATTCCCACACTGTATCGGCTCCTGCCGTCCTTTTGGACACATCAGCTGCGTGTAGCGAGGGGGTGCGGGGGGAGGCGCTGCGTCATTGCTCAGACCAAAGGTAGGCCCCTAACGTCCAGGCTTTTCTGTTAGACGGTCCATAGTAGCTTGAAATAAAGGAGGCCAAGGAATGATACATAGCATCAACATTGAGAAAACGTTTGTTACAAATTATGAGATGTTACAGTTATAAATTATGCGATAAAAACAGTTATAAATTATGAGATGTTACAGTTACAAATTATGAGATGTTACAGTTATAAATTATGAGATGTTACAGTTACAAATTATGAGATGTTACAGTTATAAATTATGCGATAAAACAGTTATAAATTATGCGATAAAACAGTTATAAATTATGCGATAAAACAGTTATAAATTATGAGATGTTACAGTTACAAATTATGAGATGTTACAGTTACAAATTATGAGATGTTACAGTTATAAATTATGCGATAAAACAGTTACAAATTATGCGATGTTATAGTTACAAATTATCAGATGTTACGTTACAAATTATGCGATAAAACAGTTACAAATTATGCGATGTTATAGTTACAAACTATCAGATGTTACAGTTACAAACTATCAGATGTTACAGTTACAAATTATGCAATGTTATAGTTACAAATTATCAGATGTTACAGTTACAAATTATGCGATGTTATAGTTACAAATTATCAGATGTTACAGACTATTCTCAAACGTTTTTGTCATCATAGTTCTTTCTAGCTGCGCAAAGTGGCATTCATGTCGCGCCCCACCTGGCATTCATGTCGCGCCCCACCTGGCATTCATGTCGCGCCCCACTTTTCTTTTGTACAAAGCTTATATTAATCTCGAATCAAGCTGAACTTTTGCACAACCATTTCTTATTAAACCTAAAAACGCCAAGAATAAATTAAAAAAAAAAAATTAATTAACTATGATTAACTAAGGATTTTGTTTGAATAAGGGAAAGAAATCGTATTTGACAGATGTGGTGATATAACTTGAATTAGTTTCCTTGATGACTCTTAATCCTCAAGTGAACATTTTTTTTTAATGCATTTGAAAAACGATCATGTAAACATTCACCAAGATACCTCCTTCCTCCCTTCTCCTTTCACAACTGGTCCAGACAAGTGACTGGATCATAACGCAATGAGAAAGCTAAAAGCTAAATAAAAACAATTGGTAAAAATATTTCTTATCACGCAGATTTACAATGCCTAGGCCTTTCACATATATAATATCATATATATATATATATATATATATATATATATATATATATATATATAGGGTGCGTCAAAAAATGTATACACACTTTGAAGTGTCATAGACAATTTATTTCCCGTTCTATAATGCTGAATTTCTGGACATGGAAAGCTTAATGTCCGATTGGAAAAATAAATGTGATTAATGTGAGTTGCGTTCAAACTGGAGGCCTTCAGCATCAATATATTGCTGCAGCACGAGTGAACACTGATTACGTACATCGGACCAAAGTGTCCACTGAGATTTCCGCGCACACCGCCTGAAGCTCATTCCACAGTGTGTCCAGGTGACGTGGTTTACGGGTTAGGGTTAGTGTCCCGTAAGAAGAAATCCAGCGGCGTGAGGTCTGGAGAGCGTGCAGGAAACTCGATTGGTCCCCTGCGTCCTATCCACTGGCCTGGCACATTGTGATCCAGGTGTGCTCCTACCTTCCTATGATAGAGCGGCGGGGCGCCATCTTGTTGGAAATAAAACTCATCATTACCGTATAATGCACGAATGGCAGGGAATATGGAGCCAGCAAGATCATGTCTCCACTGTCTTCAAACCGTAGCTACATTCTCAAACTTCCAGTACTACGTAATTATCTGCTTCCGCTCTTCAAAACTCAAACGCACGTCCGCCATGTTGCAGTTACTTCCTTGCCACTGCTGCAACTTGTTGAAGATACATAACATTACTTTCTCACAGAAATTTAACCTCGTAAAATGGGAAATAAATTGTCTATAACAGTTCAAAGTGTGTATACATTTTTCTGACGCACCTGTATATGACATATTTAATTGCATAACATATCATTACTTATCTTAACTAATTGATACAATTACACTTAATTTGTTTAGTTTTTTAATTTTATTTTTTGTTATGCTTTTCTTGTTCTCATTAAGGACTCGATCAGCTTCACTAATTTTACAAATCAAACAAGAACACACAATTCAAATGGTATTTAACCTTGAAAAGATCAATATTAGAATGTGCTTTTTTATTCTGTTTGGGACCCTCCAAGACCTCGACCGTATACTTTATAAAGAGTCTAGATCAGACGCAAATCAGAGCCGTGAAATGTATAACAAACAAATATTTACATTTGAATCATCAGGATGGCTGCCTGGTCGTGCGGTTTGTGCGCTTGACTGTCGTTCGGATTTATCGATGGTCTCGGGTTCAAACCCTGCCCGCTCCCATCCCCCGTCGTCCTGCTGGAGGTTTGGACTAGGAAGTAAACTATCTTCAACTCTGAAGGCACACCCGAAACATGTAAAACATTTTACAAAAACATTTTACAAACGAATAGATGAACACATTGTTAATGGCCTGGTTCCTGCGGGACGCGTGCTGAACTGTCATTCGGACTTCTCGATGGTCCCGGGCTCATGCTCTGCCCGCTGCCATCCCCCGTCACCCTGCGGGAGGTTTGGAATAGGAAGTAAATTATCGTCAAGTCTGACATTGTACAAACACCTTTACAAACAACTTTAGAAACATCTTTTGAAACATCACTAAATTTGGAAACACTTCAGGACAGAAAGATATAAACTAAAGTAGCAATAATACAAAAAACACTGAACCGTAACTTACATTAAATAACTTACAAATACAAAACTCTTATCGTATTTCACATATATTACAGACGTTACTTAAAAAAAAAAGGAGATAATTATGTCCTACTCATTTCATGTACCAATCTAGTCATACATATTAATCAATGTTGGTTTTCCTGGCTGATTCAGGCAACCCATTCAGAAAGACACAAAGATAAGGTCACGTTTCTTATTCCATGTGCTAGAAAGAATTCATACAAGTTCTCCTTGTCCACCAGTGCCGCAAGACACATATGCTTAGTCAATGTCACCATTGAAAAGCTTGTCCATTTTTTTCTTTAAGAGTGTGTACATTTTATAAAGCAAACATTGACATGCTTCCCCCATTTCAAGCCAAACAAAACATACAAAATAACTATTTCGACTGTGTGAGTCGTCTGCTAGAATATATGATAATGTCCCTTAGCAACACACAAGTCGTTATAGTAAACTGCTTTTCATTCACTTTAACGCGTATAATTTGTAAGAAAAACGTCTGAAATGTGTAAATAAGATGTTAAGTATTCTGTATTTATTTGTTTTTAATGTTTTACAATTCTAAAAAAAAAGGTGTTAAAAAGTGTAATTAATTTTGTTATGTTAATAAAATGCTAATATGTAACAAATGTTTAAATAGGCGTATTCGTTGTTGTTGAGGTGACCTTGTGTTTGAATGTAAACCCATTTTATTTTATTAAACATTATAATGTAAAAGTGATTGATACAAATTAAAGAGGGGGATTTAAATGTCTTAAAAACTACTGTATTGATTAATAAATTATTAAAAGTGCGAAAAATTTATAGACAGTCATCATTATTGGCTTTTTACAAAGCTTATATCAACTACCTCTGTCTGTCTGTCTGTCTGGTACAACTTTTGTTCACGTTACTTCTCCCACACCCTTTCTGGAATCAAAAAGTTGAAATTTTGCACAATTATGTCTTACTAGGGCCAACCTTAGGCCACTGTAACCTATGCGACCACAGTGGGACCAGCACTTTTATAGGACCCGCGCTAATTTTAGGTGTATAAATCATTAAATTAAACCATTTTATAAATAATAACAGATTTCCCTCTGTCTCTTGTCGATTTAACAGGAGGTCCTGGAAATCTCCTGAAATTGCAAAATATACGAAAAAGTCCTAGAAATATCCGGAAAATTATTAAAATCTTTTGAAATATCATACAAATCTCCTGTAATATATAGACAAAAATTGTCTTTTTTTCAATCTTAAATTACTTAGGATAACTCCCTCCGTACGAGTTGCAAAAATAAAAGAGTGATCTTTCCATTGTGTCCAAACTGTTGAGCGTGCTCTGTCGCCTCGAAAGTTACTACAGAGTAAATTACTCCCCCCCCCCTTTTTTTTTAACGTGAGGTAGAAATAAAAAAAAAAAGAGTGATATTGCAACGGTCCTGCCCTGCTATTTCGTTACTACGTGTTCCCCCCCCCCCCCGCCCCATCCTCTTGTTTTCTCGTGGACTATCCGCAGAGTGATCTTTCCTTTACTTCTTACTACTCGACAAAACTGTTGAGGGAAGAAGAGAATTATAAATATAGATACTTGACAAAACAAGAATCACTAAAAAAAAAAAAAAATTAACCACTTAATTAATTAACTTTTGGTAATTAGTTGTTTTTTTTGTTTAGTAGGCCTATCGAACAAGGCGAAGAAATTGTATTTGACAGATGTGATGGTATATAAGTTAAATTAGTCAGATTTTGTTTCGTTTTCAGAATAGAGCTTTTTAAAAAAGTGTACGGCAAAAATTTCAACTCAAAACTTTAGTAGAGGAAACATTTCTCGACTGTTTATATTAGACCGGCCTGTCGCCGGTCGTTATGTTGACGACCTGTACTTATCTAAAAAAAAAAAAGCTCCGAGACAAGATGTTTTTCTAACAAAAGGAGAAGGGGGTGAACTTTTTTTATTTCGTTTGTGGAGGGGCGCTACTAGTAAAAGTTTAAGTAAAACATCTGCACCTCTCAATCTACATTTTTAATCTATGGGGCACGGCATGAGAGTTTTAGAGAAATAATGTAGAACAGTTCCATTTATCTTGTTGATACAGATATCAATACAGAAGAACTTGGTGGTCACTGGGTTGAATTCGTGAACACGACATTCCGGGTTCGTTTCCTGCTGCCTCTAGTTCAAATTAAACATTTGTAGTCCTACTTACATTGTGTTAAGAAGTTCGTAGCACTCCAGAATAGACAAGTTTCTGAGCTATATTTGTTTCGTTTAATTCGTTAATGTGTTTTGTTTATTAGAAACTTTTGGTAAATTTAACCTACATTTATCTGCCGATTTATATCTCCAACAACTTGGCAGAGTTTAAGTCATTGATTAACATGCATGACTAGATTGACACATGAAATGCTTAGGACTTAGGCCTAATTATCTTCTCTTTTGAAGTAACGTCTATAATGTATAAGATAAGATAAGAAAGTCAATTGTGATTATTTTGGAACAATCAAAATAGTCAATATTGAAGAGCGTTTCTAAAGTGTCTGGAAACTAATCGCCCTATCAATATTGAAGAGCGTTACCCAGTCATCGACATGGGTTTTTTTTTCTAAAGTGTCTGGAAACTTATCGCCCTTTCCGTCAAAATAATTTGGCTCCGAATCATCCACTAGTGACAAGGCTAGGTAGGTCTAATTGGGGTCCCTAGGCCAAGCGAGTAGCCTCAAATGAAAATTAAAAATTACAAAAAAATAAATCACACAATATATTACAAAAACATATCTGTAGACTTAATCTATATCAAAAGCAATCAATATGTTTTCGCTACGTTGCTAATTAAAGTGACCATAAGCCTAGATCTTTCCAATCGAAGCCGATATGCTGACTATCCTCTGCTTCGCTTTCAAGCTGATGAAGCTTCCGTAATCGTGTTCATTGACTTTCAGTGCCATAGCTAGGAACTTTGCCATCATTTAGTAATGATAATTGTATTTATAAAGCGCTGTTAAGAAACAAGATGTAGGCTCAAGGCGTTGGGATAACATTACAAAACACAAAAACGAGAGCTAAAACGACAAACTAATCTAAAACAGTTTCAAGCAGATAGGTCTTTATGTTCTTCTTGAAAAGTAGTGTAGCATGTTGCCTGTCTGAGATCAATGGAGAGTGAGTTCCGAACCTTTGATCCGTGCAATAAAAAAGCCCGCAGACCGTAGCTTTTGAGGGAGAAGCGTGGCACCACTAGAAGCGTTGTGTTCATTGAGCGCAGGGCTTTCTGAGGGACATATGGAGTGATCAGTTCGCTGAGGTACAAAGTCATTTCTTTATTATAGATACACTGATGACAAAGTGTGGCCACCTTGTATTCGATTCACGCTTTCATAGGAAGTCCGGGGGGGGGGAGGCTTGACATCTTAGGGGGGCCCCTGCAATAATAACCATAATATTTAATGTAAATAAAAAGTTTGAACACTCATTAGGGGGCCTCCCTCAAGTGGGGGCCGGGGGAATGTTTAAATTATCCCCCCACCCTAGCTACGCCACTGCTAATTAGCCGATTAACCACTTCTAAAGCCATACAGTTTTTCGTTTCGTTTCATTTTTCTGATCCTACAAAATCGAAAGTATTACAACGTCACGGCATTTTCACCAAAAAGGTGATGTAACATATTGGTAGTAGTCTAACAAGTAAATCTAAACTTTTGATAATAAATTTAACATTGAGTCATGGTAAAAATTTAGAGCTAGCTGACATGGAGCAATAATATAAAGCTTAATTGCTATGTTTAAGATTTTGATGTTGTTTTTTTCTATTTTTTTCTTTTTTAGTTTTATGCGAGGCCCCCACCAATGGGAGGCCCTTGGCGGCTGTCTAGTTTGCCTATGCCTAATACAAATCGAAAAACAAAACCTAATAAAATAAACAGAAAGACACAAAAATAAAGGCACATTCGTTCCATGTGCTAGGACAACTTTGTACAGTATGCTTCTTCTTCCCTAGTGCTATTAGAGCATGCAATGGGTTGCCTGAGCTAGCCAGGAGAACCAATGACTGCAGAATTTAAGCATGCATGACGCGTGGACGAAATCATCTTCTTTTTTTGAAGTAACGTCTGTATTTTATCTTATATAATTTTTATATCTATATATTTTATAAGATAAGATCTACCTGCCCCCACGGAAAAATAATAAATTGCACGGCCGGGATCCGCCACTCATTCCGACTCCCCCCGCCCTTTTTTTTTGTGTGTAAATTCTGACCGCAACTCCAGTGTTATATGGAATATTAAGCCTACGCCTAAACAAAAACTAATAAGTGTCTTTGTGGTGTTTGTGTAATTATAGAGGCACTTGAACTTAACTTTGGGTTATTATACTGTGAGGAAGTAAGCCTGCCCTAATGTTCACCAACGGTACGCTACAAACACGTCAAAAGCTAGACAGCTAACCAACGGACTAGCGTGTCAACTCGTAAGTTGAACTTCTGCGAAATGCTGCCCGGATACGCATCTTTCGATCCCTAGATGAAGTCTACAAGTCCAATGTTTATATTTCTTTTTTTTTTCGCATGGCTGAGTCAACTAAAGCTAGACTTGATCTCAATGTTTTTAAGGACTTTAGGCGTCTAGAATAGATCTAGTATCATCTAAACTAGATAACTGTAAATATTAGACATAATTAGTGGTAAGGAATTTGTTTTTGTTTCATTATAGATTAGATATCTAATTTACTAATATTAATAATATTATTAATAATTTAAAAAAATATTTCTTTACTCATTTAACTCATTAATTATGATTAATTAAATTAATATGATTAACGCGTTATCGACTTATCATTAATTCATTTATGATTACAATTATGGTAATAGGTTTAATATAGGCCTACAGTAGCCTTCTATGTATATCTAATATAAGCCTTAGCCTTATTATAATAATAAGGTCTGTAATTTGAATTATAATTAGATTAAAGATAGTCTAGATTACCCTAGATCTAGATCTATATAAAAATAATATAATTATATATACACTCACACTGAGAATACTTCAGTTTCAATACTGGTAACTGGAGTCATAAATAGCTATAACTATATTATATACATGTATATAGTATTATATATAATTATATAATACTGCATCAGTACTAACAACTCTACAACTACCACCATGATAGGCCTATATATATATATATATATATATATATATATATATATATAGGTATAATTCATTATATTGATGAAAAGATCAAGTGACACTAGTGTGTTACTGAGTGTGATTGAGTCGTTAGACTGGCTGGCTCACTCTCATGCTAGTCATCATGATTTTCCGATCTGAGACTGCACGAGATTGACTAGACTAAATTACTTAATTTACAGTATAGATTCTAGATTCTCTGGGTATTAATATATTGTATCTTATTTCAAAAAATGCATACTGTTTAATCAAGTCATCAATTTTCACAGGCTGACTATAAAAAGTATAAAATAATGGCCACAAACTGTCAAATTTATATTGCATAAATGCTATTTAATAAATTAAAAAAGAATATAATTATATAAAATAAACAGAAATGTCCTTTATTAAGCCTTGCTTAAATGCTGTATATAGATATATTATAAATATTTAGAAAGGGGAACCCTATTACTAAAGGAGGAGGAGGCCCCATTGTACAGAATCTACATTGATAGCTCTGTATAGATAATACAAAATTAAGATCTATAGGGCAGATGATGTTATATCATCTGTTTCTTTGGCCAACAGTTAACAAGCAGGGTGTTGTGTTGCCAGCTCAACGACCAACTGCCTTTACTTTCCCCAACTAAAGTCAGGTACCCATTAGAGTTGGGTGGACTCGGGTGCACCCTAAATATCCCAAAATTAATATCAGTCTTCACTGAGATTTGAACCCCAGGTCCCCAGATTTGGACACTCAGCCACTGCACCCCCTTATATAGATTGTAACATTTACAATATATAAAATAAGTTAAGATAAATAAGCTTTTATTTGAAATATGTTCATAGCTATTGTTGGGTTAGTTAGGCTTACATAAATTTGGGAAGGGGAATTAAAAATCTGACAAATGAGACTTACATATAATAGTCTGACCACAACTCTTAAATAGAGGGAGGGTGGTAGAATATAACAGAATATAATACTCTAATGTTATTTAACCTTCATTAGACCAATAATAAAATACACATATAAGGACCTCTAAATTCATGAAAACATTAAAAAACTAGAAGAGACACTAAACAGAGCATAACAAATGAATATTTACATTTGACTTGAGTTACGCCATTAGTAAAATCACTCAATTTAGAGACACTTCAGGGCACAAGACTAAAAATTAAAGTAGCAATAATGCATAAAACACTGAACCACAACTTGAAATTACAAATACACTATCTAAAAAGAAAGCTCTGAAAGATACAAAGATAATGGCACTATTTCTTTCTTAGTGTAGTTAGAGCATTGTTTAGGTTGCTGTAATTAGTCAAGAAAACCAATGACTTGGTTTCTAAGTCTCTAATTAACATGCATGAAAAAATTACCCAGATAGAGACAAAGATGATGCCACTTGTTCCTCCTTAGTGCTATTAGAGCGTGGTCTAGGTTGCCTTAATCAGTCAAGAAAACCAGTAACTGAACAGAGTTTAAGTATCTAATTAATATGCAGGACTAGATTAGCACACCGATATGCGTAGGATATGATTATCTTCTTTTGAAGAAATGTTAGTAATTTATAAGATGAGAGTTATATCAATAATATAGCTGTTTAAGATATGTCCAATACAGATATGTCAAATTATTGTTTTGAAAATAAGAAAAAAAAAAAACAACAGGGGGATTAATTAGCTTATTGAAAGGAAATGAAGAACTGAATATTTAATTGAAAGTTTGTTTTTCCTGGAAATACTTGAAGTGGTACAAAATAATGTTATTTAAAGCTGATACACATTTCAATGAAATCACTTTGACTATATTCATTCATTTCCTGTTTGGCACTCACGTGTATCACAGCCAACACAATAAATCTTCCATTACTAATTTTTTTTTTCAAACAGTTTTCTTAATATTCTTATGCCTTCTTATGCTTCTGAAACATTAGTAATTAAACCCTTACTAACATTTTTATTTTTATTTCTGCTTATAGTCAAGATACATAATACAATAGTCATTAAAATTAAAAGTCTTTATAGTCATTAAAAATATTATCATATAGTCTGGGTCTTTAAGCATTTTTAGTGACATTAAAATCAATTTCTTTTCTTACATATTTCAGATGTTATTTAAAATAAGAAAATAACTACTTCCTACACATTTCATATGTCAATCTAGTCATCCATGTCAATCTAGTCATCCATGTCAATCAACGACTTAAACTCTTGCCGGTAGCTGAAGTTACTCTATCTTATGTTTCTTATATGTTTCAGAGGGAAAGATAATCATTCTACTGCTCTTTCTATAGAACATATTGTCTGCCCCTCTTTTAATTTGACTCCTAACTTCATCTTCAAGTGTTTTTTTAAGTTGAAATGTAGTCATTGCACAATCAGTGGATCTTTCGTTTGATTACTTGTAAATTTGGGTTCATATAAAGACTTGTTAGCTGGTACAAACTTGAATAGGGTGATAAAATAACGGGAAATCCTAATTGCCTGATGACTATCAAGTGAAGTATTAAGTAACTTTCATAATAAAGATTTCTGTATTATGTTAGGATTGAAATGTCCACAGCATGGAGACTTATTTTCGTTTTTGTATGTTTTTTTTTCTTTCATATAGCAGCATATCTTTCATCCTTATAACATCTTTATAACATCTTTATAACATCCTTATAACATCCTTATAACATCATTATAACATTTTTATAACATCCTTATAACATCTTAATAACATCTTTATAACATCCTTATAACATCTTTATAACATCCTTATAACATAACATCTTTAAAACATCCTTATAACATCTTTATAACACACATCCTTATAACATCTTTATAACATCCTTATTACATCTTTATAACGTCCTTATAACATCTTTATAACATCCTTATAACATCCTTATAACATCTTTATAACATCCTTATAACATCTTTATAACAAACATCCTTATAACATCCTTATAACATCTTTATAACATCCTAATAACATCTTTATAACATCCATATAACATCCTTATAACATCTTTATGACATCCTTATAACATCTTTATAACATCCTTATAACATCTTTATAACATCCTTATAACATCTTTATAACATCCTTATTACATCTTTATAACATTCTTATAACATCTTTATAAAATCCTTATAACATCTTTATAAAATCCTTATAACATCTTTATAACATCCTTATAACATCTTTATAACATCTTTATAACATCTTTATAACATTTTTATAACATCTTTATAACATCCTTATAACATCTTCATAACATCTTTATAACATCCTTATAACATCTTTATAACATCCTTATAACATCTTTATAACATCTTTATAACATCCTTATAACATCTTTATAACATCCTTATAACATAACATCTTTATAACATCCTTATAACATCTTTATAACACACATCCTTATAACATCTTTATAACATCCTTATTGCATCTTTATAACATCCTTATAACATCTTTATAACATCCTTATAACATCTTTATAACATCCATATAACATCCTTATAACATCTTTATGACATCCTTATAACATCTTTATAACATCCTTATTACATCTTTATAACATTCTTATAACATCTTTATAACATCCTTATTACATCTTTATAACATTCTTATAACATCTTTATAACATCCTTATAACATCTTTATAACATCCTTATAACATCTTTATAACATCTTTATAACATCCTTATAACATCTTTATAATATTTATAACATCCTTATAACATCTTTATAACATCTTTATAGCATCTTTATAGCATCCTTATAACATCTTTATAACATCCCTATAACATCTTTATAACATCCTTATAACATCTTTATAACATCCTTATAACATATTTATAACATCCTTATAACATGCTCAGTGTGCTATCTTTTTTCTGGACAAGTGGGGGAAGGGGATATCTGAAAGAAGGTGTCTCTGCTGCCTTTAGGCTTTCAGCTAACACAATTCAGCTTGAGTGGGTTTCTAACTTAAGCCCCCTTGATAGGTAGCCAAGTGGTATATGCCACTCAGACTCACTATCCAGGGAGTTTTGATATATTACAGTGAAACAAAAAAGCAAGATATCCATGTCAACACTGACACTCACCATTCCTCATAAGCAACATACTGCACCTTGGAAAAAAAAGTCCAGTAGGGCATTAGAGCGTTTTGCATTACATTATCCATTAGACCACTGAGAGAGGTATCTCAGCAGAAAGACATGGACCCTTTGTCCTGTCTGAAGCTTTCTTAACATGTGAGGCTATTACTGGAAGGGTCACTCTGTTTTTGCTAGTACAGACCTCCAGGCTCTTCTGTTTAACACCATCAGAGGCCCATACCATGGGGAAGTTTTTTTGTTCTTATTATGTGACTGCCTCACTCCATAAAATGACCACCACTCCAGCTCCTGTGTTTTATGGCAGTTGTTGGAACAGTGTGGCAGTTTATTTTGGACTGGATACTTGGTTTAATTGTTAACCTGAGTCTCTGAGTATTGTTGCATTGAAGCCTTGCTCCAAGGTTCCTTGATTTGACCTTTAGGGATCAAGTCTTTTTACTCCTGTTGTTAGCCTATCTGCTTCCACACAACAGATAGTTCCTCTGAGGTTTTAGGTTAAAGCACAGAAGCTGAAATCCATATTGCATCAGTCCTAACAACTCTACAACTACCATCATGACATAGCTACTCTAAACTCTTCCTCTGGCCCTGACAATGAGAGACCAGTGAGATCTTTGAATCCAATCAATCTCATTTACAAGTGAAATTAAACTGACCTGATATTTTATTTAAGAATAGGTTTGGACAATTTTTTCTTTCTCAAGCCATATTTTCTTTAAAGTCATGAGCAACAAACTGTTTTAAATGTTAGTTACTTACAAAACTGTTCTAATTACTCAGTCTCACAGTCTTTGCATAGTCTTAGCTCCTTCACTTCTTAAGGAGCATCCGAAACATGTAAAACATAACAAATCTATCATACATAGTAATAGAAATACCCACAATATTAAAAATGTAATTAAAGGTCCCCTTTCAGACCTTGCGATTTATAAGGCAGATGTTTTAAAGGTCATCTATTTCTTTGACCCTCGGTTAATGATGGTGTCACGTGGCCAGCACAAAAACCAACCACCTTTAATTTTCCCTAACTAATGTCAGGTACCCATTAGAGCTGGGTGGAATCGGAGTCGTCAAAATATCCTAAAATTAAAAAGCCTAGTCTTCACCAGGATTCAAACTTGGGACCCCCAGTTCGGAAGCCAAGTGCTTTACAACTCAGCCACCATGTCAATTTAAGTACTTTGCATTGAAGGCTAAATAATTATAACAATTAATAATTGCAAGTAATTTTTTTATGTCAGACATTACATTGTATGATTTTTCTGTGTTCTTTTGTTGTGGTACAGCTAGGTAGAAAATGTGTCTTATATGATAAAGACAAGTTCATCCAGATTCTTACTTGACAATGGCAAAAGAACAATGTCTACATGGATCTCTTGTCAGCTTATGGATTGATATGTTACTATTGGCACTGTTCCTTCATGTGACAGTTGATGCTGATGCCAACTGTGCAAAGCTTAAAGCATTTGTCGGAAAGATAGAAGTGAGTGTGTGTGTTTGTCTTAGTCACATAGTATGTGTTTGTGTCACAAAATATAGTGATAAAATATGTGTTTGTTGTTTGTGCCACACATTGTTGCATTACATAGTATATACTTATGTATGCTAGGTAAATCTATTTGTTTTACAATTTTCTATTTCTTCTAGCCAGCTTTTTGCTGCTGAGCTGTAAGCTCTGTTGATTTGTTTTACATAATAATATGTATTTGAGGGCCACTGTGAAATAGTCAAGAGGTTTTAGCCACACTTCCCACAAGTACTAACTTTTACCAAAGTCATATAGAATGTTTTACCAAAGTCATATAGAATGTTTTACCAAAGTTATAAAGAATGTTTTCTCAAAGTTATATAGAATGTTTTACCAAAGTTGTATAGAATGTTTTACCAAAGTTGTATAGAATGTTTTACCGAAGTTATATAGAATGTTTTACCAAAGTTATATAGAATGTTTTACCAAAGTTATATAGAATGTTTTACCAAAGTTATATAGAATGTTTTACCAAAGTTATATAGAATGTTTTATCAAAGTTGTATAGAACGTTTTACCAAATTTGTATAGAACGTTTTACCAAATTTGTATAGAACGTTTTACCAAAGTTATATAGAACGTTTTACCAAAGTTATATAGAATGTTTTATCAAAGTTGTATAGAATGTTTTACCAAAGTTATATAGAATGTTTAATCAAAGTCATACAGAATGTTTTACCAAAGTTATATAGAACGTTTTACTAAACTTATATGCAATGTTAGAATTTGTTATTTTCAACTTTTGCTGTAAAGCTACATTTTGTTACATTTAGAAGCTAAGACTGCGTTATTCATCCTTATTGGAAATTTGTTGTGATTACAAGGACTTTTTTGGTCAATTAAATATGACAAAGACAATATCATTCTACTTAAGAGAACAGACTGTCAGGCACTACACCTAGAAGTGAATACACACAGAAGTCTTTATCCTAATCACTTTGGGCACATAGGCATCACAGGAAATAAAAAGGTTGATAAACTATCAGAAGCCATGTCATCTATGGAACAACTACTTCACTCTAAGATCAACGTTAGTCAACAATCCCAAAGAGGAGTGACTCAACCATTGGACATCAGGAAACACAGGCAGAGCTATATATAAAGCAATGTCCATGCCAAACAAACTGGACAGTATAAATATCCTGTCCCCACAAAGAGCAGTCTACCATCTTCCAAATAATAACAGGACACACACCTTTAAATTATCATTTTGTCAAAATTCCCCTCACTAAACACTGCGCCCACCCTTATGAAACTGTGAACCCTATCCTCTGAATGCTCCATCTTAATCCAGCTTAGACAGACCCTACTCCCGCTCCAGCCCAACATAACCAAACACCCTGTATGGCAGTGCTGAACAGGTGAAGAAATCAGCACACTATTTTTCCTTGGCACAGTCTGCAGAAGAGCTGACACCTCAGCAGCAAAAAAAAAAAGCTGGCTAGAAAAAGAAGACAGTGATGTGTCAGACTGCAGTGTGTGAGGAAACTTTTCTTAATGCTGGTTTTATTCTATTTGTACACCAGAAACTATTTGAATTCTATGTACTATTTGTTCTCTAATGTCTCCTCAGATTGACAGCAGTCTGTTTTGTACCACTGAGTTCTCAGAAACAGGTATGGCACTTGTGTATTTAAAAAATCTTGATGCTAGACGTGGGTAAAAAAAATACCCAAAACTACCATTTCAGAGTAAACGGGAAAGAGTAGTGGTTATTTCTATGTTTAACACTAAATAACTTAAATGAATCTTGAAATAAAATTGTTAGCTTCCGATATTCTGTATTCTGGGAAACACAGCTTTATGTATTCATGACATCATAATAAAGGACTTTGCTAAATAAAGGCATTAAATGTTTTAATAAACTATGTTGACTTATTAATTTCTTGGGATGGATGCCTAGTAGTGGATGTAAAAAAAATTTACTTAAACAAAAAAAATCTTTCAACATTGTTATATTTCTTGTTCTTAAAATTTATCTTCTTATTTTATCTTATCTTATAAAATACAGACATTACTTGAAAAAAGAAGATGATTACTTCGAAAAGAAGATGATTATGTCCTACGCGTCATACATTCAGTCATGCATTTTAACCAGTGACTTAAATTCTGCCAAGTCATTGGTTTTCCTGGCTGGCTCAGGCAGCCCATTCCTTGCATAGTAGCAAAGAAGAAGGAGCATTTGTAAAAATTTGTCCTAGCTTATTGAACGAGGAAATGTATACACTCAATAAATAACATTTTAAATTATAACAAAATTTTATATGCTCAGGTGCATACAAATTCTTTTAAGAGAAATGAAATAAAAAAAAAAATTTCTCTTTAATTTATCGATTTGAGTCTTATAGTGTCTTAATGAGACCAAATCCTTTTATTTCAGAGTGCCTCCCATTTGTAGAGAGCTTCAATGTCAGCCATTTACCTAAAAAGTTTCATACGAATACTTTGACAGTGGAAAGACCATCTGCTATTAATCTTGTAGGTCTTGTAAAAAATTACACACAAGAAAAGTTTCTGTATTTTGGTCCAGGAGTTAGAGTCATATGGGACTCTCCTATAGCAGGTATTAGGTGGTTATATTTTTTCACTTGTCAGTGTCTCGTAAACATCATTTTTGGTAAAAACACAGATGATGAAAAAAAAAATCTGTATTTCTTCCAAAGGGGAAAATATTCAAGATTAAATTGTAAGCTATTAAAACATTTTGGAATGAAAGAAAAAAATCATGCTTTCAAAATGCTTTTAAGCATCAATGATAAAATTGTCGACTAGGTGGAAAGAATGGGGTCAAATCAACGATGTAATTGTCGATAAGGAGAGAAAGAGTTGATGCGTTATTTATGTGGATGTATTTGAAAGTTGAGTCTAGTGGCTTGTTCTGTAAATATTTGGAGCATCTATTTTGTATAACAATCTACTGCCTGGTTGTGTGTTTGTCTCCCTTTGTTCATTCTGTCAAATGATGTACTAGGAAAAGCTTTTAACCTTTTTTTTTTCAATTTAATTAAATTTGTATTGAACATTAAATTGAACATTAGATTCATCCATGGCAATGCATTAAACAATATGTATACACTTAATAAATAACATTATGAATATAAATTTTTTCAGAAATATCTCGACACAATTTGGAAGGTTTTTTATTGCTTCTGGAATCTAAGCGCGAGACTTCCTGTCGACTATTTCATTTTAAACCTAATAGTATTGACTTAAGGAAAATGGTAGGTATTAGCATCCTTTTTTTTGCTAGCCAGATTTTTGCCACAAAGCAAGTTCTTTTGCAGTCTGTGCCAAGGAAAAAAAAGTGTGCTACTTTTTGTATTCACCAGCTACACACTGCTTATGTTAGTTATGTTGTTAGTTATGTTATTGGTTATGTTGTTGGTTTAGCTGTTGGTTATACTATTGGTTATGTTGTTAGTTTTGTTGTTGGTTATGTTGTTGGATTTGCTGTTGGCTGTTGTTGGTTCTTCGTTAAAGACTGAAGCGCCCTCTTCACGACATGTAATTGTAATTGCCAATATCAACAAATCATAAGGTCTATCTAGTTGCAATTATTTTACACTAATTGTCATTGTGAATCGTCTAGAACTAAATCACTTTTTACATGTATTGGCGCCACAATTGCCATTTACCTTCTACGTCACATCTAGAGTCTCAACCTAGATTATAAAAGGCTCTAAATCAGCAATTTAGCCAATGGGAAGACTAGGTTATATATCCGTGGTCAGCAGCCATTCTAGGAGATGGAAACTCCGTTATAAAACCTACGGCTATCTGTCTCAGACTTCTGTGCCACTGTGGACTGCATTTAGTTTAAAGAACCAATTAGGAGTCTTAGACCTTCCATGGAATGATGAAACCTTTGTTTATATTTTCTAAAATCTTAAAGAATTAGATAGCAACTCTTTTGGTTTCAAGATTTGATGAACTTCTTCCATTGTAGAAGGACTAGGGTTCATCTTGTAAAGGTGATTGTAAAGGTGATTGTAGAGAGCTATAAAAAAGCAGTCTTTTATGGTGAGCTGAAAGGTGGTCATACTAATAGAAGTGTCCCACTGAAACGCTTTAAAGACTAGCTTAGGCGTCAACTTGCTTTAACTGACAACGATGAGGGCACTTGGCTGTATGCAGCTTCAGAACAAGGCAGATTGATGTCTCTTACAAATGCTGCAGGATACACATTTGAGATCAAAAGTAAATCCGCTGCCAAGAGTATGCTTAGATGGCAAAAAGAAAATCTGAACCAACCACCAGCAGACAATGGTTATGCCTGCGCTAAGTGTGGCAAAATATGTAGGTCACAGCTGGGGCTGCGTTTCCACAGGAAATAGTGCATTCCTCATTAATCTTGGGAGAGACACTTTCTTTCACATAAAACATTTATATTGCGAGCTTATGTGGCATTTGTTTTCCAGTGATTCTAAGATCATCCAGAAAATAAAATTATTTTTTAATATTACTCTTTGTTTATCATAGCAGTACTTATCCACTTTCTTTAAGTGCAAAAAAACATCAAAATAATTTTTTTTTTGTATGCATTTATCCAATTAAATTGATCCCTCTTGCAGATGACCTTCAGTTATGACATTGATCGTCTCTTAGATGACACCTTCTACAAGTTATCTGTCTTCAGCATGCCTCCGCCATCCAGTCAAGACAGAAATGACAGCAGCCGATACGTAGATATGATGCTGCACACTTTTTCGCATTACAGTAAGTGACTATTGTTTCATTAGATTATGGTGGGCATTTTTTTTTTTTTTTTTTTGTAATTTTCAAATACTGTGTCGAAACAAAAAATTGGAATTAAAAATCATTCCTCTGAGCTTGTCAAAATTTTGAGAGTTGATGGTGATGTACCCCCTGTCTGGAGATTTTACTGTGTGGCCAATCATCTTCTATTTTGTTTTTCTCAACTATATGCATACTGTCAAATTTGTAGGAAAATCTTTAGAGCTCTAGGAAAATTTTTAGGGCTGTTTTCGAGATCTGTGTCCACCCCAGGTTCCAGTTTCCTTCAAGATTTTTCAAGTGAAATAGCTGAATTGTAAAAATTTTCTTCGATTAGTTTTCTGATTTCACAAGATAGGGTTGTCTGGGAATCAAATTGATGTAAGAAATCAGTACACTTTTGTTAAACAGGTTTGACTGGTTTAATAATAGACTAAAGAAGCTTTGTAAACAGAAGGAAAACCTATATAGAAAATTTAAAGAAACCAAGGCAGAAAGAGTTTACAAAAAGTATATAAAAATTAAACACCTAACCCAAAAAGTAAGCAGACAGCTGCAGAGTGAATACATAAACAATGTAATATCTAAAGATAACAACAAAAACCTATGGTCATACATTAAGTCTAAGAAAATGGAAACAACAGGCATAGCGCCATTAAAAGATGAACATAACATAATACATAATTATAATGAAACTAAAGCAAACATCCTAAACAAATACTTTGCATCAGCATTCTCAGCCCCAGTAGACAAAGACATATTTCTTAATTTGAACCAAGTAGACAACATAGAAGATTTAGTAGTACAAGAAAATGGAATTAAAAAACTATTAGCCAACACCAAACCAAATAAAGCGTCTGGACCTGATGGTATTCCAGCTAGATTACTCAAAGAACTAAGCAATGAGCTAGCCCCAGTGTTCAAAATACTCTTTCAGGCATCGCTTAACCAGGGCAGAGTACCAAAGGACTGGAAAGAAGCTAATGTCACCCCCCTATTTAAAAAAGGAGAAAAATCTGATCCAGGAAACCTCGGCAATTCCAGTACCACCTCATCGTGGTTGTCGGGTGAACATTCCATTATAAGGAGTGGCTAAGAGTATTGGTTGCTTGCCGCTGATGGATGAGCAGCCGGCAAGTGTAAAAGGAAAACAAAGGGGTTATGTCCAGCCCCCCCCCTGTGGGGCCCCGGGGCAACGGTGAGTAAGAGACCTAACGGGTTCTCCGAAAAGCGGATAGCGCTGGACACCAACTCGAGGGTTGGTCGGGTTCTCCTGGGACTCGGCTGATTCGCGGGTCTCTCTTCGGGCAAAGACTGGACTGACTGGCGCGGCCTTAGCGGGCTGTGTCGGACGGACTGGTTGGCGTCCGCGAGCTAGGCTCTATCTAGCCCGTCCCCTGTGAGGTAGTAGAGGAACGCGCTTCCCAATAAGCAGTTTTGATACTGGGGATATCGAACAATCCTCACACAACCACTCCTCTCGTAAGCGAGCTCTTGCCATACGGAGGTGGTGACCAGTGGAGCGGACTTCCCGCACCCAAAGATCCCGGACCCTCTTGCAGGCCCTTTGTACACTACTTTCTAATCGGCAATAACTAAGGCCGCCAACGGTCTTCGACTTCTATGCAAACATGAATATTACACAACAAACCAGAAAACCCGGGTACGAGCAGACCCAAACAGGCTCCGTCGCGCGGGTAGTGGGCGGCAGGCCCGACAACGAAAAATCCTCTACTACTCGCCCCGTGGTTCCGATCCGGCGGAACCTGTCGAACCACGATAAATTAGCGAAGGTTCCCCCTCTCAGGAAAAAGACCTCTTCCCAGGCTACACTGCATTCGTTCTTCCCTCGGAAGAACGGTAGCCAAGGTGTGGCTAGCCAACCACACCAACCTGGTGATCATGTCCCGCACCAGGCCAATCCTACCATTACCAACCAAAAGGCCCAACCGACTACGACCAACGAAGCGAGGACCATCGGTCCTCCAAAACACCAACCATTACAACGGTTTGTCGCTTCCAGTCCTAAACCCTTAGGGAGCGATAAACTTAGCCAGATAAAGATACTTCAGCTCAATATCTGTGGATTGATACCCAAGGTATTAGAGCTCACAAAACTCCTCCACGAGAGGGCAATAGACATCGCGCTATTGCAGGAGACTTTGGTAGGCAAGAAACGAAGTAACCACATCAGTGGCTACACGGCTTATACATGTAAATGCAATGAGTGCCGTGGACTCATCACGTATGTTAGAAACGGTATGACAGTTTCTCAAAATCCTGGCCCTCAAAGCGGGCGTACCGACGCCATCTCGCTGGACATTTTTAAAGCTGGCAGAAAACTCACGGTAATAAATTGTTATAACCCGCCAAAACATGAACTTGCCATTAACCTCGGCAATAAAAATATTCTAAACAAAACTCTATTAGCTGGGGACCTAAATGCCAAATCTCCTGCATGGGGCTATGACACAACTGACACCTCGGGCCAAAAAGTCCAAGAAATTCTTAACACTACGAACCTATTTTGCTTGCAAAATAAACATAGCCCGCCAACCCTCCTACATACAGGCAACGGGTCTCTGTCGAGACCTGATTTAACTCTAATCTCTGCAGATCTAGAGGGGAAAACCACAATCAAAGTGCTTGAGGATGTCGGAAGTGATCATAGGCCCATTGAAATCACTATTGCTCTCTCAGAGGCCAGGGGTGTAGCCACTAAACGGCCAAGAAAATGGAGCTACACTAAGGCTGACTGGCCAGCATACGGGGCGGCCGTCGACTCCGCCCTGTCGAGTATCGCGGTGGAGGAAGGGACAGTCGACTCCAAATACGGCGAAATCACTGCAGCGATTTTGGGTGCGGCTAGGAAGCATATCCCGCGGACCTATCCCGGCATACGGCATAGACCCGCCTGGTCCCGAGAATTAGATCGAATAGTCAGGGCCAGGAAACGGGCAAGGCGCAGAGCACAAAGGAAGGGGACACCCGAATGCCGCAGGGAGTTCAATGCATTATGCCGGAAGGCCAGCGAGGTGGCCCAACGTGTACGGGCGGACCACTGGAGGGATGCCTGTGCCGGGCTGGATCTTCGGGATACTTCCAAAGCCTGGCGTCTTCTTCGCAATCTTGAGGCCAAAGATTCGGCGCGTACAGCCACCCCATTATTGACACCCAGTGGGGATCGAGTGGCAAAAGATCAAAAAATGGCCGACTTGCTAAATAAATATTTCGCTTCGATAAGCAAGTCCGAAAAGAAGACAGCCACGTCTATAGCCCTTAACAAGGAGCGTAAAAGGCTCGAGAGGGAGCCGGATGGTTCGAAAGACCTGGACACGTGCAATGCGCCCTTCTGCCGTGCTGAGCTGGACAGAGCGATAGCTAAGTGTAAAAACAGAAAGGCTCCGGGGCCAGACAAGGTTACTCCTGAGATGGTAAAACACCTCGGGGGTATGGCGAAAGACAAACTCCTTGAGTTTGCGAATCGGACCTGGGTAGAATCCAGACTACCCAGGGCCTGGCGCTGTGCTACCATTGTTCCAATACTAAAAAAGGGCAAAGACGCGACTAACGTTGAGTCCTACAGACCCATATCCCTGACCTCCACTATCGGCAAGATAGTAGAACGGATGGTCAGCGAGCGGCTCGTGTGGAGCTTTGAGAGTGCCGGTATCCTAGCGCCAGAGCAGGCAGGCTTTAGGGCAGGCTTGAGCCCGATCGACCAGGTCACAGTATTCATGCAGGAGGTGGCCGACGGGTTCCAGAGGTCCGAGAGCACATATGCAGTATTTATAGACCTAAAACAGGCTTATGACCGGGTGTGGAAGCAAGGCCTCTATCTTAAGCTTAGAGCCATGGGCGTACACGGGCGGACCTATAACTGGATAAAACAGTTCCTAACTGAGAGGAAAACAAGAACACAGTTCCAGTACTCTCTAAGTGGGGAAAACACCCCAACAAGAGGGTTACCCCAAGGATCCGCCCTCTCATGTATCCTTTTCATGGCCTATCTTAACGATTTGCCCAGCTCACTCCGATGTCGCAAACTGCTATATGCTGATGATATTGTCCTCTGGTCAACCGGGAAGAAAGCTGACCAAATCCAGGCAGCATTACAAGCCGATCTCCATACCATCTCCTCGTATTGTTCAAAATGGCAGATACGAATCAACGTTGCCAAAACGACCTGGTGCCTGTTCAGCCTGGGAATCGACATTCTTGGAGCCCCATTCGAGCTTCAACTCGGTGGGCTGCGACTCCAACGTGAAAACACGCCAAAATATCTAGGAGTCACACTAGATAGAAAGCTCTCAATGCACTTGCACATCCAGGACGTTGAAAGAAAAGCCTCGGAGAAGTTAGGGTTACTCAGAAAGCTAGCCAGTACCAAGTGGGGCGCCCGAGCTGACATGCTACGCACTCTGTACACGGGGGCCGTCAGGTCCCAAATTGAGTACAGCCTGCCCGTGCAGGTGTACGCAAGCAAGACGGCCCTCGAATCACTCGATCGTGTACAGGCCCAGGCTCTTAGATTCATTTGCGGCACCTATAGAACGAGCCCAACTTCCGCTGCAGAAATCATGTCCAACGTGGCTCCTCTCAGCCTGAGGAGAGAGCGCGCCGTGCTAACGGCCCTGGAACGCTACAAAAGGGGCGAACCAGGGCTACCGACCCATACTCTAGTCACTCGGTGGAGAGTTAAAAACCGGATTAAACGGACCTCATTTATGCACTGCGCTACAAATTTGAGTGCACAAGCTGGTCTCTCCACTGACAGGGTCCCAATCCGACGGATAGGCACGTGCCCGCCCTGGAGGAGACAGCCCATCCCTCCCATCAATCTAACCATACACGGGTTGGAGGGGGCCACAAAAAGACACACACACCCGGACTTACTAAGGAAAATGGCAATGGAAACATTAAAGACCTACCCGGCCAACGCCATTTATTGCTACACAGACGGGTCGGTCATGAAGGACCCCGTAAGAGCTGGGTATGGGGCCTATATCTGCTACCCAGACCTCGAACCAGACAAGCTATCTGGCACATGCGGCCTCGCTGCATGTAGCTTTGATGCTGAAATCTCGGCAATAACATATACACTCAAATATCTGCTCCAAAAATTGCGTGAAAACATAACCGTTACGACTACCGTTGTAATGGTTACCGATTCCCAATCCTGCCTCCAAGCCATGGCTGGCTTAGGGGGAAAGTCCGAACTGGTGGAAGAGGCATTAGGCGCCGCAAATAACATCCGCCTATTTATTGGAGCTGTCATCTTTATGCAGTGGGTGCCCTCGCACTGCGGCGTGAGGGGCAATGCCGTGGCTGACGCTCTAGCACGAGAAGGAGCGCTGGCCGTACCCACTTTCGAATCACCAAGTACGTTTAAACAGGCTACCACAGTAATACGAGAGTGGGTGCATGAAAAGTGGTTGAAATCCTGGGATGACTCCAACACTGCCAGGGGAGTCTGGCAGCACATGCGACGCCCAGATCGAGAGGACCCGTGGTGGAGGCTAAAAAGGTCGGAACAAACAATAATAGCGCAGTGGCGCACGGGACACTGCCCAATAGGTGCGTACTTCGCCCGGTTCCGACCAAATTTTGATGCCCGCTGCCGACACTGCGGGGAATCAGAAGAGACGGTGGCGCACGTCTTGCAAGAGTGTCCGCAGCTCCGCGAGCTGCGGGAAGACGTATCCAGTGGTTCATTGTGTTTGTATGGAAGCTATGAGGCACTACGCCAAACAGCAGAGTTCCTTACCAGGGCACTACGGGAGTCCTAGGTCTCCCTGCCTTGTCACCAATTGGAGTTCATCTCAGATCCAGGAAACTACAGACCAGTATCACTTACCAGCATCACATGTAAAATACTAGAACACATAATATGTAGCAACATCATAAACCACTTAGACAAACATAATGTCCTCACCCCATACCAACATGGCTTTAGGAAATATAGATCATGTGAAACACAACTAATAGGACTAATTGATGATTTCTCAAAAGGTTTAGATAATAGTGAACAAATAGATGCTATCTTAATAGATTTTTCCAAGGCTTTTGACAAAGTTCACCACCATAGTTTGCTTAAAAAATTAAAATATTTCGGCATTAACGGTCCACTGCATCAGTGGATTAAAGATTTTCTGATAGGGAGAGAACAAACTGTAATAATAAATGGCTCTAAATCAACACCAATAACAGTAAACTCAGGTGTACCTCAAGGAACAGTCTTGGGTCCACTACTATTTTTAATTTACATAAATGATTTACCAAATTGCATTAGTTCAGGAACAAAAGTCAGATTATTTGCAGACGATTGCATAATATATCGAACAATAAAAACAAAACAAGACACAGATATTTTACAAAGAGAATTAGATGAATTACAGAAATGGGAATCAAATTGGAGCATGTCTTTCCACCCAGAAAAATGTCAGTTGTTAAGAGTAACAAAAAAACTAAAACAAATTAATTCCACTTATCTTATTCATGGCAAACCAGTAACACAGACTAAAAACGCAAAATACCTAGGTGTTATAATAAATGAAAAACTGTCATGGAATCCACATATTGATGAAACTATAAAAAAATCCAACAAAGCATTAGGGTTTATTAAAAGAAATTTCTATAAATCAAATAAGAACATAAAACTAAAATGTTATTTAACCTTGGTTAGGCCAATAATAGAATATGCATCCACCGTGTGGGACCCCTCAACTCAAGAAAACATTAAGAAACTGGAACAAACACAAAATAGAGCAGTGAGATTCATAACAAACGAATATTCACATTTGACTAGGGTAACACCATTAGTAAAATCACTAAATTTAGAAAGCCTTCAGGACAGAAGACTCAAAAGTAAAGTAGCAATTATACATAAAACACTGAACCATAATCTTCAAATACAAAAACAAAATTTAATAAAATACTCTGAAAGACACAAAAATAAAGGCACATTCCTCGTCCCATATGCTAGGACAAATTTGTACAAATAATCCTTCTTCCCTAGTGCTATTAGAGCATGGAATGGGTTGCCTGAGCTAGCCAGAAAAACCAGTGACTTGGCAGAATTTAAGTCATTGGTTAATATGCATGACTAAATGCATGACGCGTAGGACGTAATCATCTTCTTTTTTTGAAGTAACGTCTGTATTATATAAGACTGGTCAGACTTGGTTTATACTAATAATATCAAGTTGATTTTTTTGACTAATGTAAAGTCTTGGACTTGTCTAAATGTGTTCAAGTATATTACTTTAAATTCTAAACTGTTGCAAGGGTTTTTGTGGGGTTTTTTTGTTTAACAACCTAGTGGTCTTTTCTTGTCTCAACTTGGTTTAGCCCTTTTGTAGATTTCAGTTCTGAACTTGGCCAATATAATTTTGCATATTCTTCAGTGTTAGCCATCATCTTTCATTTATAATAATAATAATAATAATAATAATAATGGGAAAAAAACTAAAATATGGGAACCTAGGCTTGGAGATTAAGTGTTTATGGAAATTATCTAAAACAACAATATTCCCCATTTTTTGTTACATCAACCAAAAGAATAATAACAACTGACCTCACAAATACCTTCAAGGCCCTTGGCATTCCTAGGAACATCCTTGTTGCCTGTCAGAGGGCGGTACTGCTGCAGACCTGCCACATCACCAGAAAATTCCTCAGTGGAAACTGATAAAGGGGCTATGATGTATTTTGGTTCCCTTTAACGAAACTTGACCCTGGCTGCGCCAGAGAATGACTACGCGTTCTTTTCTAACATAGTAATAATAAAAAAACACTGAAAATATGGGAACCTAGGCTTGGAGATTAAGCATTTATGGAAGTTATCCAAAATAACAATAGGCCTCATTCTTTTATCAACCGAGGGGATAATAACAGACCTCACAGATACCTTCAAGACCATAAATATTCCTAGGAACATCTTCGTTGCCTGTCAGAGGGCGGTACTGCTGCAGACTTGCCACATCGCCAGAAAATTCCTCAGTGGAAACTGATAAAATGACTACAATCAAGTTTGTTTCTCTTTAACGAAACTGGACTATGGCAGTGCCAGAGAATGTATACTCGTTCGTTTCTAACATAATAATAATAATAATAATCTTTATTATCCATAAGGAAATTCGTATTACAATTAGTGCATCAAACAAAACATTATAACTATAAAAAATTGAAATAAACATTCACACCAGACTCGCTAATAATATACATGTTTGTATCAAATAGTTGAATTTTATTTAAGGTTAGGGTTAGGGTTTCCTAAATTCCTTAATTTTTAACTGTTCAATTTTTTTTAAAAATATTAGTCAACCAGCGGTGTAGCATACGCTGCTATTTAGTGATGGGTGAACACTTCCAGAAAGACACAGTTGACCAAATGGGCTGGGTTTGGGCAAACGACTGTGAGTGAATGAAAAGAAAGAACTCTGGAGAGAGCAACATACAATTGTCCATGACTGAAAACAGGTTTTGGAAGATACAGGCAAATCTTTTTTAACCTTTGCCCTTGTGCTATATTAATTTTCATGGCAAAGGCAAATCTAACTGGGAATAGTCTGCGCCAGATATTGACCTGTGTAAAATATACACACATAAATGTAGTCAAATATAGAATGTAAAGAGAAACATTACTTGTTCTCCCCTACCCCCTTCTTTTTTTTCTGGCCTTGCTCTCTGTCAAAGTGAAAGTTATGTGGGGTAGCTCTAGTCGGACTTGCAGAAATACAAGAGTTATCTTTCTATGACTTTTTCATCGAGGGTTAGAGATTTGGCATGCGTGCGTGGTGCCCTGCATGGTTGTCTGATGAAGAGAATTATATATATATAGGTAGTATAGTTAAAAATGATGTATCATTTATTGCAAACCCATTGATTACATTTCTATTTTAACTTAGTTGATTGATAAATTGGGGTTTGGCAGCTCAGTGATAAAGTGCTTAGCCTCCTAATCAAGGGGTCTGGGATTTGAATCCAGGTGAAGACTGATTTAATGCCCCCTGAGTCTAACCTACTCTACTGGGTAACTGAAATATGCTGGGAAAGTAAAAGTCTTTGCGCCATGACAGCCATAGAAATAGATGCCATAGATCGCAAGGTCTATAAAAGAGGAACCTGGTTACAGATATAAATATTTTTGAAAAGAATAAAACAGTTTAAAAATATTTAAATCTCTATTCTATTTTTTTGTTTTTAGCCCTTGGAGCAAATCCTGCACTATGGTCTCCATCAGTAACTATTAAAACGAAGCAAGATGGAAATTTATATGTGAAATTTACTCTTTCTCCGCCTGAGTTTAACTTCACACACTTTGAAATTCTTCTATTGAAGCATTCCTTTAGCGATAGCAAAGCATTTATAAAGCTGAATTATACAGGCAAAGTAAGTATGTTAGTGAGTCACTATTTGGCCTTTTACAATTTTTATATTAGTCTATCAATATTATGCAAGCCATTCTAGTCTTCATGCTTGAAATAACTAACATCTGTGATTTATAAGAAAAGGTAGTCTATCACAGCTGTAGATTTTTTAAAGCTTATATCAACTCACTCTGTCAGTCTGTCTGTCTGCCAGGTAAAAAGTTTGTACACTTTATTTCTCCCACAATCACAATTATTTCTTTTACATGCCATCACAAGAATCACTAACAAAATTGACCAGTTAGTTAATTAACTATTGGTAATTATATATGTTGTTTTGTATCTTGAACAAAGGAAAGAAATTCAGTTTGACTAAAATTGACCACCTCAGCCTAACTGCTGTAACAATAACAAAATAGATGCAAATACGAACAACATTCACACATGAAACACATACACACTCACAACCAGCGCTTTATGAATTAGTCTTCTATGTACTTCTCGATGATGTCAGATGACCTTGTAACACTCTGACCAAAAGCAGAATAAATAAGTTTTAATATCTTTCTGTTTCCCTAATGGAAAGGAGATGACCACTTCGTTCAGATCTGATTTAACAGTGGTTTAATGGGTGCAGGTTATCTTTAAGAATTAAGTGTGTATTGTAAAGGCATCTTTCATGGAAAAGTTCTTCAAGAAATAATAAATGGCTCTAAATCAACACCAATAACAGTAAACTCAGGTGTACCTCAAGGAACAGTCTTGGGTCCACTACTATTTTAAATTTACATAAATGATTTACCAAATTGCATTCAGGAACAAAAGTCAGATTATTTGCAGATGATTGCATAATATATAGAACAATAAAAACAATACAAGACACAGATATTTTACAAAGAGAATTAGATGAATTACAGAAATGGGAATCAAATTGGAGCATGTCTTTCCACCCAGAAAAATGTCAGTTGTTAAGAGTAACAAAAAAACTAAAACAAATTAATTCCACTTATCTTATTCATGGCAAACAGGTAACACAGACTAAAAACGCAAAATACCTAGGTGTTATAATAAATGAAAAACTGTCATGGAATCCACATATTGATGAAACTATAAAAAAATCCAACAAAGCATTAGGGTTTATTAAAAGAAATTTTTATAAATCAAATAAGAACATAAAACTAAAATGTTATTTAACCTTGGTTAGGCCAATAATAGAATATGCATCCACCGTTTGGGACCCCTCAACTAAAAAAAACATTAAGAAACTGGAACAAACACAAAATAGAGCAGTGAGATTCATAACAAATGAATATTCACATTTGACTAGAGTAACACCATTAGTAAAATCATTAAATTTAGAAAGCCTTCAGGACAGAAGACTCAAAGGTAAAGTAGCAATTATACATAAAACACTGAACCATAATCTTCAAATACAAAAACAAAATTTAATAAAATACTCTGAAAGACACAAAAATAAAGGCACATTCCTTGTCCCATATGCTAAGACAAATTTGTACAAATACTCTTTCTTCCCTAGTGCTATTAGAGCATGGAATGGGTTGCCTGAGCTAGCCAGAAAAACCAGTGACTTGGTTGAATTTAAGTCATTGGTTAATATGCATGACTAAATGCATGACGCGTAGGACGTAATCATCTTCTTTTTTGAATTAACGTCTGTATTATATAAGATAAGATAAGATCCTCTGCCTTCCTTATAAAAATACAATCAAAACTAAGCATTATGGGAAATACTTATATCCTTTGCCATACAGAATGTCTGGCTAACTGGGCATGCTACTGTAACTTTGATGCTACTGTAACTTTGATGCTACTGTAACTTTGGTCTATTGGGATGGAGGTTTCCTATTGCTTCCATCTTTTAATTTTGCCACAGCTTGTCTTTAGGGATTCTCACAGCAGTTCTAACAAACTGGCAAGAGGATCTGTCACTTTCTTTAGTCGCTTAAGAGTTAACTCTTTCTGTCCGTAATTATTTTCCTCATACCCATAGAATTATTCATTTTGCTCATTGTATTTTACTATCCTGTTATGATTAAACTTCAATATATTTTGTGTTTTGAGATCAGAAATTATTATATTTGATATCGAACTATAGGAAAAAGCATTTTCTTTTTACACAACAGAAATTAAAGTTTATAAATCCAAAAATCCATTTAGTTTAATTGGGGTGAAATCAATGTTGGCATCGTCAGTTAGAAGAGAAAGAGTTAATATTAATCTTGATTTGTTTCTTTGCCTTCGCTTCACTTCTTGCTTGGCTGCAGATAAGTTGAGACTGCAATAGAGTAGTATTGTTGTAACCCTATTGGTGACAGGATAGGGTTAACTGTGTAGTATAATCTGACACATGTGACATAGGCCAGTAATGGCGATGCACAAGGGACAGTACCGGTATGAACTTTGCACGTAAATATGGCCCGTGTTATGATCATGTGATGAAAAGCCTTGGTGGACGAGAGACGGGGTGTGTAAGGAAGGGCAGTTCAGGACAGTGATGAGACTAGGACTGTTAGTCAGCCACGAAGTGGGTCCTGGTGGAGTCCTCTAGTGAAACGTATGGGTCCAGGAAGAGAGAACAGAGTTTAATACAACAGTACGGTGATGTGCAGTGTAACATTTGAAGTAGTTTATTGTGCTGCCATTGTGCCGTATTGGCTGTTGTTTTCGCTCATTAATAAAAATGCCAGATTATTTGGAACTCTTTGTTGTCAAAGTTCTTGAGTTTGATGTGTTCTGTTGAGCAGTGTTTACAGAAGGCCTGATTTAAAGATAGAGAAACATAACAGTATGCATGCTCAGATTGACTCTTTGCAGTACATCTATGTAAGCTAGGTTTTCACAGTTTTTCCATCATTCAGGGTATTTTCCTGAGGCGGTTCATTTGGAATCTATCACGTTTCCTGACAAGGCCAATTTTCTTTGTCCATGGTAATTCTGTATTAAACCTTGGGAATTTTACATTTTATCATCTTCAGCACAATAAACTTTGGTTGGACTATTCATGTATTAATAAATAAAAAATAGACACATGGGAGCAGATACTGTCATGGGGGTCTCAACCCAGGAGTCCACGTTTTGTATATGATAAAAAATAGTGTAATGATCATTGTGTTACATCCGATTGCAATACATAAGTTGATTGAAATAGATTGAATGGAGCTTGTTTCCTAAGATAGATTGAATGGAGCTTGTTTCCTAGATTGAATAGAGCTTGTTTCCTAAGATAGATTGAATGGAGCTTGTTTCCTGAGATAGATTGAATGGAGCTTGTTTCCTAAGATAGATTGAATGGAGCTTGTTTCCAATCTTACACTCATGTCAAATACTCCAGTATTCCTTTATTTTTGAACATATATTATCTTGGATAGTTAACGGTTTGTAACTTTAATTACCTATGCAAAAGTTAAAGGGGTGTGCTAATTGTTTATTAAAGTTTCATTGTCTTGAACTGTTATATTTATACAAAATATCCCAAGGGTAGAATTGATTTGAGTCATATAGCTCAGACAACACCCCCTCCTCCCAAATCACAATGTCTGCAAGTAGCAGAGGAGTAGCTGGGGGGGGGGGGGCCCACTTGATGGAGGGAGGGGCCCAAATGAGTGTTTTTTTACATTAAATATTAAATATAATGCAAAATGCAGGGGCCCATTAAGAGGTCAAGCCCCCGAGCCCCCCCCCCTTCAAATGATGGCAAATTTTTAGCTACTCCACTGGCAAGTAGTATTACCTAATTGTGAATTTCTTTCCAGTTCTTTACAGCTGCAGAGCCTGAAGGCAAAGTTCAGTTTGACAACCTGCAATCAGATGTCTACTTGATTAAGGTAATATGGTACTTTCAGTTTCTATCTATACTGTCACATCTTTATTTTATTCACACCTGGTTCTCTGTAAGTCTAGTCTTTATTCTACAGCCACACCTGGTTCTTTGTAAGTGTAGTCATTACTCTACAGCCACACCTGGTACACTGTAAGTCTAGTCATTACTCTACATTCACACTTGGTTCTCGGTAAGTCTAGTCATTACTCTACATTCACACTTGGTTCTTGGTAAGTCTAGTCATTACTCTACAGCCACACCTGGTACACTGTAAGTCTAGTCATTACTCTACATTCACACTTGGTTCTTGGTAAGTCTAGTCATTACTCTACATTCACACTTGGTTCTTGGTAAGTCTAGTCATTACTCTACATTCACACTTGGTTCTTGGTAAGTCTAGTCATTACTCTACATTCACATTTGACTCCCTATTCACACCTGGTTCTCGGTAAGTGTAGTCATTACTCTACACTCTGCCTGGTCGTGTGGTTTGCGCGTTGGACTGTCATTCAGATTTATCGATGGTCCCGGGTTCAAACACTGCCCGCTCCCATCCCCCGCCGTCCTGTGGGAGGTTTGGACTAGGAAGTAATTATCTTCAACTCTGAAGGAACATCCAAAACATGTAAAACATTTTACAAACAACTATCTTCAACTCTGAAGGAACATACGAAACATATAAAACATTTTACAAACAAACATTTACATCTGGTTCTCTATTAAGTAATGTTGTTAATTTTTATTTTTACAGAAAACAACCAAGCTAAAATAAATTATATCCAAGTGCATTTTTCTACAGACTTGTTTTTATCTCATTTTCATTCTCTCTAAGTACAGGTGCGTGTTAAAGACCCATTTCGTAAAAAAAAAGGACAATGCTTGTGTTGGAGAAATATCCCAGGTGGATTTTTATGTGGTGATCATAAGTGTTGCGCCAATTCCTGTAATGTTACAAGTACTCAGTGGTTTGTTCTAAAAGTGACAGGTAGGTCTTTTTAAGAGATGGAATTTTACTGGCATTTCTATTTACTAGATGACATTTCATGTCACTGGTATGTCTTCTTACTAGATGGCATTTCATATCATTGTGATCTTTTCACTAAATATGACATTCTAAGTTCTGGTATTCTGTATATTTTCAGACTTGAGACATAACCTTGGTGGTACTTAGTGTTTCAACTTCTGTTTAGAGACTGGAACAAACTAGACATTTTTTTTAAAGTAGTTTTAATTGTTTTTATGGAAAGAGCATTTCTGTTGTCAGCTATTGTTGGCCATAATTAAGAATAATCTAGTCAATAAAACTAGATCAACTTTGGCTACCTAATGGATTACAAGCTATAAATGTTAATTTTTAGTTCTTAATTTCTTTTTTATTTATTCAAATTTCGTAAGTAAAATTTTGAATGTAATTATTGGTAAAAAAGTAAAGGTAACCCTTTCAAATCTAGTTTAGTAGTTATCTATGGGGACAGATGTAAAGGTTATCATATCTGTTTCTGGGGGTGTCATGCGGCCAGCATATCAGTCAACTTCCTCTACTTCCACAATGTATGTCAGAATTGGGTGGACTCAGGGATGTCCGAACAATCCTGATTCAAAATCCCAGTCTTCACCAAGCCTTGTACTTAACCACTTTACCACCATGCCTTTTGATTACTCGACTTTAACTCTTTCTCTCCTGACGATAAAAACGTTGATTTCACCAGAATGTGGTAAATAATTACGGAGAGAAAGAGTTAATTCATTTATTTTCGGCTACCTTCTTATTTACTTTTTTTTTTAAACATGTGACCAAAAACATGCACTACTTTGTACTTCTTCATTGACTAGTTAAGTCCCTTTGGTGATCGTTTTATAGGCTAGCGTTTGGTTAGTAATGGTTAAGCTGCCTGGACATATGGTATGCGCTCTGGACTGTTTTTAAATCAATGGTCCCAGGACTAAATCTTCCCACAGTTATCCCTCTGTCCTAAGGGATGTTTTGTCTTGGAAGAAATAATCCTCATTTTTGAAGGAACATCTGTCCTAAGGGATGTTTTGTCTTGAAAGAAATAATCTTTCTGAAACATGTAAACAAACATTGTCAGACAAGAAGCCATTGTCGGCATTACATGATATAGTCCAGTGATTTGGCAGATTTGTCCTATCTATAAGAAGATCCTGTCTAAATCTTGCACATCAGCATGGATATTTTTCTGGAAATCGTATCACATTTTACAGTAATATAAAATAACTAATTCAGAATTAGTTCAAATGTTTTTAAGAACCAATAGAGAAGATGTGTCAGAGGCATTCCCTGTTTGCTCTGCAAAATGCTACTTTTGTTGGTGTTAATGTGCTTTTGAGATAAGTTTTTTTTTTTTTGTAGAAAGAATGGAGAAAAGTGGGGAAGATGGAGAAATGTCAGGAGGCTGGGGGCTTGGTAGCTGAGTTATAAAGCATTTGACTTCTGAAATGAGGGGCTTATGGTTTAAATCCCAGTGAAGACTGGGATTTTTAATTTTGGGATTATTCAAGACGTCCCTGAGTCCACCCAACTTGAATGGGTACCTGACATTAGTTCGGGAAAGCAAATTCGGTTGATTGATGTGCTGGTCACATGACATTATCCTCAGCCTCCATGAATCATGAAGTCTGAAAGGGAGGTACTTACTTTTTATTGTAGACTTGCTAATAGTGTTGTAGAGGTTCTTCTTATCTTATATGATACAGACGTTACTTCAAAAAAGAAGATGGCTATATAGGAAATCAAGAAACAACAATCTAGAGTGGAAAGGAGTTTCTTTTTTTTATGCCTTTCTGTTTTCTTTTCCCATTCTAATATCCTATATGGAGTCTAATATTAAAATCTATATATATATATTTCCCATAGAACCTACTAGACATCCACTACAATTGACAACAATTCAAAATAGAGTTAGGGAGAACTCCACACCTCAGACTTCGGAAGTTTCTGTCTTGGAACAGATAACTGAAGGGATATGGGATACAATAGGCATTATTATAGGGACAGTTATCCTTGTAACTATGATTGTGGTTGGCGTCTGCTTGCTAAAGAAACACGATTCAGTATCAGCAATTCTTAAATGTGAGTACCTGATTTTGTTTTGTTTACCATGATAAATAATGTTTATTATTCTGTATTTTATGTTTTGTATTTTCATCATAGAAAGAAGGCCAGACAGCATGAGTCCTCATGTTAGCATGGGTCTCTATATTGTTTAGTATAGGTAGGCCTAGATATTGGTCTTATGTCTAAATGTCAACAAATATATGGTCTTATGTCTATATGTAAACAAATAATTAGTCTTATGTCTAAATGTCAACAAATATTTGGTCTTATGTCTAAATGTCAACAAATATTTGGTCTTATGTCTAAATGTCAACAAATATATGGCTTAGGTTTCTACAGATAATAAAATATCTAGTAAAGGTGTAGGCTAAGGTGATAAAAAAAAAATTATACATAGATTTTGACTGTGTAATAAAGTTTTGTTCAATTTAATTATTATTTATTTTGCAGCCTCTCTCTGTGTCAAGACACTCTCCAGCAATGAGAAGAAAACAATATTTACACTCAGCGTACCACAATGTGGTAAGACATTGTATTTGAATAGTGCTTTGGAGTTACTACCTATTTACATCTATAAGCATTACAGTCATTAAATATCTAAAATGTTATTTACTTGAAAAGCTGGCAAGGATTAAGTCTCCTGTCAATCAGTAACAACCTTTTTATTGAAATCTTAGCCTTTGATAAAATACCTGCACTTCCTGTCTGTTGAATCTGTTGATTACTGTTTTGTTTTTTTTCAACAGCGTCACCTACTTTATCTCTAAGACCAAAGAAGCTGTACATGATGTCAGGTGATGACCACAGCGATCATGTTCACATGGTGGACAGTCTGGTTCAGTTTTTAGAGGTAACAGCTTTCAAATATTAACTGTAAAATTCTATAAAAAAAAGCTTTAATCATGCTCGTAGCAAAGTGGTTGTCTAATCATGCTCTTAGCAAGTGGTTGTCTAAGCATGCTATTAGCAAGTGGTTGTCTAATCATGCTTTTAGCAAGTGGTTGTCTAATCAAGCTTCCTTGTGATTACAGGTTTTTTGTAGGGTTATAAATAAACATGACATGTAATGTACAATTATTCTCATCTTATCTTATATAATACAGACGTTACTTCAAAAAATTACATCCTTCGCATGCATCTAGTCATGCATATTAACCAATGACTTAAATTCTGCCAAGTTACTGGTTTTCCTGGCTGGCTGGCTCAGGCAACCCATTCCATGCTCTAATAGCACTAGGGTAGAAGGAGTATTTGTAAAAATTTGTCCTAGTATGTAATGTATAATAATAGCAGCAAACCAAGGTTTTAGAGAGAAGAAGGTGAAGAAATTAGAGTGAAACATTGCCCAGTGGAGGGCTCGAACCACTGACCTCAACCCATTGTAGGGTTGTAGCTCCAGACAGTCTGTCCAACTAAACTTTTTGTAGATGTATTATTTTCTTAATACAGAACTTGAATAAAGTTCTTTTAAAGTTGGCCTGGTCGTGCGGTTTGTGCGCTGGACTGTTGTTCAGACTTATCGATGGTCCCTGGTTCAAATCCTGCCTGCTCCCATCCTCTGTTGTCCAGCGGGAGCTTTGGACTAAGAAGTAAATTATCATTAACTCTAAAGGAACATTGGAAAAGTGTAAACCATTGTACAAACTTTTTTTTTTGATAATATACAAAGCTTTCAACTTCTATGTAAATATTATTTAAAAACACAAATGAAATACTTAGATGTTGGAACAATTTTTTAAAGATTCAACTCTCTTCAAATCTACAATAAACACAAGTCCTTCTGTCTCTCAATCTCTGACCTTAACTTTCATCATTCACCCCCTTTTATAAACTTTTCTGTGACAGTCTTGTCATAGTTACATCAGAAATATTCACTCTCACTCCATAACATTGGTTATCAAACCTTGCTTATCACTCTGTAAGAGAATCATTACAGTGTAATGAATTTTCTGTCCTGACTCCTGATCTAGTTGAATATCGCACATGTGATCACAGTCAAGGAAACAATAACTTGAACGTTTTCATTTGTTGGACTTAATGTAATATGATCAGGTGCAATAATCTCTCAGAATTCATTTTATTGAAATAGCATCCGCAGCGGTACATTATTTAAAACTTGAATCCTTCCCTTTATAACTATCACAATGTTTTTAGATGTTTCCGCAAGTCTCCGTAGAGTTGTAAATAGTGTTGTAGGTCACATCTCGTGCACTTGCTTGTGACGATTTTCTTAAAATTATCTGTTAATAGGTCAGCAAATGTACTGCTTTAAAAATCTAAAAATGTCAACATTCAAGAAATAAACAGAGTGAGTTAATATAAGCATTATAAAATAAAGAATCCTAGAATGATCCTTTCAAAACCTAAAAAAAAAAATCTAAATAAAAATTATTTATGCTTGAACAGTTATAAATAATTAGCATCTTTAACAGTGACAAAAAAGTCTAATTGCTAGTGGGAACAACACGACCCTCAAAAATTTATAATCTGATCACAACACATACCTTTTATCTTTACCTTTACCTATCTCTGTTGGACCTTTCGGGCCTCAAGCAAGATTTGTCAACCGCCTTTCTCCATTCCTCTATGTCTTTACCTTAGATAGAACTTCTTCCAATGGCAAGCCCTGTCCATTCTTTTATGTTGTCTTCCCATTGCTTTCTCTGTTTGTCTCTTCTTCTTTTTCCTGGTACTGTTCCCTGAAGGAACAAATACACTGCACCTTAAAACATTTTAAATATTTATTGAACAATCCTATTAAGTAGCAAATACAAAAAAAAATTAGTATTTAGAAAGACACGAATAAAGTCACATTTCTTATTCCACATGCTAGGACAAATTTGTACAAGTACTCCTTCTATAGTGCTGTTAGAGCATGGAACAGGTTACCTGAATAGGCCAGGAAAACCAATAACTTTGAAGAGTTAAAATCTATAATTGACATGCACGATCAGATACTAATTTTTGAATGTATGATCACCAACATATTGTTTGTCTATTCTCTCAGCTCCATTGTCACTGTGATGTTGTGTACCCCCCAAGAGCCGAAGACATCCACAATTTTGACTCGCCTTATTCTTGGTTCATTAACCACATCTCCAGCTCTGATTATATCATCTTTGTCAACTCAGTGGGAGCCCAGAAACTGATTGAGGCCAATCTGAACAAGACAGTGTACAGAAATAGAGTCTTAGGTCCAGAGGGGGATCTCTTCACCGAATGTGTGAAACATATTTTCAAGGACAACAAGGCCAGGGATAAAGTCATCAACATCTACTTTGGAAATAACTACAGAGAATCTAAATATATCACATCGCCCTTCACCTTTCCAATTCCAAGAAATCTTCCAGAGCTTGTTCTGAAAATCCATTCTTTTAGCAGTAAAGACAAACTAATCTTTAGTGTAAGTGTCTCTGAATTATTATGTCCTTTTGTTGGCTTAGAGATTAGGTATTTTTATGTTTTATTGGTTCTTGTTTTGGTATTAATCCCTTGTATTATACAAAAATTCTAAGTCTATCCCATTAATCACAAGCTGTCAGGGCTATCAAAAGGAGATATTTATGCTGATTAATATATTTAAAATTTTGGCATCATAAAAAACAATGGTAAAAAATGAATAATATAAATACAACAAATTTTATTCCAACCCTTTTTTTTTTTAGCTCTCCCCAAGAAAACAATTAACCAGTCAATGACTGGTTTGTAATTATCACAATTTTGTTATATAACAGAAAACCAGGACACAATTATTGTGTTCCTTTTTGTATATACAAATGATTAAATTAAATATAAGATTTTTGGAAAGATTTTTGTTTGAATGAATAGAAAAGTGACCTAACCCACTCAATGAAAATTACTTTATTTTTCATCTTTGGGCCATTAATTTTATGCTTGGACCAGATTTTGCTGTAATGATAGCTTCATTTTTTTTTTTTAATTTCACGCTCTGAAACTTAATCTAAACATTTGCTTTTTTCACAGAGCAAGTTGCCCATGTTTCGTGACAACATCCCAGACTTGCCAGCTGGATCTGAACTTCTGGAAGCTATAGATTGTGCAAGACTTTACGAAGAAAAAAATCCTGATTGGCTGATGGAACATTTCGGCGAGGAAACCCTCACAACCACATCCTTGCCTGCATCACCAGTGAGTCCCGTTTCATCTGATTGTTCCTTTAGTGCTAGTAAGACAGCACACAGGCTGGAGACTATGCTTTCTGCGGACTCCGCATTTTATGACTTGGGACCTCGATCTGTGTCTTCTTCAGAGTTGAACAACTATTCTTGTTCACCTGAACACGATGTCAAGGTTGGGCATAATGAGCGGATCATCAGCGATAAAGAATTACAGCTAAGTGTATTTACAGTTCCATGTTCCAACTTTACCAATGAACTGAGTAGAGAGTCTTGCCATAGTTTCAGAACGCAGACTAACTTCAGCATTCCTGCAAATATCACCGTTACCGATTGTTCTACTACGCCTGAGAGCAAATGTAGTGGAAACGTGGCAACTGACTCATCTAAAGATGCTTTTATTGCAACTATCATTCCTCCCGATGACATATCCATGAGCAGTAGCACTGACCTTTGCCATATCAATGCATCTCATGTTTCTCCTGCTGCTGGCCCTTGTGTATACATTCAGAGGCCAGTTAACAATCATTTAATTTATCAGCCAGATACTATGTCTGCTGTGACCAGTCTAACTGAAGCATTTACAAACATTAACCAAACCAATCAAGAATTTCAGATTTGAGAAATTTAATATGGTCATTAATTAAAATCACATAGACCGTCACAGTTAAATGCTGGTGATACTACTTTGAGTCAAATGAACTCACTTCAAGGGGCAATAACTCTTTGTTTCAGCTACTGAGATTTTGGTCATAGCTTAATGTTCCATTAAAAAAAAAAACTAGACTCTTTGATCTAGAAAAAAAAAATAATTTTAAAAAAAATTATACATTGTGTCCAAACCTAATATTGTAGAGATGTTTGATAAGGGGACAACTTCTTTTTAGGTACCAAAGAACTAACTAACTACTCAGTATCAGTTGATGTTTCTGTAACAAAAGTGTACTGAAACAAATGATACATTGCACTCTAAAAAGTATTTTTGCATGCTGGGTAAAAATTTGAGCAAAGACCTTACAGTGTTCCTACTGTATAATATGTTTTTATATTAACAATGCCTTGATGCTGTAATGATTCACATTTTAAAACATTGTTTCTTTACGATTGCATTTATTGAACAGTTTTTTGTCCACCTTTTATAAAAAAAAACTCATTTTGCCATTTTTAAATTATTTTTTTTAAGAAAAAAAATAATTGAGGATGTATTTGCAGTAAGAGGTGTCACAAATGTTGCTTTATTTTATACAATATGAGTGTGTGTATAGATTTTATACATAAGTAGCACAAAGCAATCTACCATAAATGTGAACTATGTCCATTGTCTTTCTAGACAGAAGGAGCCATATTTATATATAAAGTTCCCCTTTCAGAACTTTGCAATCTCTAGGGCACATGATGTAGAGGTCATCTTTTTTTGTGGCCTGCAGTTAACCCTCTTGGCCAGCACAACAACCAACCACTTCTACTTTCCCCAACTAATGTCAGGTATCCATTAGAGCTGGGTGGACTCAAAGATCCCAAAATAAAAAATCACCAGGATTAGAATCCTGGTTCGGAAGTCAAGTGTTTTACTGCTAAGCCACCTTGCCTCCCATATCTCTCTCTATATATATATATATCTATACTTGGAAGTGCTATTTTATTACAAAGAAGGAGTTTCTGCCAATTCAACAAAATATTCGACCTAAACATTCTTTACTGCACAGCAACATTTCAGACAGGTAGTTAGTTACCTGTTATATTTTGTACATAATAAAAAAAAATTGTTTTGTTTATTTCTGGAAGACTTGTATCGGTATACACAATTTTAGAGTTACCAAAGTTGTTTTCTGTGTTACATTTTAGCTCTTATACTCTTGTCAAATATTCCACTTTTCCTTTAACTTTTTAAAAAACCCAAATGCCATATAATTATATTTTTGATTTTGCTGCTATATTGCCAACTTTTTTAAAGTATATTTTTTTAAATTGTATTGATTATCTTTCATGCTGTAAGCCTGCTCAGTGCATTCTGGTCCAATCTTTTTTTTTTTTGGATTTGTGGAAGTTTCTGTGCTGTCTTTAGATGCTCAGCTTACACAACTCAGCTTGAGTCAAGATTGAGCCTCCTTAATAGGTAGTGAAGTAGTTTATGTCTCCACAATCTTCAACAGTCATTCATTAAAAATCATGCTCTTCAAAAGTCATTCTTCAAAAATCATGTTCTTCAAACGTCATTCTTCAAAAATCATGTTCTTCAAAAGTCATAATCTTGAATATGAATGTGCAGGTATGGTTAAGTGAGATTGATTGTTGAGTTGGGCCTTGACTTAGTTTTACCTTCCTGTTGGAGATTCAGGCTAGGATTGATGAACCTTCATTTAACATATATATGAAGTTTTAAAAACAAAATTAGCATTACAGTTCAGATTGTTCAGATTAGTTTTAGGATTGGTATCTTATAGTTTTAGGATTTCAGTTGTAGTAAAGTGAAGGTGACTGTTAAAATGTGCCCTTATACAAATCTTTAGCTCAAGATTTCTTAACTCTTTCTCTCCTAACTGATGATACCAGCGTTGATTCAACCAGAATGTAGTAAATAATTACGGAGTGAAAGAGTTAATTTGCTACTATAACATGAAGGAAACACAGTCATGAGGTCACTATTTAAATGAATAGCTGTTGAGATGATCTGTAGGGCATTGTTTGTTCCAATCACATTGGCCAGCAAGTCATGCTCTGAAAAAAAAATTGTTTTCTAAAGCAAATAGGTTTTCAGTTTTATGTACAAATCAATACATAAACATGAGCATTGACACTAGTTCCATTCATGGAAATCCCACACAAGGAAATGAAGACAGAAACTAACATTCTAGGAAAATAAAGCAACAGTTTCAGTCAGTTGAAAACAACTAGATCTAGGGTGATGTGATCTTGAAAGAGACAGCCTAAGACCCTGTGAGGTGACTGACTAGCTTTTGTAGGGTCAAAGTAAGTGGGTATTTTTTTTTTTAGATTAGCTTGAGTTTATCTTGGCATGTTAGTAATAATTTATATTCATCTGTCACCCACTGTTTAAGAAATCCCACTTTTGGTTGAAATTCTCCAAACTTGTCACAAAATGCCTCAAACACAACATATGTACCACTAGTTTTTAATGTTTACATACAGAACTCATTATGTTGTTTTTTTTGGCATTATATTGCATGACATACTGCATTGAAGAGAGATGTAAAGAAAGGAACTGAAGCCTCCTACCTATCTCTTAGTCTGTTGGACCACTGGGGCACCACACAAGATCTGTTGACTGTTGTTCTCCATTTCTGTCTTTTGCCTTGGCAGACCCGCCCATTCCTTTACGTTGTCTTCCCATCCCATCCCTAAATCAAGGTCTCTGCAAGCCCTAAATCAAGGTCTCTGCAAGCCCCGAGGACCTTATAATATGGCCCTAGAATTTACCTTTTTTTTTCAGTTTGTGTGGCCATTCCCAATGTCTTCTCTATTTCTACTGTGTTTATCTTTTAAAAGTAAAGTACCCCTTTCAGACCCTATGATCTATAGGGCAGACAATGTAAAGATCATGTTTTTTAGGTTGTCAGTAAATGAGGGGTCTAATGGCTAGTACTATGACCATCTGACTATACCTTTCTCAACTAATACCAGGTACACATCAGGCTGGACTCAATGGCATCATATAAAAATAATAATAAACTTCAAAATCCCAGTCTTCACCAAGATTTGAACCAGAGACCTCTTGGTCCAGAAGCCAAGGGTTTTTCCACTCAGCCACCTTGCCCATGTGTGTCATCTTGTGCTGTTGGTTTGAATATTGTATTAGACTGAAGGCACTGAGCATGCTGACATGTGAGAGCAGGGTAATAGAAGCTACCAACTGAACTTACTGCCCTTTTCCTGCAGCTCTTCAATATCAACATTTTTTTTTTATTCTCATGAACAAAAGAAATGATATGTCTTCACTGATGCATGAGTAATGTGCATACAATTGTATTAACTACTGAAATCTGCATGACTGTTTTGTTGATCAAAACTAAGAACTAGGTAGCTATGTTTTTAAATTCAAAATTGTGAAACATCTTTTTGTTTTTACTTTTAAATATTTATGTTTTTCTGGATATTTTTAGGAAGTCATTACAGGGTAATTCCTTTCAGAACTGCCATGACCTAAATCCTTACTGACATCTGATAATGTTACTTCATGATAGGTTTTTTTTTCTTTGTAGCAAATAATGAGGAAAAAAAATATTTTGTATATATTATGATGTACAAGTAAGGCAGCTATCAATCTTGTCTTACACTCTAACCAACTAACAAACTTTTTTTACAAATCATCATAATAATAATTTAATTTATATGTTAACAAAATGTAGACTCAAGGCGCTGTGATAACATTAACAACATAAACAGGAGAGCTAAAATGACAAACTAATCTAACAAAAGTTTTAAACAGATAGGTCTTAATGTTCTTCTGGAGTGTAGTGTTGTTTAATCATTATAATAATACATAGTAGTTTTGATCCTGGCTTTTATTCATTTGCAGAGAGTGGGGATATGATTACTTAACATTTCACTCTTTTATCTTGTACTTAAAATGAGTACTGATAGCCATGAATGTATAAATAGTATAGTATGGCCTGTCAGCAGCAACATTGCCTGTGAAAGAAAAATAGCATCAATGGTACAGAAGTCATTAGCTGATTTCTTAACTAGAAACAAAAAATGTTTTTTTTTTAATTTTAATTAACATAGAATCTTTTGTTTTTTTCCTGTTAAGTCTTCATTCAAATATTTTGCTAACTTTATAAATGGGTTTGAGCCACTGTTGTTTCCAATTAATCTTTTTGTAGAAAAAAAATTGAATGTTATATGTACAAATAAATTAAAATTAAATGTCATCAGTCCATGCAAACATTAACAAGTTCATAGTTTTATTTTGTGGAAATTTATTTCAGTTCACGGATCATTATTACATATACTGATATACATGTCATTCCCCGGTGTAGATGTCTGAAAATTATTTTGTATCATATTTTCAAAACATTGATCAAAGTCATTCGTTTTATGTTTTAAATTTATAAAATGGTATCAATTTGTGATAAATGTTAAAGTAGAATGTTGTTTATCCGGACATTAGTTATTTGGAACATCAGATATCCAGACTACCTTTTTTTGTTTGTTTTACTGTACAGTGTTTATCTTATCTCATATAATACAGGCGTTACTTCAAAAAAGAAGATGATTACGTCCTAAGTCAATGACTTAAGTTCTGCTAAGTCACTGGTTTTCCTGACTGGCTCAGGCAACCCATTCCATGCTCTAATAGCATTATGGAAGAATGAGTAAACTGTCCTAGTATATACATTATCTTTCTGAGTAATTTATTATATTTTGTATTTGAAGATTATGGTTCAGTGTTTTTATGTATAATTGCTACTTTACTTTTGAGTCTTCTCTCCTGAAGGCTTCCTAAATTTAGTGATTTTACTAAAGGTGTTACTCTAGTCAAATGTGAATATTCATTTATTATGAATCTCACTGCTCTATTTTGTGTCTGTTCCAGTTTCTTAATGTTTTCTTGAGTTGAGGGGTTCCAAACAGAGGAAGCATATTCTATTATTGGCCTAACCAAGGTTAAATATCATTTAAGTTTATTTACTTCTTTGATTTATAGAAATTTCTTTTAATAAACCATAATGCTTTGCTTGATTTTTTTTTATAGTTTCATCAATATGGCATTCCATGACAGTTTTTCATTTATTATAACACCTAGGTATTTTGCGTTTTTAATCTGTGTTACTGGTTTACCATGAATTAAATAAGTGGAATTAATTTGTTTTAGTTTTGTTTGTTACTCTTAATAACTGACATTTTTCCTGCGTGGAAAGACATGCTCCAATTTAATTCCCATTTCTGTAATCATCTAATTCTCTTTGTAAAATGTCAGTATCTTGTGTTTTTTTGTATTGTTCTATATATTATGCAATCTGATATTTTATGAGTTGAGTTGAGGGGTTCCAAACAGAGGAGGCCTATTCTATTTAATTGGTCTTGCTGATGTGCAGCCAAAGATCAGCAATTATTCTCTCAATAATGGTAGTCTACTACATGTAACGATTTGTACTCCTGTATATTATACTTTAATTTTATGTTTACATGTGATGCAATATAATATTCCATCTTTGGTTCTTATCTTATACAGACGTTACTTAAAAAAAGAAGATGATTACGTCCTAGGCATCATGCATTCAGTCATGCATATTAACCAATGACTTAAATTCTGCCAAGTCACTGGTTTTCCTGGCTAGCTTAGGTAACCCATTCTATGCTCTAATAGCACTAGGGAAGAAGGAGCATTTGTTATCTGGTCAGACCCCATTCCCAATTAATCTGAATAATCGACTGTATATTGATATTTTTTTAAATTATTTTTTTGACAAATATTAAATGTAAGACCAAAACGCTTCAGCGTAAGCTTCTAGATTATGAAATAGCTTGTTCTTCAGTTCTAGACTATTCTGTTGGATGGGTTTCTTCAACTGTGATATCAGGTCTGTTTAATTCTCACATATATATTTTTTTACTCTTGTCTATCAGCTGTTACTTTTTGTGATCTTAATATTTTATACTTTACTTCAGGTGCAAAAGATTTTCCTTTCATGAAAAAACTAAGTCATTTCTGTATATTATACTGTGTATTCTGTATTATATTCTTTCTTTTTATTATATAATATTTATAGTATATTGTTCTTTTATATATATGAAATTGTGTTGTATTATATATATTATTTTGTATAGGGTAAGGGTTAGGGTTATATATTTATGTTTGTTGATGAGTTAAGTTGTTTTTTTCATGCTATTCTGCTAGTTGGTTCAACTACCACATTTACCTACCACATTCTCCAAAGATCACATATATCTACCACATTCTCCGAAGATCACATATATCTACCTCTTTCTCCGAAGATCACATATATCTACCAAATTCTCCAAAGATCACATATATCTACCACATTCTCCAACTACCACATTTACCTACCACATTCTCCAAAGATCACATATATCTACCACTTTCTCCAAAGATCACATATATCTACCACTTTTTTCAAAGATCACATATATCTACCACTTTTTTCAAAGATCACATATATCTACCACTTGCTTCAAAGATCACATATATCTACCACTTTCTCAGAAGATCACATGTACCTACCACATTCTCCAAAGATCACATTGTTATATTTAGTTGTGTCCCTATCTCTACTTTGATGTCTCTGTGACACAATTCATGAAGAAGTAAACCATATGAACATGTCAACCTTCTTTTCCTCCCCTCGTGCTCTGTTGAACAAAATTGTTTCACTCATTGTTTAGTTCATATTTTATAATTGTTCAGTTGTCCCATGTTTTTATCTTTTTTTTTTAAAGGGCTGTGACTAGATATATGCTTAAAAAAAAGTATTCACTTTTTTCCAAAGATTCCTGTCATTTCCTGTTTTGGCATAATGTTTAAATTGATTAAAAATTGTTTTAAAGAAATGATTCAATACAAATGTTGATTTTAAGAGAAAATCATTCTAGAAACTTCAACATCAATTATTGTTGCGCAGAGGAGAGATGCATTATGTCGAATAGTGTTGTTTCTACCTAAGGAAAGAGGCATCACTTGTGTAATTATACATTTCAGTTTTATAGATGGTCGCTAGAAAAGGGAATAATTTGAGGGTGTTCTGACTAATTTTATGGATTACTGCATTTGGAGCTTATTATTAACAAAGCTTCGGAATTGTTGACAGGACATAAACTCTGTTGATGATTTGAGCATCTATCAGTGTAATGTTAACGTATGCCTTTTAAAAGATTTTCTAAAAGTTATTAGACATTTGACAAATTTTACCCGCTTTTCTAGCGTCCACCCTGTATTTAGAAATCAAAAGATGGTGCTCCGCAGTGAAGAAAAGAAGTGGTGATTTTATTAGAAATATTTTTTCTTCATGTACCCTGTGCCCAAATGTTGCTTGTTCTCAATTGCAGCTTGTCCACCAATAGTGTTACCTTTTATTTATATATACATCCTGTACACATTTTAGAGTTATGTCAATGAACACTAATATATCATTATGTACATATATCAAGCAATAAACAAAGAATGTGTAGTATTGGAACAAATGTGTTCAAACTCTTTTCATCTGTGTAAACCAATCAGATAGAACCAAGACAGCATTTCTGAAAACACTGAATCATTATTAGAGTTTTCATAATTAGCTGGCAAGTGTATCAATGTTAGACAAACAACACTTCAATAGCAGACAATATATCCATCAATTGTTTGACCTAGGCTAGGCTATAATGAGAAATGAAATCAAGTGAACAGTTCTACCAAGCCTCAGTAAGGATGGCTGCCTGGTCGTGCGGTTTGCGCGCTGGACTGTCGTTCGGATTTATCGACGGTCGAGGGTTCAAACCCTGCCCGCTCCCATCCCCCGTCGTCCTGCGGGAGGTTTGGACTAGGGAGTAAACTATCTTCAACTCTGAAGGAACATCCGAAACGTAAAACATTTTACAAACAACAAATAAGCTCAAGTCAACTCCAACCAACACACATGTTCACAAACAGAGATTGTACCAGAGCCCAATGAGCCAGGTTTTTGTGAGAATGAAAGACGTGCTATAAATATTCAATAAAAATAGAAGCCATGTTTTTTATCGGTCACGAACGAATGTCTGTAATTTGCAAGATAAGTGTTTAAGCCAACTAAATATCTTTTTGGTGTCATTTTTGAAATGAAACCTACATCTTGAAATTTAGAAGTGAGATCAAACAGGACAAGGTGACGGCCAGATGGCCAGACAGATTAACAAGAAAAACATATAAAACACTTTTAAAAAGCTTATACGATGTTTAATTGTATCAATTAGTCTGGATCAGTCATGTAGATAAATTTGTAATAGATCTAGACCAGCGGTTCTCAACTTTTTTAGTGCCGCGACCCCTATTACGATTCCGCCACTAAGCAGCGACCCCCAACCGTAATTTTGTCTCGTTCGTGGGCTTAGTGCCGCCTAGGTAAATGGAAATTGGCTAATGTTATAATATCGTTATCGTAATTTCTATACCTGATCTATGGCAAATACGAAAAACATGCATACATGTAACCCTGCCGGACCAAGTAAAACAAAGGACGTTTGGGCCACGAGGCCTTCATCAGCTACAAAACAAACAAAAAATAAAAAACAATTAACAAAAAATAGTCTTAAGTTAACTTATCTGTCCGATGTTGTTCTCTATCGGGCAGAAAAGAAATGAGCTGCGCTGGTGTAAAAGCGCGTATGAATTTTATCGAGGCATAATGTACTTGATCCTTGCATTGAAAATTTTAATTATTCAAGGCGACAAAAATATCTACTACGTCGGCTATTTTCACGAAGATTAAAAAACAACTTTTTAGAACATTCCCTCTCAAAAACCTTGTCACATCAGTGTGAAATAGAAGAACAGATTGAACGCGTCAAGCTCATTTCGAAGAAGTAACTATCGATGAAAAAAAACATGCCTACCTTCAAACATTGATATTACAACGTTGGGAAGCGTGGTCGAGAGGCTAAGTGCGCTTGAACTTGGCTTGGCTTGGCTACCTAGAAGGGGGCTCGCGTTTCGACACCCGACTCGGGCAGAGTTGTGTTTACTGACCGCAGCACGGAAAACTAACTCCTAGATACCCCCTCCCCCCCCCCACACACACACACCGGTCCACAAATGAGATTGGACCAAAAGCGCTATAAGTATGAAAGTAGCGCTATATAAAAGCGCTATATAATAATAATAATCACTAATTCAAGTATCCTTAACTCTAGCAAAATAAATTTTCGTCCTCCTTAATATGCCATCCTCATTTTAATTCTATTAAATTTTACGGTCGTTTCATAGTTTATAGTGTAATGTCCCCCCCCCCTTTTTTTTATTAGAAATGAAAATGTATACCAACTATGGTAGAGATATGCTTGTTAAAAACGACAAAAAATAATAACTTCCAATGATAAATAGACCAAAAAAGAAACAAATTTCAGATTGTCTTAGGCGACACCTGACATATGGGCATGCGACCCCCAAAGTGTAGGGAACCCTTGATCCGGACCAATAACAATATATATATGTGCGATTAAGAATATTTTTACCAACTGATTTTGTTTAGCGCTGTCTAATGCATTTAGATTTCTCAATACGGTATGATGCTATCACTTATCTGGACCAGTTGGGGAAATGTGAAAGGGGGGGGGGGGAAATGTGAAAAAGGGGGGGGGGGAGAGAAAGGGATATCTGGGTGGATTTTTACCGTAATCGGTTTTTAAAAAAAATTACCAAAAGAAAAAAGGGAAAGACCTGAATTAGAACTCGTGTCTTACGACTCCTAGGCGTGCTAACCACTCTGCTAGTGAGATTTTATATTCATTTATTTTGATTTTAATTTAGAGCGACGACCTATAAAAAAGGGGACTAATTCAGCTTATACTACCATTTCAGTCAAGTACAATTTCTTTCCCTTTTTTTATATACCAAACAAAATAATTAATAAGCAATAGTTGATGAAGTTATTGTTTAATATTTTTTTTTTTATTGATTCTTGTGTTGTCATGTAAAAGAAATAATTGTGCAATCCGAGATTGGGTGTCGAAGAAACTTTTTACCAGACAGACAGACAAATATAATATTGAAATATTATATACAGGTCAGTGGTTAGACTTACTTAGATTGGCTTCTTAAGAAAACACGAATGAAACGTTGCGTCCAGCTCATATCAGCAGATAAGCAATAGTAAGCCTAGGCAGTATAGTAGAGAAAATAATACTGTCGAGGCAGTAGATCCTAGCAATGGTATCGAAATACTACAGAAAGACAGGGGCGTAGCTAAGAATTTTCCATCGTTTGGGGCCGGGGGGCTTGGCCTCTTTGAGGGGGGCCCCCGCATTTTGCGTAATATTTAATTTTTAATGAAAAAGAAAAACACTCATTAGGGGGATCATCTCAAGTGGGGGCCCGGGGGGATTTTCAAATTCTCCCCCACCCTAGCTACTCCACTGCAGAAGAATATTACTCTATCTACGACTGTTTGCGCATAATGCGTCTGTTAGGCTGAACCTAGGGTCTAATATAATTAAAACACAAAAAATAGAAATAATTCTTATTAAAATAAACATACAATGATTGTATTTAAAAAATTATAACTAAATAACACATAACTAAAGTCCTGATACCAACTCACTCTGGTACGAATTGTGTACACGTTATTTCTCCCACTTCCCACGGAACATGTAGAAACTTTACAAAATTGCCCCTAACAAAACATGAATCAACAACAACAAAAACTACCCAATTAATAAATTAATGTGTGGTAACTAAGTGGCGTAGGGGGTACTGGAAAGGGGTAATACATTTGATGGTCCGGCATGCTGCACCTTTAGGTGGACGGCCTCACTGGTCGCCTTCCAACCCCTAAATCTCTCACGTGTGACTCCAAGCGCCATGCCCTGGAAAACCGCTTCAGCTGGCGGACTCAACCATGTGAGGAGGTGATGATAACATGACACCACTGGACGAAAGGCCCTCTAGACTAAGGTCACCGGCCAGTGGGAAGAGTCCTAGGATGGACTACAACGGCTACATGTTCAGGACCAAGGTAAACCACCTAATTGGAGGTTCTCGGCTGTGGTCAAGCATGGAGAGGGATGGGCGCCTGCAAGTATCTAGCCCTCGTTACACCAAATGAGATCGTTAATAAATCCATACCGGCTCGGCCGTCGCCCGGGTTACCAAAGGCCGCGCCTACCGTCACAGACCAGGGCGTAGGTGAAAAGTATATTATTGGTCCGTGCAAAAATATAATAAATTCCAGAAATAAAATCCCCATAGGAACATGGAATGTGAGATCACTAAGAGGAAGGAAAAGTTGAAGAGCTCACACATGAACTTAACCGACTCCGTTTCAACATCATAGGACTCTCTGAAATGTACTGGAATAACATAGGTGAAACAACAACAGAAGAGGGCCATAAACTGTACTACAGTGAACTACAAGATATTCACGAGCAAGGAGTAGGATTTCTTGTACACTGGAACTACAGCAACTGTATTGTGAACTGTTACCCTATATCTAGTCGACTCATCTCCATACGTTTAAAGGCATCACCCTTCAATATCGCCAGCATTCAAGCCTACGCTCCTACATCAACATATGACGATGAGGTAGTAGAAGAGTTTTATGAGCAATTACATGAAAGGGTCAACAAGGCCCCGAAAAAGGACATCCTTGTTGTACAAGGAGACAAGAATGCGAAAGTAGGAGGCGACTCCTACCAAATCTGGAAAAAGCACATTTGGAAGATACAGTAACCTCTCAACTAATGAACGAGGTCAACGACTATTAGAATTTGCGAAATAAAACAATCTCTTACTGGCTAACACACTAGGATGCCACAAAAAATCGCGTATAACCACATGGCACACTCCGAACGGAGAACACCACAACCAGATCGACTATATCATGGTGCAGCAGCGTTTTAAGGCAAGCATCTTGCATGGTGCCCCAATGGTCCATGCACTAAGGGATAGGTAAGCTAAGGTAAACTAATAATGTCAAAAATGGGAAATAAATCTTAGAGTACTGAGATATTTTGTTGTAAATGCGCAGTTATTCCCATTAGATAATCCTTGTTTTTTTTTTTTTATTTTGCTTTTATTTCCTGAAATGACGTAATGGGCCACATCTCCGGCAATAAATTTAAATGAATAGAGCCTCTGTCTCGTTAGGCACTGTGGGTAAATGTTTCCGAAGACCGAACAGCCACAGCGTAACGGGCTGAATATAGACCGCAGGATGTAGGTCGTGCATCGCTGGTCTTTGTCATCAGTGTATCTATAATAAAGAAATGCCCTTGTACCTCAGCGAACTGATCACTCCATATGTCCCTCGGAGAGCCCTGCGCTCAATAGACTCAACGCTTCTAGTGGTGCCACGTTTCTCCCTCAAAAGCTACGGTCTGCGGGCTTTTTTTCAGTGCACGGACCAAAGGTTTGGAACTCACTCCCCATTGATCTCAGACGGACAACATGCTACACTACATTTAAGAACACTAAGACCTACCTGTTTAAAACTTTTTTTTAGATTAGTTTGTCATTTAACTCATGTGTTTATGTTTGTAATGTTATTACAGCGCCTTGAGCCTACTATTTGTTTGTTAACAGCGTTTTATAAATAAAATTATTCGTATTACTTTATGCTAACTCCGAGATGAACTCCGAGATGAACTCCGATAGGGGGCAGAACAGGAAGCGTTCATCCTTCGCGTAAGTTGTCCCACTTCCTAGCCATCAATCTCATGTCGACAAATGTTGCTTTGAGATAGTTATCACTGTCCTGTTTATCTATGTAGGCTTAACAGCCCTCAGACTGGACATATTTATCCATTGGCAAGAATATTAGACCATTGACGTGCGTGATCGGTGTCTAAATAATTGCTTAGGTTAGAAAAAGCGATTGACTGATGTACATTTAGATATCTAGACATAATGTAAATTAGTGAACTGATCATATAGACATCTAGCCTAGCCATTCATAATCCCGATGACCGTTGGAAAAGATTATATCTAGCAAATAGGCGTAAACCGGGAGATTTTCACCCCAAGACCAGTCTGAAGGCTCCACAATGGCAGCGACTTATGTGCCCAGGGTCGTACCTATACTGTAACCGTCACTTTACCATGGAAGGGACGCCACTCCAGCTAATTGGACACTGATGACGTCCAGATTATGGAACAGAGAGGCGGATTGTTGGACTGGGTTGTCAGGTTTCTGTTTCACCCTCACCCAGAAAGAGATTTAAAATTCTAAAAATACTTTAAAAAAAAAAAAAAACAGACCTTATCTTATTTTATATAAGGGGAAGATCTGTACTTACAACTGTGTCTCAATAATGTAGAATTTATTTCCCATATTCGATAAGAAACAAAATAATTACTGATAACTAATTGGTTAATTTTTAATTGATTCAAGTTTTGTTAGGTAGGCCTACAATAAATAACTGTTTAAAGTTTCAATTTGATGCGAGAATGGGTGTGGGAGAAATAACGTGTACAATTATCTTAAGGGGACGAAGTCCTATTAATTAGCCGTATTTGTGAATACTGGAGGATAAAATTCCCTTGTTGGTATCAAACAAAATAATTAACTATAAATTGACTATGTCAATCAATAATTGTAAAAAGTTTCAACTTGATCCGAGATTGGGTGTGGGAGAAATAACGTGTACAAACTTTTTACCAGACAGATAGACACAGTGAGCTGATATAAGCTTTGTAATAAGCTTACCCATGATTACACATCGGATGGTTTTTTTGCTGTTTAAACTTGTTCGATTTATTAATGGAAACACACACAGTTTCACCTTCCTTTTATTATTTTATCTTATATAATACAGACGTTACTTCAAAAAAGAAGATGATTACGTCCTACGCGTCATGCATTTAGTCATGCATATTAACCAATGACTTAAATTCTGCCAAGTCACTGGTTTTTCTGGCTAACTCAGGCAACCCATTCCATGCTCTAATAGCACTAGGGAAGAAGGAGTATTTGTACAAATTTGTCCTAGCATATGGGACGAGGAATGTGCCTTTATTTTTGTGTCTTTCAGAGTATTTTATTAAATTTTGTTTTTGTATTTGAAGATTATGGTTCAGTGTTTTATGTATAATTGCTACTTTACTTTTGAGTCTTCTGTCCTGAAGGCTTTCTAAATTTAGTGATTTTACTAATGGTGTTACCCTAGTCAAATGTGAATATTCGTTTGTTATGAATCTCACTGCTCTTTTTTGTGTTTTGTTATTTTACATGCAGATGCATGGCCAGAGAAGTCAGTTCTTAAATCAGTAGACTACTCTCAGTGTCACTGCACTTATATGGTATATCTAGATCAGACTCTCAATATGTTTAAGATGGTATCACTTACGCCCAAGAGCCGCCTACATAATTTTACTTTCTTCAGTGATTACTGTCGGCCATGTTGATTCTTAAAGTTTATTGTTGTCTAGCTTCACATTACTTATTCCAGATGATTAAGCCAGGTAATTAACAAACAAGTATTTAATTTTCTTTTTTTTTTTTTCAAAATGCGCTTGGAAAAGACAGGAACCAAATACAGAATTAAGAATTAAATTTGACATGTGAATCTCTCAGCTTTTAAGTTTCTTTACGCGTGTTTGTGCGATAATGACGTAATGATATGACGTAATAATATGACGTAATGATATGACGTAATGATATGACGTAATGATATGGCACCAAGTGCACTAAACACACACAATTTAGAACACCTCTAAACACACGCAATTTAGAACACCTCTAACCACACGCAATTCAGAACACCACTAAGCACACGCAATTTAGAACACCTCTAAACACACGCAAGTTAAAACACCACTAAACACACGCAATTTAGAACACATCTAAACACACGCAAACCTAATTAATTTATTATCTGTATACTTTTGTGACTCTAACAGACCCCAGATAGTTAGTGATGGTTTGAATGGAGATCCTTTCCCTTGGGCTCTCGAGAGGGACAAAAATGTTGCAGAATGTAGTATTACGGAGATTTCGATTTTATTAACTCACAATTTTCATAAAGACTAAATTTTGATCTGCAAGAAGACAAGACATTGACATCTGACACTTTTCCTGAAGTCACACTGGGAATGTTGGAATGTATGTGTGTGTTTCAAATTAGTGTTTAGAAATTTCTTCATTATAAGATGTTGATATAATTATATTTGTTGTTATTAATATTCAATACTATTGAAGTTGTTTTAAACTTTAAAATAAATTTAGAAAACAAAACAAAAATGGTATAAATATAGCTCCGCTTATGAGTATTAGAGAAATAAGAAAAGAGGCTTAAGGATAGCACAAATACTGAGATTTCCTCTAAAAAAATATCTTTAATTTATATGTTTAATTTATATGTTTACTTTATATGTTTAATTTAGTGTAAAATGTTTGTTTGTTTGTTGTAGTAAATGTTTCGGATGTTCCTTCAGAGTTGAAGATAGTTTACTTCTTAGTCCAAACGTACCGCAGGACGACGGGGGATGGCAGCGGGCAGGGCTTGAACCCGGGACCATCGATAAGACAGCTCAGCACGCAAACCGCACGACCAGGCAATCAGTTTAAGGCAATGTCTCTCGTCCGTTTTAGTTTGGCGACCCCCTTTTTTACTACCCCCTTTTTACAACCCCCTTTTTTACAACCCCCCACAATGCGGGGACACCCAACAGTAAAATAATGTTTCTTTCTTGCAAGTCTCAGTAACTTGTTTTTAAAAAATGTTATACAAAATTGTAATCATAATGTAAATTTTATCTGATTTGCATTGCCTGGTCTTTACATGGAAATCACGAAAAAAAAAAGTGTGATTTTATTTCATTGACGTAGCTTGGGTGGGGAGGGAGGATTTGAAAATACCCAGGGCCCCCCATTTGAGGGGGGCCCTAATGAGAGTTCAAAATTGTTTTTTTTTCATATTAAATATTACTCAAAATGCAGTGGTTCCAAAGAGGTCAAGACCCCCCACCCCTACCAGGCCCCAAAAGCATGGATAATTCCTAGCTACGTCACTGTTTTTATTTTGTTTAATATATACGACTGCTTCTAATTAAATTACAAATAAATGAAAGTTTATTTACTTTTCTATTGCGTATTCCATTACATGACGACCTGCTTAGAACTTTCCCATAGAAATAATATCTACGATTCCGCACTGGCGTCACTTTGTGTTATACATTGATGGTATATGAATTTAAATCTTCCTGCTATTATCTTCCACGTTGCAATGGAGTTATTCATCTTGCACATTTGTATTTCACTGTCCTCTGTGCAGATAGCACTTGGATGGCTGCCTGGTCGTGCGGTTTGCGCGCTGGACTGTCGTTCGGATTTATCGACGGTCGAGGGTTCAAACCCTGCCCGCTCCCATCCCCCGTCGTCCTGCGGGAGGTCTGGACTAGGAAGTAAACTATCTTCAACTCTAAAGGAACATCCGTATTACGTAAAACATTTTACAAACAAACAAAACATAACTTTAATAACTTTTTTGTTTGTTATCAGAAAATGTTTTATTTTGGTTTAGAATTAAATAGGATAGCATGCTCTTTGGACACAAATTTTATTCAATTTTCAAAAAACAAAAATGAATATAATTTCATGGGGTCAAATCAACGTTGGTATCACATCAATTAGGAATTGTACATCCGGAAAGTTAAAAATATTTATGCTACCGTATAAAAATGTTTGAAATCCTTCTAATTTAGTGGTAAACTAACTACCCGCCAATAACAATTGAAAAGTATAGTAACTACCAATGGTAAAAATGTCAGGTATTGCACGTTAGAATTTAGAATAGACCACAAAAAAATCAATATTTTCATTGGTCTAAAGCAGGGGTTCTCAGCCTGTGGGTCGCGACCCCCTTGGGGGTCGATTGACGATTTGCCAGGGGTCGCGGAAGACCATCGACAAAATGGATTGTTATTGTCTATTCTTCTGTTGCTGTATGTATGTGCGGGGGATGGGGGTCGTGGCAGAGTGGGGGTGTAAAAAGGGGTCGCCGAGCCAAAAAGGTTGAGAACCGCTGATCTAAAGAGACCCCCTAGTGTCACATCATTGTTTGATGGCCAGTGAGATGTATTGGTTATCAAGCACGGGATATACTTGTTTATGGAAATTATGAGGCTGCACGGGAGAGTTAGGAATTGTGGGTTAGAAATCTCGTTATCTTAATCTTATCTTATATAATACAGACGTTACTTTAAAAAAAAGATGATTACGTCCTACCCTAACCCTAAATTCTGCCAAGTCACTGGTTTTCCTGGCTAGCTCAGGCAATCCATTCCATGCTCTAATAGCACTAGGGAAGAAGGAGTATATGTACAAATTTGTCCTAGCATATGGGATGAGGAATGTGCCTTCAGAGTTGACCACATGGTCAGAAATTAGTCGACGCCATGAGTACTAAAGAAGACAGACGTGTTAAGTCTGTAGGATAGAAAGCTTTACTAATTTGGGTATTTGATATTTTTCATTCGATTATGATGGATTTCTGTGAAGTATCCCATGTGATTTATTGATGGCTGAAGTTGCCAATTTATTTTGGTTTTATTAAAATGAATAAATATTGTGTCTGCTGCGATGGAGTTTATTTCTGAATCAATATGTTGTGGTGATATTACTCAGTAACTCTAGTAGACATACGCAACAACAAATTTTGCGTGAAGAAAGATATTTAATTAATAACAAAGAATATTCTAATAATACCAGAAGAGGTATCAATATAACACATAAGAAGCATAAATCAACAAGAACTTAATATATAAATAATTAATAGCTGACACCTAGCAAATCGTCATTCGACACCCAAAAGTCGTCGCGATCCACAGGTTGAGAATCCTAAGGCCATTTAAATTCTAAACCTTAAAACATGTCCTCCAAATTGATCCCTTTTTCTTATTTCTAGGTTTTTATTTTGTTGCATGTTGATGTTTTTATTTTAGTTTACTAAATTCTTCTTGTGTTCTCTTTGTCTTTGTAAAGTGTTGGCTACGACGATTGTGGAAAGAAATATCTAGGACAAGAACTACATTTTACCACCACTATGGGAGAGTTCTCCGAATCTCAACTCATATTAATATTATGTTCAGTTCCTGCAATGTGGAGTGTAAGCTCCTCTGGCGAGTGTGATAAGTTCAAAATAATGATCGGAGATACAAAAGTGAGTCTTTCATTCTCATCAAGTACAAGAAGCAGACACACGATTAGAGATTGTTTACGATAAACGTAACAATGTCATGACGCTAAAGTGTTTACGATAAACGTAACTATGTCATGACGCTTAAGTGAACTTTAGTGTTGCCAACTAAAGAAAAAAAACAACTAAAATTTGAAAATATTCAAAATGCCTGGCAGTTGATCTGCGTATCCAATCTTCTTTATAAATGCTTGCAATTTGCAGTTGTTTTTTTTTTAATAAATTATAGAAAGTTATAGAGTGAAAGTCCAATACTTCCTTCAAACTGAAATTATATTGTGCTACAAACGAAAAAGCATTTGTTTTCCAATGATTCTAAGATTATCCAGAAAATACAAGGTTACAAAGACAGTTTGTGTGAAAACACAAACTCAAAATCGGCCCCCGAAGTGGTCCAGCCAGGCAGGTAAAAGGGCAGGTTTCAATATTTTCAGAAAGAATATCAGAATGAAATTCTATCAAAGGGAAATGACATAGAAGAATGGAGAAAGAAGGTTGACAGATCTTGTGTGGTGCCCCCAACTGTCCAGCAGACCAAGGGATAGGTGAAAGTGAAGGTGAAGTTAGATGTGAACCTGGCCTAGCTGATTTTATGTAATGATTATCATAGTGATCTAATTGTTTTGTAAATTGTCAGTCTCATATTCAAAGCCTCAAGAAAAAAAAAAAACATTTTCGAAAAAAACAATTCCTTTAGTTAAGTGTTCAGTGTGTTCTATGTGGCTGCATCGTACACGCCATAATATGAAAAACTACTTATTAATTGTTTATTAAATGTTGTTTAAAATTATGTTGCACTTATATGCATATTAAATAGATTCTTTCTCTTTCAATAAAGAAAACATTTTTGTGTGTAAATGTAGTAGTTAGTATAACAGAACTTACATAACTTAGCAATACATTTGTAAAAAAAAAATTGAAAAAAATTATAAAATGGTCAGCATAAATGTGTTAAAAATATGGTACATTGTCAACGCCCTTACTAAATAGCCTCCCGTGTTTGTTACTATTAATAGTGAATAGTTGTAAAAGTGGTGTATTTTTTATGAAAAAACTGCTTGCGCAGTTGATTTTAAAAATTAAATTTTTCGTTTTCAGAAAAGAAAAAAAGTAGTCGTGGCATCAGAACTTTGAAAGTTCTAAAATATCATGATGTCAGATTTTCACTATCTTTTCTACTTTACGAGATCTAAACGGGACGGACAGACAGACAAAACTAAGAGCGTCTATTCCCCGTTCGGGAACATTAAGCTACCCTTAGTTTGTATACCGGATACACCATCAATCTTTCTGTTGATAGTTTTTCCGCCCTGCAAGAAAAGCTTCAATAGAATGTAACACATCGCTGTGTATAGTTGAGCTTGCTACAGTTGTATGGGCCTTGGTCAGTACAATGTATTCATTAAAGCTGGGGCAAGGTGTAAATCAGCGGTTCTCAACCTTTTTAGCTCGGCGACCCCCTAATTACTGTAAATGAATAAGATTCCTTTAAGACGTGATACAAGACGACCCCGTTTGTAGGCGTAGCATTTGAACACAGTATTACAGGCCGGAGACTGGACAACAACATTCACAGAAACTACTTACAGACGTGACTTATGGCAACTTAAATCTTCATTGTATAATAAGACGTTTATTTGCTTGAATATACCTGTTAGATCAGTGATGCCAAAAATACGGCCCGTGGGCCAGATTCGGCCCGCGACGTGGTATTAACCGGCCCGCCGAAATGTCGGCACAAAGTGTAAAAAAATCGCTACCCTCCTAAAAAAAAAAAGTTTGAAAAATGCCTCTTTACCTACGTTTAGGGCCCTCAATTTTTCTCCGATTGATTGATACCATGATTTGTAAAATTTGTGCGTTTATGAAATAGGACTCTCAGTGTAGAAACTACCAAATATAATGAAAGGACCTTTACTTTTTTTGTGGAACATGATAATAAGCCAAGATATTTAAGTTGTAAATAAAGTGTGGCTGTTTTAAAAAAAGAATAGCTCATAAACGTCATTGGAATAAAAAGATCGTTAAACTACGTCTAGAGATTGGAAGATTAATGTGACTATATACCGAAAAGAGACAAGAATATGAGTCGTTGGTAAAGATAGCTACACTGTAGCTCATATTTTTTGTAGCGAAATGAAGCCGTTTTCTGACACATAAAAAAAAAAGATAATAATATACCAAACACGAATGTAAGTGTAACAACATCCCATTAATAAATGTAAGTACTAGATCTACGGGTTTCTGGTCATTTCGTTTATGTACCTTTCCTATATGTGGCCCGCGACATCAATGTCGGCAATTTAAATAGCCCGCAGGTCGATTTATGTTGGGCATCACTGAGTTAGATAAATGGTACACGATTAATCCAATCTCTATGAACATCATAGATAAATACAATCCACACTGTCTTAGTAAAATGATGAGCACATTAATTGCACCAAATATATTATAGTCGGGTATAGGATTCAAAACAAGCCAATGAACCTGGTAGCACATTTTCCCGTCATCTGTGACTGCACGCTTGATGTTAGCCACAAAGAGGACATGCCTTTTATATGGCGTTGACGTAACAGATCCAGAAGTTAGGATGGAGAACACTTTGAGTTTATGTAGTTGAAAGGCCAATAATGCTCTACTTACGAAAGGTAGTATGTTTTGAAACAAAAATAAGGCCTTCAACCGTTGGCAGCAGACGAACCCGCTAGCGTGACATGGTACGATATATATGGTCGACCTTTACAGCTCAAGGCCCAGCGCTTGACATTCGCCCAGGGCCCCGCTAAGGTCGCCTCTGATTATAGTACTCATACATGTGATCTCCATTTGTCAAAGGTCCAGACCAACTCCTATTAGTTAGTAGTAGTTACTAATGGCTCAAACGCATTATCTTATCTCTACTTAAAGAACAAAAATTCTAATCCGCTGTTTGAGAAGCCATATAATGACATTTTAAGAAGACCTGTACTGGTTAGAGGCGGCCTGAGGGGGGTGGCGAGTGGAACAACCAATCCCTGGCCCCAATTGGGGGGGGGGGGGGGGCAGCTCTAAAGAGAATCTTATGACACGTCAGCCTATTCGTTGCCTTGATATGTCACTCGCCTAGGGTCCGGCGCAATGCTAGGGCCGCCTCTATACCAGTTATCATGAGCTAGTCATTGCGTTGTGGACTAAAATCTTTTCAGACCCAGATCTAGATCTACGTGACTGCAGGAGAAAGATGGTCTCTCGAGATTAAAGTGTCATAACAATATAGAAGTCTTTACTTCTATGTCAATGTGTAGCGTTTTATTTACTTTCAAAGTGTTTAAAAAATGGTTTAGTTAAACGATTCAGAGATGTGAGATGTTTAATCTTAACTAGACTGTCTACATTCCATATTGCTTAACTGACTCTCTCTCTCACTCTCTATCTCTCTTACTTTTACTTTCACTTTGTCTCGCTCTCTTTCTTTCTATCTCTCGCTCTCTATTTCTTTTTCTCTCTCTTTCACTCACTTTCTCTTTCTCTCTCTCTGGTTCTCTCTCTGTAGTTTCATTTGTCGACAGAATCATTTTCTTAAATTGTTAATTTGTTTAAACATGTTTAACTTTAATGTGTATATAATAATAATAATAATAATATCTTTTTTTTTCCATAAAAAATAGTCTTACATTTTGTGCACTACACATAACAAAAAATTAGAACTAATTGGGAGAGTGTGTAGGCCTATTTTGTGTGAGAGAGAGATAGCGAGAGAGAGACAGAGAGAGAGATTGAGACAGAGAGAGATCGAGAGGGACAGAGATAGACAGACGAGAGAAAAAAATCGAGAAAGACAGACAGACAGACTGAAAGAGGCAGAGAGAGAGAGAGACAGACAGGGAGAGAGAGACTTCAGTTTTATGGATGAAGACAGTCTAGTTAGTGAAGTTGAACGAAACACACGTTCACACTCGATCCAGTCAAACATGACATTATAGAAACAATTTATTCCCATAATTCAATTACATATTTATTAATTCACAATTAGGCTGACGGACAGACTGACTGACTGACGTATTGATGACATTGGTTTTAGGAAGATGAAAATCAATACCAATACCTAAAGCCTCTTATTTTACTTTTTTTTTTGTTTTAGGTACCAACCACTGACTTATGCATAAGGAGTTATCTCACTACAGGTAGATTGATATACGAAATAGCGAAACTGTGAATCACGAGTAACTCAACTTGCAGGCGTTTCGCATATAAAATAAAAACATAAAAAATAGTTTAAAAAATAAAAAAGCTTATATTAAGTGTAATGGTATCAATTAGTTTGGATCGGTCATGTTATTAATGTGTAATAGAGCTCGGCTAACAATAATAAATCTGTTGTTTTTGTTTAGCCCGATTTCATGCTTTTAGCTTTCTCAATGCGCTATGACCTTATCTTTTGTCTGGACCAGTTGGAAAGGGGTGGTGGAGAAAGAACGGGGTACCTGGGTGATCGTTTTTTAAAAGTAATTTTAAAATATAAAAAAGTGGACGACCTGAATTCGAACTCGTTGGATAAAGCCTTCTCAGGCTTCTCGAGCCAACACGGTAACCACTCAGCTAGTGAAGAGAGTATGGACATGGAAGATTATATAGTAATTAATTGTTTCTATTTCATGTTTGTGTTCACTAAGCCTCAGACGACGATCAATAAAAGGGACTAACTCAGCTTAAACCACCACTTCAGTCAAGTACAATTGATTTTCCTTGTTTGATATACCAAAACAAAATAATTAATTACCAATAGTTAATCAACTAAGTGGTTGTTTTTTTTTTATTGATCCTTGTGTTATCAGGTAAAAGAAATAATCATCTTCTTTTTTGAAGTAACGTCTGTATTATATAAGATAAGATAAGAAGAAGATAATAGTGCAAAATTTCAGCTTGATCCGAGTTTGGGAGAAATAACGTGTACAAGAATTTTTTACAGAGAGAGTTGATATAAGCTTTGTTAAAAAAAAACAAAAAAAACTTTTGAGATATGGTCTCTGCTATAGTTTAATAGAAGTACATTACATTTACACTTAACTTGGGAAACGTGTGGTTGAGAGGCCAGTTGCGCTTGAACATGGCTTGGCTTGGCTAGGGCTAGGCTCGACACCCGATTCAGGCAGAGTTGTGTTTACTGAGCGCCTAAAGGCAGCACGGAAAACCAACTCCTAGATACCCCTCTCCCCCCCCCCCCCAACCGGTCCACAAATGAGATTGGACCCAAAAGCGCTCTGAGCATGCTATAAGCATGAAAGTAGCGTTATATAAAAGCTATAATAATAATAATAACAATAATAATGTTCCCCTCAACAGACTGCCAGACGTTTGTTAACAGTTTCAACGCAACATTTTTACCCCGCAGTCTCGTTCAAGCCAATTCTTACTCATTAGAAAGACCTTCGAGTATAAAGGTTGAAGGTCTACTATCACCTTACAATAGGTCAGATGGAACAGTAGGCATTAGTCCTGGCGCTAGGATCAGGTGGACAGCTCCGTTCTCAGGTCAGTCCATTTCCCTTACATGAGTAATGGTCTTCGACACATAGGTCATTTATGTCATTAGCACAAAGCTCAGCACTTAGGTTTCAGCTCCGTTCTCAGGTCAGTCCATTTCCCCTACATCAGTAATGGTCTTCGACACATAGGTCATTTATGTCATTAGCACAAAGCTCATCACTTAGGTTACAGCTCCGTTCTCTGGTCAGTCCATTTTACCTACATCAGTAATGCTCTTCGACACCTAGGTCATTTATGTCATTAGCACAAGGCTCAGCACATAGGTCACTGGCGCATAAGTAACACAGAGGTCATGGACACAGCTTGGTCCTACTTATGCTAATAATAATAATAATAACAGAGCAATGTATTCGTGTATTCCTAATAGCCGTCTTTATAAAAACATGCTTCTAATAATGTTGCAAACAAGCTTTGTTCAGTTAAAAGTCGATGTTAATGTTAATACAAAGATATGCCTAGGATGTATTCATCAGTACGACGCTAACCAGCAATACATTTCAGCTAGAAACAAGTTATTCATTTTTTAGTCCTATTCTCGATGACGACTGTATACAATAAGTTTATGATTTATGGATTCGAGTTTGTTGTTTTTTTTTTGTGGGGGGTGGGGGGTTTACTGTGGTTTTGTGTTTATGATATTTGATATTGAGCTTATGACCCTTTAGTTTTGATTTTATGACCCTTGGATTTGAGTTAATTTTTTTTAGACATTACCTCTATTCAAGTCAGAACTTCGTGGAACCTGGAACCAGTCAGGAGCCAGCCTGAAACCAGTCAGGACCCAGCCTGGAACCAGTCAGGACCCAGCCTGGAACCAGTCAGGACCCAGCCTGGAACCAGCCTGGACGCTGATCTCAAAAACGGCTCCTAGAAATTTAACAATTGATTATATTGATGAAAAAGGAATTACTAGCTCCTTGGCCACAAGGGGAAAACTCTAGTTTGACAGTTATAATTTAATAATAAGAATTTGTTGTTAGATTTGTGTTTTATGCGCCTCTTTCATGCAATAGCACGTGCTCTGGTCCAATGTGTTTTGTGGAGGGTGGGTATCTGGAAGATGGGTTTCCGCGCTATAGTTGGGATGCAAACTCGATTGCCCTTGCTAGGTATTCATCCCACTCAGCCACACGACTTAGCTGTAACTATAATAAATCACTACGCGACTTAGTTGTAACTACAAAAACCAACACACGACTTGGTTGTAACTATGATAAATCACCACACCACTCAGTTGTAGCTACGAAACATCACTACATGTATATGCCTAGCATTATACTATCAATGTCTTTTTTCCCCACTTTATTACTAAATACGTGTAACTAATCCTTAGTTTTAAAGAATCAGTCAACATTTTTTCCATAGATTTTTGGTATAAAATCGTTTCCTTTTCTTAGAGATATCAAGGGCTCATTTGAAAGGATTTTTGCTCATTTGGGAATTTACAGCAAATGGAACAACCAAGCGTCCGTGTCGACTTTTTGAATTCAATTCTTCCAATGAAATGCGACTAGAAATGGTAAGATACAGTCAATCGTTTTAAATTTCCTACAAGCACATTACACACAAGACACATTAACACATGCGAGATCAGTTTGCGTGTGAAGTGGAGGATTATAGTTGATGATTATGACAGTTAACACCTTGGCGGAAAAAAACAACTCGAGAGCAGGAAGACAATTCAATCCACATAGGAATCAGCTGGAAAAGTCTGCCCAGTATAGGGCGTAGTGGATGAGTGGTAAGGCGCTTGGCCTCAGAACCGATGGGCCTCGGCTTCAAATCACGGTGAAAATGGATATTTCGAACTACGGGGTTTTTAGGACGCCCTTGAGTCCACCCACTCCCCGATTCTTGTTGATCCCTGACATTAGATGAAGAAAGTAAAAATTGGTCGTTGTGCTTGCTACATTACACCCTCGTTATCCGTCGAACACAGAAACTATACATCGTCTGCTATATATATAAAGCAAGCTCTGACAATTCGTTGATAACGTACACTATTATTCTATATAGTCTGTCTATTTCTTATCTTCTTCTTATCTTATATAATACAGACGTTACTTTAAAAAAGAAGATGATTACGTCCTACGCAATTATTTACATGCTTCTTCTTCTTCTAACCAGCTTTTTGCTGTGAGCTCTTTTGCAGACTGTGCCAAGTAAAATAGTGTGCTATTTTCTTCGGTTGTTCAGCACTGCCGTACAGGGTGTTTGGTTATGTTGGGCTGTAGTGGAAGTAGGGTCTGCCTAAGGTGGATTAGGGAGGGACATTCAAAGAAGAGATGGTTTACGGTTTCATAAAAGTGGGCGCAGTGTGTACAAATGGGGGAGTTGTGTGGAATTTATTTTGTTCAGATGGTAATTGAACAGAGGTGTGTGTCCAGTTCTTAGTTGGAAGTTTGTAGATTGCTCTTTGCGGGGGAGGAAGTTAATACTGTCCAGTTTCTTATGCATATTCATTTCTTTGTAAATGACCACTTACAGGCTAACAAAGGTCTCATCAGCCACCTGAGAACAAAACTGCAGGGAAAACTTCTCAGCCCTCTGAATGATGGAAATAAGTCAAATTACAATGAATGAACTAGAGGAATTTATGCCAACTTTCTTGAAAACGAATATTTTTAAAAAGCGTCTCTGTTCTGTCTTTTGGTCATAAATATATGTTCTACGGCCTTTTGGTCTTATGTTCTACGGCCTTTAGGTCTTATGTTTTACGGCCTTTTGGTCTTATATTCTACGGCCTTTTGGTCTTAGGCTCTACGGCCTTTTGGTCTTAGGCTCTAAGGCCTTTTGGTCTTAGGCTCTAATGCCTTTTGGTCTTATGTTCTACGGCCTTTTGGTCTTATGTTCTACGGCCTTTTGGTCTTATGTTCTACGGCCTTTTGGTCTTAGGCTCTACGGCCTTTTGGTCTTAGGCTCTACGGCCTTTTGGTCTTAGGCTCTACGGCCTTTTGGTCTTAGGCTCCTTTGCTGCCAGGTATTCTCTTCTAAAAATGTTTTCCATGTTCCGGATGTTCCTTCAGAGTGGAAGATAATGTACTTCCTAGTCCAAACCTCCCGCAGGAAGACGGGAATGGCAGAGGACAGGGTACATCGAAACGACTGGACGACAGTCCAGTGCGGCAGTTGACCCCTGAGCCTGTCATTATAAGGGGGGGGGGAGCACCTCTGCTACGCCGTCCTCCTGTAAGATCAACATAAAAAAATTGGCATACGTGATAAGAACCCTGACCATAGCAGACGAACTGTAAGCCACGCCTCTACACTGTCCACGCCTCCATTCCCCAGAATGTAGATGATAGGTATTTCAAAGAAATATTTACGTACTACACGCTAGATCTACTGGAAAACTGTTTCAATCTTATATTCTTTTAACTTTCTGAAATGTGCAGATGACTTTCGCCTATGACATTACCGTTTTACAGTCGTCTGCTGTGATCAACTTCACTATCTACAGTATCCCGCCACCTAGAAGTGAACTGAAAGACAACCCAGAAACTTTCGTTAGGGCGACGTTAAAATCCTTTGCAAGTTTTGGTAAGCAGAACACAATTTTAAATGGAAACAAAATTCTTGTATGTTTTATAATGAAATTTTTGTTTTTATCGTAAACCAAGTAAACTATTAGAAAAAATACTTTAAAAAACAACAACAATGCTTTAGTTAGGGAAACAACTAACTGTACATTTATAGCCATGTCTATCAACTGTTATGACATGATTAGGATTTAGTTATTTGTTTCGGGAATAAGGGGAAAGTTTTACTTAGCGATATGTCACGTGACAGATCTTTAAAAAACAAGAACGCTCTAAGTGACGCTACAAAGAAGACGCTTCGTGTAGAATAGTAGAATAGATATACGGATTTACGGACATAGCTGACATCGGACGATTCCCTTCTTGATTATTAAATATATTTGGTGAACAACAACAGCGTCGACTACATATTTTGATTGTTTCGGCCTTTCGCCGGTGCTACTGAAGTAGTTTGAGTTCAGTGTTACTTCCAGTCATACATAGATCTACACTAGATATATTTCAAAGAATCAAAACACCGCGCGGAAGCCTGAACACAACACAATAAGATTCTCTTAATCAAAGCGAACTAAATTCATTACCAATAATAAATTGACTAATCGTTGTTTTTTTTGTAATTAATTCATGTTTTAATAGGTTTTATACATGTGTAAAGTTTCAACTTGATCCTAGAATGGGTGTGAATGAAATAACGTGTTCACAATTTGGTGCAGGCAGAGTGAGTTGATAGAAGCTTTGACAAAATTAGTGAGATTAATAAGATTCAGTGAAATAATGAAAAATTAGAGGAAAGACAACATACGGTCTGAAATGCACCCTACTATCTGTATTATGAAATCATAAGGCTACATTTATTAATAGGACGGGTATCTAGTCAAATAGGATGTGCTTCAGACTGTCCCGAGTTGAAACCACGACCATTATTTTCCCTTGCCGTCCACTTCTTTTGAAGAGTATATCCAAAATATATAAAGCAGATAAATTATTGTATTAAAACAAGCGATAAATTTTATTTTTTTACAAGGGGAAGAACTCCGCACTTACAACTATATCTCTTAACAATGTAGTAGTTAGTTCCTTTATTTAATATCCAATAAACAATTAACTACCAGTAATTAATTGAGTATTTGGTTAATATTTTTGTTATTGATTCATGTATTGTCTACGCCAATAAATAATTATGCAAAGTTTCAGCTTGATCCGAGAATGGGTGTGGGAGAAATAACGCGTTCAAGATTTGTTCTAGATAGACAGACAGAAAAACAGACAGAGTTGATCTAAGATTTGTAAATGAAATTTTGTTTTTTTTTACATGCGTCGGGAGTTCCCTCAGAATTAAAGATTATTATGTCATAGTTTTAAGATGTCTCTATGTTACGTCACAGCTTAATTTAGCAGACGAGAGACCAAACCAAGACTGCATTAGAGATGTTCATCTATGGCGGGAAATCGCTACAACTTTGATGCATCCGTTTGTAGCTCCATTTCGTTTATTAAGTTTATCCTAAAAGAATGTCAGAGAACAGTGGAGCTAAGATTGTTCACCTGCAAAAACCAAAAGGCACGCGCCCCAAAGGGCAGACGACGAGTACGTTGGCTTGATGACGTAGAGGCAGATCTACAACAGCTCAAAGTCCGGGCATGGAGACGTAAAGCCCAGGATAGATCAGAATCAGGATCAAAATGGTCAGGGCCCTCCATGCACTGTACTGCCACTGGGATGGTAGATTATCCTGAAAATCTTAACTATTTTCATTCAGAATAAAAAAAAAAAAAAATTAAACATTTATCATTGGCCAATTTTCATTCCAAATGTTATTCATTTTAACCTGCTCGTTGTTACCAAATGTGATATCGTATCTGATGCTATAGTGCTAAAAAGTAAACACAAATTATTAGATCGTTTAAAAAATGTATAGTTTATCAACACTACACCGGAAACACCAAAAAAGCTTGCTATTTAGGGATTGGTTTCTATTTTATGAAAATATGTATTCAGACATACACACATAGAATATAGAGATACACTGCAAACAGGAAATAATTTTCTCTCATCTTGTTCTTGTAGCCTACAACAAATACCCAGACGGATGGAGACCTGAGACTCGGGTCGAAACTTATGGAAACGGAAGCATCAAAGTGCTGTTTCAACTTTCACCTCCAGAGTTTAACTTTACAGAGCTTAGAATTGAGCTAATCAACAGTAAGAACCCTGGAGTTGTATTCCAAGATATATCATATATAGGAAATGTAAGTCTTAAGTCAACATAACTGTTTCTAAAACTGACAGAATGACAGACACGAAAACAACGACAACAAAGAATGCTGTGATAATCTGTTGTTGTTGTTTTGTTATTGTTTTGTAACTATTATTAAAAGTGGTCATTTCTTGTGATCGTTCTAAAAGGGATAGAGACTTCTTATAGAAGAGAAATAAAATAAAATAAGTTGACCATGTAGGTTGCCTTGTCTTCCACGTGAAAGCGTATGAATACATCAACAGCTCGAAAGGAACTTGGTTAACATATATTCCCGAAGATTTTAAGCTGTTTTTCGTAATAGTTCATAAATATCTGCGTTAAAAACAAACACTTTAAGGGCAGGTTACACTGGAGAAAATACGATTTTATGGTTTCCCACACTAAAAAATTCATTAAAAAAAAGTTTTCTCTCTGATTGTAATAATTGTAGATCAATGTGATTGGAATAACATGCTGAAGACACTGTGCACATTTCATTTGAAAATATTTAATAGATACTAAAATATCTTGACATGTGTGTTCATGTATTTTTTTTAGCTTTTTTCTACTATTTTTCCTTATTTTTCAAAAAAATTTCACTTTTTAAAGTTTTTTTTTTTTTAAATATTTTGTTCATTATTAAATGATCCATCCAAACATATAGACATTTAAATAGTGACAGATTTGTTGATATTTCAATTTGGGGGTTTAACCTGCCCTTAAGTCACATCCTCAATATATTTAACTCTATTTTTAAAAAAGGGGGCGGGGTGGAATGAGTCGTCATATTTCTACTTCTAAAATTTCCCGCGTTCATCTCCATTTACTACTGTTCAAAACCAGTTTCCGAAGTAGGGTGTAAGTCCTCATTTTGGTTTTCATCTAAACAACTTCTCTTTTGTCTTCTTCACTTCGTCCAATACAGTCTTTCTTGCTTTATTCTGCATAATCTCCCTTGCTTTATTCTGCATAATCTTCCTTGCTTTATTCTGCATAATCTTCCGTGCTTTATTCTGCATAATCTTTCTTGCTTTATTCTGCATAATCTTCCTTGCTTTATTCTGCATAATCTTCCTTGCTTTATTCTGCATAATCTTTCTAGCTTTATTCTGCATAATCTTGAAAGCTTTATTCCATAGAATCTTTCTTGCTTTATTCTGCGCAATCTTGAAAGCTATATTGCATAGAATCTTTCTTGCTTTATTCTACACAATATTTCTTGCTTTATTCTACACAATTTTAATTGCTTTCTTCCACACAATCTTCCTTGCTTTATTCTACACAATCTTCTTGCTTTATTCTACACAATCTTCTTGCTTTATTCTACACAATCTTCTTGCTTTATCCCACACAATCTTCTTGCTTTATTCCACACAATTTTCCTTTCTTTATTTCACATAATCTTCCTTGCTTTCTTCCCGTTTGCCTTGTTAGACTTTTTATTTTGTTCCGTATGTAAATCCCTTCCATATTTTTAATGTCATTTCAGTTTTTTTTATTTTTTTGTGATTTCTCGTTGCCTCAACAGGTTATGTCTTTTTCTGAGACACACGGTGTGGCGGTGTTTAGAGACATCCCAGCTGGCTCTTATCATATCAAAGTAAATGTTCATTTTATTCTTTCTTGTTTTATTTGTAAAAAAAATGTCATCATTGAAATAATTTGCGGATGTCCATTTTCGATATAAAACTCCTTAAACTCTTATGTAATAAATGTTTGTTCTTTTTGCGGTCATCCAGGTTAGGAATAGAAATGATCTGTTATGGTTAATGAGGATGTCACGTGGTCAACGCATTTGGTGTTGGACTATGCTGTCTTATGTTGCGTTGCACTAGATAACATACTGAAATCGAAGCTTCCTTAGTTTATTGAAATAGTGGACGATTACACCATACTAAATGCACTTAATATGTCTTATCTTATATAATACAGACGTTACTTCAAAAAGAAGATAATTACGTCCTACGCATATCATGTGTCAATCTAGTCATGCATGTAAATCAATGACTTAAACTCTGCCAAGTCGTTTGTTTTCCTGGCTCATTCATGCAGCTCATTATATTCTCTAATGGCACTAGGGAAAAAGGAGCACTTATACGAATATGTTCTAGCCTATGGAATAAGAAATGTGCCTCTATCTTTGTGTTTTTCTGGATATTTCATTAGGTTTTGTTTTTTCTATTTGCAAATTATGAGTTAGTGTTTTATATATTATACCGACTTTACTTTTTATTCATGTCTCTAATTTAAGTGATTTTACTAAAGGTGTTACTCAAACTAGAATATTCGTTTGTTATAAATCTCACAGCTCTATTTTGCATTCTAGTTTCTTTATGTTTTCCTGAGTTGAGGGGCCCCAGACTGAGGATGCATATTCTAATATTGTGATATAATGTTATAGTGTGATGCAACGTTATAGTGAACTATTGTAAATTGTATTATGTGTTTAGGTCTACCCCGTGGACCCATATCGGAATGATGAAGAGAAATGTGTATGTTGTCGAAGGAATTGTGCATATTTCTATTCTAAATTGTATGAGAACAGTGTCACAGGTGAGCACAGTTACAGTGAAAGTCACAGTCCACGCTATAGTCAAAGTGTGTCTCTTATACCAACATTTGTTATTGTATTTTGTTGTTTATCTTCCCTTACTAAATCACTACAGGATAGTACGGAGTATATCTGTATCTATAACCATCTATCAATCTAGAGATATATAATGGAAATATACGCGATTAGACCCAGGACTGTTTTGTAGCATAATGGTAGTTTATAAGACATATCGAGTAACGACATAAGTAATTAGATCTATGCACAAATGTTTTGTTAGTTACAAACAATTTTTAAATAAATTAAAAATTTCCATAGAAACGTATTTGTATTTAGATTTCAAATTTAAAGATCCATTTCTAAATATTAATAAGACACGAGGATTATCTAATTGCTAAATTATTTAATCTGAGTTGTTTCCTTTTTTTTTTTTTTTTCATTTGATGAAATTCGCATTATGTGCCAAGCTATTATGGTCCACTATACCAGTTCGTTACACTATGTTACAGAACACATACAAGTACAGGCAGTAGTCATACAAGGCAATTTCTGCTTTAAACGTAGTGGGGCTTTTATAATGGTTGCTGGTGAACACCATTGATTATCATTATCATGATCAAATATTGGATGTAGTTTAAAGCTATTATTAAGCTTATGTTTAGTTGATTTGTTGAGTTATACAAATGTGTTTTATTTATGCTACGTTTATACTGCTGTGTTTTAATTTATAAAGCTTTTTTTTTACACTAGATTTATTTATAAAGCTTCTGTTTTTCTTTACATTACATTGATTTATAACGCTGTGTTTTATTTAAACTTAATTAATCTTATAAAGCTGTTTTATTTACACTAGATTTGATTTGCAAAGCTCTATTTGATTTAAACTTGATTGATTTATAAAGCTGTATTTGATTACGATTGATACAGACAAAGAAGCATCAACAGTGAAGACCAGGTTTACAAGAAATCTTGAGGGCACTGTGTCCTCCGAGTTCCTCTCATCCATGGCACAATCCCGTGAAGATATTTTTAGCGCAAGGGCCGAAACTGGAACGTCTTCCATGTCAGACGAAAGGGCAGATAATGTGATAGGTTTTCGCGAAGAACCAATAAACATACTTCTGATTGTCTTCTCCTTCCTGCTGGTGGGAATGATTGTCCTTGTCGTCTGTCTGTTATGCAACCCGAAATCGGCTGGAATTTTAAAGAAATGTAAGAAGGCCTTTCTTAATTGTGACCTTATCTCAAAACGACCTTCTTTAAATTTAATTAAATTAAAAAAAAAAAAACATGCAAGATAATGGAAATTCTTTAAAAAAAAAACAAAGCTTATTCAAGGGAAATAATTTTGCACTTTCAAATATTTCTCTCAATATTGAAAAAGTAATTTTCCTTATTCAATATAACAAAAAAGTAATTAATTACCAATAATTAATTGATTAATTGGTTAATTTCTTAATTGATTCTTGTTTCGTTAAGTTACTATAAGTAATTGTTTAAAGCTTCAACTTGATCCGAGGATGGGCGTGGGATAATAATAACGCGTAAAATCTTTTTACCAGACAGACAGACATAGTGACTTATTACCATTTTTGTAAAAATGTATTTATTTGGTGAGCGGGGTCAGGGGTTATAAGGTAGACTGAATAACTTAACTTTAACCCATCTACTTTTACTTTAACAAGGAACCACTTCCGCTTTTTAGGTCAAGAATACTAAACATTAACATATTCTGGTAAAACAATAGTTTTCTTATAGTACTAGACTTTCAATACAGCATCAATACATGCCTAAAGATGAATGTAGATTGCACATATAAGGACCCTGAAGTGTCCTAATACGTTGTCACATTTGTTGTAGGATGTTGAAGTTCTCAAAAAATCAGGGGCGTCCTAAAAATCCTAAGCTTCAGTCACCACCAGGGTTTAAGCCCAAGATCCCAAGCGCTTTTTACCACACACGTCTTAATGATTTTTTTTTAAAGTTGATTTAAATTATGCATTTATATGTAAGTTTTTTTATTTCAGTTTTTATCAGGTTATGTAGTAGAGTTCAAATTGACTCTCCGTGCTCAGAATCTCCACCGCAGGTGACAGGTAAATACTAAATACCCGATGTAACCACCAATGTTTCACAACATCTAAACAAAATGACTAACGTTAAATAGTAGATAATGTTAGTTCGCTCCATTGTAAGATATCAATAGGGACAATATACATTTAGCATGGACATTTAGGGTTATAGGATGTTGGTCGTTGTGCTGGTCACATGACATCCTTGTTAACTGTATATATATATATATACAGTGCTTTTTGTACAAAAAATAGGTGCTGTACTAAGTGATTAGGTGCCGGTACTCAGTTATTGATTGCCTAACTTTTAACTACTAATAATTTAATAATATACTTTAAGATACAAAAAAGTAATATTTCCCCCTCCCCCCACATACGCAGTACGGTGCGCACCGTCACACAATATATATATATTATATATATATAATTTTTATGTTTAATCCATATTGTATTATTTTTAGAATTATTAATAACTATGGGACATCAGCTGCCAACTTTGAAGCCAAAGAAACTCTACTTCCTATCAGCAGACGACCATAGTCATCACATTCACATAATCGAGAGTTTAATAAACTATCTAGAAGTAAGTCTTAGGAATAATTTGTTCTTGCAGATGAAAATTAGGAAAATAATTGTGAACAATTATATATTTAAGTTATGGACTTAAACTATTAAAATATTGATAATGGAATATGTGTAAATTATTCAATGAAAGGTTTTTAAAGCTATTATCTCCCCTTTTCAGCTCCATTGTTACTGTAATGTGGTTTACCCAGCGAGAGCAGAAGACATCCACAACTTTGACTCGCCTTACTCTTGGTTCATTAACCACATCTCCAGCTCTGATCATATCATCTTTGTCAACTCAGTGGGAGCCCAGAAACTGATTGAAGCCAATCTGAACAAGACAGTGTACAGAAATAGAGTCTTAGGTCCAGAGGGGGATCTCTTCACCGAATGTGTGAAACATTTCTTCAAGGACAACAAGGCTAGAGACAAGGTCATCAATATCTTTTTTGAAGGAAATCAGAACGAGTCTAGATACATCGCATCGTCCTTCACCTTTCAAATTCCAAGAAACCTGCCCGATTTTGTTCTAAAGCTTCATTCTCTAAATCTCAAAGACAAAGAGAAATATAACGTAAGTTGGTCACCAAAATTAAAACAAACAAAAGTACGATTTATTCAAAATTGCGAAACAGTTTGAAGATTTCGCAGGCATCATACACGATATACAGAATTATGACGTGACTAACAGAATGATGACGTGCTATACAGAATTATGACGTACAGGCTAAAAAGCATAAAAGTATGTGCTGGGTCTTGAAAGCGTACGCATCGTGGATATATCAAGTAACTAGACTGTCTGATAGTGTAGAAGCAATCTCTAGATAGATATAAGCATGTGATATCTGATAGTGAGGTAGCAATCTCTAGATAGATATAAGCATGCGATGTCCGATAGTGTAGAAGCCATCTATAGATAGATATAAGAATGTGATGTCTGATAGTGTAGAAGCTATCTCTAGATAGATATATGAATATGATATCTGATAGTGATATGCCTATGCCTAAGACCGGCTGTGACCAAAGCCTCTTCTTTTACCTGTCAGCAGATGTGATTCTTGACAAACGGGGATATCCGAAACATGATCACAATGGCGTTTGGGGCCATGATGACCTTCTGACAAAACATAGAGCAAATCATTTGAAAGTATTCCATCTGGCATGCGCGTGACATGTCCGAGCCAACCTAGTCTTCTCTGTGTCAAAAGAGCATAGATACTGTCCATATTGGCCAATGTCAAAACTTCCTGATTGAAGACACGACCTCCAACACAGAGTACAACAAATATAGACTAGTTTCCTGGTTACAAGGACCCTTACAGTACAGCATTGGTACAAGAACTTAGGTAGTTTGTACGGTCGGGTGCCAAATACTTTTAATAGGCATGGGGAAAATACCACATGCCAGCTCCGGTCGTGTTGATATATAAAAGTAGATACATTTTTAAAAGAATACTTTTTTAATTAAATATTGGTTTCATAAGCTTAAACTAACTTGAATTCACAGACCTATATATATTACACTTAGACCGGAATCGGAATGTCCAAAAAAACATTCTTCTGATCCAGAGTCATTTTCGCCCGTATGCAAATTGCCACCCCAGTGGTCAAAGGTCACAAGCCCCAGCTAGCCCCTCCCCCACATTCCGATGGTCTAGAGGTTAGTTTCGCTTGGTGCGTTATCGCTAGGCGGTGGTGTCGAATCCGGAGTCACAGGTTCGAGCCTTTCGGCGCATGCCCTTATTTTCGTAGCATTTTAATTCACTACTTTCTCTCTTAAAAACTTGGTCCCTGGTGCTGTTATTCATTTATGTTTAATATATGTATATATAGACTATATATCTGTTTTTAAAGCTGTAATATTTAATCTTGTTTTTTTTTCCTTTTTTATCAGAGTAGGCTCCCCTTGGATAGAGACAACATCTCGACTCTTCCCGGAGGAGCCGAACTTGTGACAGCTCTAGAAGCTTCCAAACATTTTGAGCTCGACAATCCCAATTGGCTACATCAGAATTTTGGCGAGCCTACATCTTTAGTGGGTACCTTCAAAAGTCCTCAACTAGAGCCAGCTTCTGGGGATTCTGGCATTAATGAATTCAGCCCTCTTTCTGTTTCGACAAATAATATACACGAATTGCATACGTACAGCGGTGTGGGTGATTACTTCAATACCCGCGAATCTCAGCATTTCGATATTTTTCTGGCTGAGTACTTGAATACTCGTGTACAACATGTGTACAACAAGAACCAAGAATTGCCGTTGAGTGTTGTTAGCGTCCCAATTTCCAACTTCTCCCATGAGGTGAATAATAATCACAAAGAGGCTGCGCCTGCCACTGATCTAGATCTTGGAACAAATGTTGATTATGAAAAAAATCAAATTTATATGAACAAGAACGAAGGGGGTGACCAGAAAGATGTTGGCGTGGGTGGTGCTTACAGTAAACCCAGAAATGAACCAGTCAACTCGTTCGTGATCCAGCCTCCGGAATCTATGTCGGCTATAACCAACATGAGTGCAGAGATGGCCAACATTAACAGACTGCACGATTAGTATCATCGGTGACCAAAAATATCCTTGTATTGCACAACAAGATGGCGGCAGTCACTTCCGGCGATTATTAATGTGTAAAATTAATAATTTTGGCGGCCTGAAAGAATGCTGATCGTAATCTCCCAAAGGTGGCGAGAAATAGAGAATTAACGAGATCTACAAGCCAACCAAATGTATTTAAGGGTACAGCAGAATGCAGAAGTTTATAACCAAGACAGTTTACAGAAGTCGATATTATTTTTTCCTACAAAGCTTATATCAAATTTGTTAGTGTATATGTATTTTGTAGGTTTTGGTTCAGGTCAATTTTTTTTATGAAGTCTATTGTTTTAAAAACGTTACACTTTTATTGCTTACATAGATCTATAACAATTAGGTCTATTACAGAAAATGTCCTAGTGTCTATTTGTCCTATTGCTTTTTGTTTGCACCAATCAACGGTGCTCATTAGCATTTTGATTTTGACAACTTTTTTATACTTCATTAACGTAATGGATATTAATATCAATGACGGATAACTACCATGAATTAAGACTTTTCATTTTCGGAATAAACGAGGTACTGAATATATTGGAAGTAATCTATGCATTAAAACAGGTTTGCGCTTATTTGTATGAATCTTTTAGCCCTGCAAAATAAAATGAGACAAAAGAATGTGACAGAAAGCTGCCCTAGCAGATAGCCTTAAAATAGTTCCATTCACATGCTCGAACTGTGGGAAACGTTGACGCCACAGAATCGGCTTCTTAACCCTTAAAGTGCTAAGCTGTTTTACAATGAATGCATAAACAATGGAGGCTAACTACCACACGCGCCTTAAGGGTTAAGTCACATCAGATTCTGCCAGGACTCGAAAAGAAACCGAAACCAATGAATTATCTGGGCGCATCCATTGTCTTCCGAGACCGGAGATTTTATATAAGGCTTATACAAGACACAAATTACGCGCACACTAAAATTTGTGCAATTTTGCTGGAGTCCCTGACATTGTTGAGTTTATCTATTTACTTGCTTCTTCGCTTCATTACCTTATGTTGCTTTTTCTTCTTTATTTTGTACGCTCAATATTCTAGTTTACCCTACAACATAAAAAAGCAACTAATAACATGTGACCATGTTGAAATCATGCAAATAAAGTTGTTGTTTTTTTTTAAATATAGAGTTTCTTTGTTGTTGTTTTTGTATTTGCAAAGCTTATAGGCCTATCAACTCAGTCAACCTGCCTGTCTGGTACAAAGTTTGTACACTTTATTTCCCATTCTGGTTCAAGCTGAAAGTTTTCACAATTTTGTGTTTTTCCCTGACAAAGCAAGAATCAATCCAATAACAATGAACCGATTAGTTAACCCTTTCCCAACTGGCCCAGATACGTGATAGGATAAAAGCGTATTGAGAAATCTAAAAAAAAATTAAACAAATTAATTCCACTTATCTTATTCATGGCAAACCAGTAACACAGACTAAAAACTCAAAATACCTAGATGTTATAATAAATGAAAAACTGTCATGGAATCCACATATTGATGAAACTATAAAAAAATCCAACAAAGCATTAGGGTTTATTAAAAGAAATTTCTATAAATCAAATAAGAACATAAAACTAAAATGTTATTTAACCTTGGTTAGGCCAATAATAGAATATGCATCCACCGTGTGGGACCCCTCAACTCAAGAAAACATTAAGAAACTGGAACAAACACAAAATAGAGCAGTGAGATTCATAACAAACGAATATTCACATTTGACTAGGGTAACACCATTAGTAAAATCACTAAATTTAGAAAGCCTTCAGGACAGAAGACTCAAAAGTAAAGTAGCAATAATACATGAAACACTGAACCATAATCTTCAAATACAAAAACAAAATTTAATAAAATACTCTGAAAGACACAAAGATAAAGGCACATTCCTCGTCCCATATGCTAGGACAAATTTGTACAAATACTCCTTCTTCCCTGGTGCTATTAGAGCATGGAATGGGTTGCCTGAGCTAGCCAGAAAAACCAGTGACTTGGCAGAATTTAAGTCATTGGTTAACATGCAAGACCAAATGCATGACGCGTAGGACGTAATCATCCTCTTTTTTGAAGTAACGTCCTGTATTATATAAGATAAGATAAGATAAGATAAGAAGCATGAAATAGCGTCAAACATAAACCATTGGTACAAATATTTCTAATCGCACAGATTTATTGCTTTTGTTCTAGAGCTATTACAAATTTAATGACGTGGCCCTAAAGGGAACCTTAAACTTTAATCTTGACCAGTGAATCATAGATGGGTCGTGGTGTCTGAGTGGTAAGGCGCTTGGCTACCGAACCGAGGAGTCCTGGGTTCGAATCTTGGTGAAGACTGAGATTTTGAGCGGCGGGGTTTTAAGGACGCCTTTGAGTCCAGCCAACTCTAAAGGGTACCTTACATGAGTTGGGAAAGTAAAGGCGGTTGGTCGTTGTGCTGGTCACATGACACCCTCATTAATCATCTCCAATAAAAACAGATGACCTATAGATCTCAAAACTACAAGGAGTAGTCTACTACTACTTTACCAATGAATCATATCTTGTACTTAGGGCGTATCAACTAGGGTTTAGTATTCACCACTTAGTCATATTGTAAGACTTAAAGCAATATCCAAACCAAACTCGCTAGCAATGCTTATTATAAAAATCCCACAGCTAACATTTTAGACATGTGATCTTTGAAGAAATGTAGACTTAATCGCCAATCGTTTCAACGCAGACCTATTTCCTACTTGATAAATATAAAGATCCATCAACTGAATATAGTGCGCCTCTTACATAGGAGTAAAACGTGGAAGACATATTTGATACATTTATAATTTAGCTGAATTAATTATGTTTTAAAATTGTAGCCTAAATTCTTTTCAAAGAGGAACAACTGTGTATTATTTATGTTTCAACTGAGAAATTCGATTTTCTCCCTTGCATTGAGATATTTTTTAAAAAGGAGGTTAGCAATATAACCAAGTATTTGATGAGTTTTGAGAAGTCGTACTCTTGTTTCACTTTTATAAACCAAGTTTAACAGGCTGAACACTTTGACAAAGAACTTGCTCATGCAGTACTAAATACGTGATAAGCATACAAGACAGCACTGCAATGCAGAGACCTAGAACAGTGAACAAAGATTCTAAGCGAGGTTCAGACACCTCGTACGGAGAGCATCGCTGTATGTGTTGACAGCAGCGTGAAAAAAAGTAGATCTATATAAATCTATGTAAGAGGGCGCGGTGGTTGAGTGGTTAAGCGCTCGGCTTTCGAATATGAGGTCCTGGGCTCGAATCTCGATGAAGACTGTGTATTTGTATAGGAGTATTTGTACAAATTTGTCCTAGCATATGGAACGTGGTATGTGCCTTTATCTTTGTGTCTTTCAGAGTATTTTATTAAATGTTGTTTTTGTATTTGAAGATTATGGTTCAGTGTTTTATGTATAATTGCTACTTTACTTTTGAGTCTTCTGTCCTGAAGGCTTTCTAAATTTAGTGATTTTACTATAGGATTTACTCTGGTCAAATTTGAATATTCGTTTGTTATGAATCTCACTGCTCTATTTTGTGTCTGTTCCAGTTTCTTAACGTTTTCTTGAGTTGAGGAATGGGTTGCCTGAGCCTGCCAGAAAAACCAGTGACTTGGCAGAATTTAAGTCATTGGTTAACATGCATGACTAAATGCATGACGTGTAGGACGTAATCATCTTCTTTTTTTTTTTTTGAAGTAACGTCTGTATTATATAAGATAAGATAAGAAGAAATCAAAAGTGCTTATTCGTTATAAATCTTACGGCTCTATTTTGCGTCTCATCTCGTGTCTCTATGTTTAGTTGAAGGATTTCCAACTGGGAGACGCGCATGTTCTAATATTGGGCTAACCGAGGGTCAATATTATTTTAGCCTTAATTTTCTGCTTGATTTGTAAAGATTCTTGAACCTGGCATTATGGATTCCTTTCTCTACTACCGTGTGGTTGGTCTAGAAAATCTCAACTTTTACATTTGGCCCTAACTGAGCTAACCCTAACTGTTAACTACCAACTGACAAACTTAACTGAGCATTATTAGGTATTACTGTCAGGTCTGGCTAAACAAACAAAAAAGTCTGGCCAAAAGAATTATGTTTTGTGAACTAATTGTTTCGCTTTCATTATTGATTTCTGCTTAATCGTCGTTGTTTTATCTGCATGCCTGTTGGGACACTCCGCTTACATCGGTGATTATCTGGCTTTTGCTGGCACTATCCTAGCTGAGAGCGGCGAATGGTATCTGTCAGTCCTTGACCTGCACTCCCACAGGCGGAGACAGAAATGGAACAAAGATAAGGCTCGCGATTAAAGTGCGGTGGTTCTGTGCATCAGTTACAGTCGGGCATAATGCATTGAATTGTTGACGAGAGAAGATCTATCTATTGTGAGCCATTGTGTGTTATGAATAAATAGATTTGTAAGTAGATCTTTACAATTTCTTGTATGAGGGATAACAAGGGCACTTTTATTGGACTTTATTTTCTATTTGAATGTCAAACTCAATTGGAAACATTCTATAAAAGTAAGTTGGTTAGATTGTTTTATATTTTGTCAAGTTGTCCATATGTCTATATTGACTCTATATTTATCTATCTACCTACCTAGTTATCTATCAATCTATTTATCTATACAGTGAAAACTCTGGTTTGACCGTTTTCGTTGTTCAAAAGCTAATCATCTTTTAATTAATTATTTTTTGAACGTATGACTTGGCGTATAACATGGTTCTTAGATGACCTAAAATCCGTGGACAACAACTGATAAGAGGCTGTGGAAGTCGCCTATGACCTGTCTCTGTGGAGAGAGCTTGCAGCCCTATGTGCAGAACGGCGTGGGAGGACCTAAGTCTAAGTTTTTTTTTACCATTACCTTTTTACCTATCCCTTAGTCTGTTAGACCGTTGGGGCACCACGCAAGATTTGTCGACCTTCTATCTCCATTCCTCTTTGTCTTTTGACTTAGAACCTCTTTCAATGGCGGGCCCGCCAATTCTTTTATATTGTCTTCCCATCGTGTTCTCTGTCTGCCTCTTCTTCTTTTTCCTGGTACTGTTCCCTGAAGGAAGGTCTTTGCGAGCCCCGTAGACCTTGTAATACGGTATTTGAATGTGATACCTAGGATCCTTCTGTAGCATCTCAATTCCATTGCTATGGACAGCGAAAAAACATGGGCCTCATCTCGTAAAGAAAAGCGTGCCGTACAAAAAAAAAATGGCCGGCTCCTCTACCACCAAAGCGAAAGCCACCTTGCCCTGCAATATTTGTGGACGGGAGTGTCTCTCCAAAATAGGGAGTTTAAACTTTCAAACCTACACTGACCAATATAAATTACTACAATCTGACTTCGCTCAAAAGGTGCATTCGTATTCAACGAATATTCTAATTTGATTAGAGTAACACCATTAGTAAAATCCCTAAACTTAGAGACACTTCAGGACAGGAGAATAAAAAATTAACTAGCTATAATACTATAATACATTATAGTCTAAACCATAACTTACAAATAGAAAAACAAAACCTAATGAAATGCTCAGAAAGACACAAAGATAGAGTCTCATTTCTTAATCCATACGCTTGAACAAGTTCGTGCAAGTGCTTCTTCTTTCCTAATGCCATTAGAGCGTGGAAATGGGTTGCCTGAATCAGCCAGGGAAAACAACAACTTTGCAGATTTTATCTTATTGGTTAACGTGCATGACTAGATGTAACAAATAAGACGAAATTATCTTTTTTTTTAAAGTCTGTAATATATAAGATAAGTTAAGATATATAAAGGCAGGGCGGGTATTTCGAGATGAGGGCATGATAGGGTGGATCATATGACCCTTGACTTCCAGTTGGCAAAATGCGGGATTGCGAAATAATTCTGATCATAAAGATTCTTGTTTGGAAATGTGAATAGTCTAGTAGTTGTTTGGTCGCTTGTTCCTGTGCTTCTGGTAAGCGGAGTTCTCGAATCGGAGGGTCCAGGGTTCGAGCCCTGGTCTGGACTGGACCTTATTTCGATTTAATGAATTCACCATTTTATTTTCTCATGGTTCTTGGTGCTGCATCACCATTGGTTCACCAAACATCTTCATATTTATTCCAATCACATTGATGTTAAAAGTGCATAGAGAAACAAACAATTATTCAAAACACGGTCGTGAACCATTTCAGTGTCACCCGATCACGACAACTGAGCACAGTCACAATTTAGTTTAACTGCCTTACCACAATCTAACTGATGATCTTATTTACGACAACACCACAATGCATTGCCAAAATAACAGACGCTGCCTGGCCGGGAAAAAAATGTGATTCAAGTCGAGCAACATCCGCCCGCACTGTTGCAAATCGAAAGTAAACATTTTTTTTTATTACTGAGACGTTAACATAATAAAATAATCTCCCTTGTTTTCCAGCTTTTAAAAGAGTTGTCTACTATTTTTCTCGTTCACGAATGGTTGCCTAGTCGTGTTGGAAGCGTGAATGCAATTTTAACAATCATTCTTCTTCTTCTTTTTCAAGCCAGCTTTATTGCTGCTGAGCTGTGAGCTCTTTTGCAGACTGTGCCAAGGAAAAAAAGTGTGCTGTCTTCTTCAGTTGTTCAGCACTGCCGTACAGGGTGTTGGTTATGTTAGGCTGTAGTGGAAGTAGGGTCTGCCTATGGTGGATTAGGGAGGGGCATTCAAAAAGGATATGGTTTACGGTTTCAAAGGGTGGGGCAGTGTCGGCAAAGGGGGAGTTGTGGGGAGTTTATTTTGTTCAGGTGGTAATTTAATAGTGGTGTGTGTCCTGTTCTTAGTTGGAAGATTGTAGATTGTTCTTTGCGGGGGGCTCTGCCGGTGTTTCCTGATGCCCAATTGGTTGAGCCACTCCTCTTTGTGATTGTTGACTAACAATCATTATCATCTATCTTAACTATCATTAAGATAGTCCTGAATTATAAAAAAAAAACGCAAAGTAAAACTCTATGACCATATCACAAGGTTCTAAGTGCTCGCAAAGACTTTCCTTCAGGGAACAATGCCAGAAAAAGAAGATGAGGCAGACTGAAAAAGCGATTGGAAGACAACATTAAAGAATGAACAGGCCTATCATTGAAGGAGATTCTGTTCAAGGCAAAAGACAGGGAGGAGTGGAGAAAGACGGTCAACAGATCTTGTGTGGTGCCCCAACGGTTCGACAGACTAAGGGATAGGTGAAAGTTGCTTAGGAGATGAAATTTATTAGGCCCTTGTCCAAACCTCTTGCAGGACCTCCGGGGATGGCAGATTTCAACGACAGTTTGGAGAACATATTGCACGTTCAGGCAGCCAGTAAAAAAAAAAATATTAAAAAACGCCAACTAAATTATTAAAACTTTCTATGCAATGATTTAACTTCCAAACGCAAAAGTAGTGTTTATCGTACCGAAATACCACTACATTGTAATGGTTTGGGGTTTGGTGGCTGAGTGGGTAAAGCGATTAGCTACCGAACCAAAAGGACTGAGATTCCGTATTTTTGAATTTCGTGATATCTATATTTACCTCAGTCCACCCGACTCTAATGGTAAAGACTCAAAAAAACAAAGATTTACTGCTGCAGGGGTAAACGACTGTATAGAAAATACGAAAAACATGCATATATGTAACCCTGCCGGACCAAGTAAAACAAAGGACGTTTGGGCCACGAGGCCTTCATCAGCTACAAACCAAAAAAAAAAAAAAACAACACAAAATAGTCTTAAGTTAACGTATCTGTCCGATGTCTGTCTGCCTCTATCTGGCACCTCCTCCAACTTCACCCCACATTCGTTTATATAATTTCCAAAACGATTCCTACAGCCGCTGTGGCTGAGTGCTAAAGAGCCTGACTTCCGAAACGAAGGTTCCGGGTTCGAATCTCGGTGAAGACTGGGATTCTTCATTTCGGGATCTTTGGGCGCCTCTGAGTTCAACCAGCTCCAATGGGTATCTGACATTAGTTGTGATGGCGCCCTATAGACTGCAAGGTCTGAAAGGGGCATTTAACTCTTTTTTCACCTACAGCCGCTGTTAAAGACCTTCTTCGGAGGCGTCACTGGGGGTGGGGAGGTAATAGATGTGCGTGCCGCACCGGGTGACAACGACCTTAGTAGCACCACTCTCTTGGTTCAAACGCTGATTTTTTTTTGTTACATAGTTAAATAAAGGGAGGGGGTCAACACTGTTACAGAATGGGATAAAATAATCTTAAATTAACTTATAAATGCATATAAAATTATAAAATTATATAATTTAAATTAATAACTATTAGTTTACAACGACTGTGTATTTCTTTTTTACACATAAGTACGCCCGCCCTTTCGTCCCTTTGTTTTCCCCTTCTTCCTATTTGTTTTGTTTACGCCCATGACTTTTTAGTTATTATCTCATTTGTTTTAAGTGTGGTATGTTTGCCTCTGGTTTCCTTGCTACATTAGGCACTTAGCAATACAAAAGTAACATTGAAACAAGCTAAAAAAACATAAATACATCTAAAGGGGAAGAGTGTGATCTTTAAAACTATATCTACCAATGATGTACTAGTTATTTCCCTTATTCGATGTCAAAATAATTAATTACCATTAATTAATCGACTAATTAAGTATTTTTGTTTATTGATTCATGTTTTGTTAGATACAATAAATAAGTGTTTAAAGTATCAACTTGATCGGAGAATGCGTGAGAGAGAAAAAGCATTAACAATTATTTAAGGGGACTAAACCCACCAAATTTAGCCATATATGTGAACACTAAAGTATTAGTTTCCCTTGTTGCTATTAAACAAAATAATGAATTGCCAGTAATTATTTCTCTAATTGGTTTCTTTTTTATTGATTCATGTCTTGTCTATGTCAATGAATAATTGTGCGAAGTTTCAGCTTAATCAGAGAATGGGTGTACAGAGTGAGTTGATATTAGCTTTGTAGAAGAAAAATCAACCAAATACATGTTTTGTATTCTGTTTTGTTGTCACAGATAAATAAATAACATACTGTAGAAATTAATAATATCAATTAATAAACAGAGACTTTGTGAGCATCAGTCTGATTTTTGTCTTGAGGGCTAGGCCTTTGTCTTTCCATATTGTTTTGAGTTTTGCAAGTGCTGATTTGGATCCTGCCATTCTGGCCAGTAGATCAGGTTTGGTTCCTTTACCTAAGATGGGTAAGGCGTATAAACAAATATGAAAAGAGGTGTCGATTGTTTAGGAGTGATGACCTAACATATATACTAATTTAGAGATAGACTACTTCATGGATACATAAAGACTATGCCACAGAAATCAAAACCAAAAAAAAGGAACTTAAAACAAACCAAAAATACCTACTTAAAACAAAGCTAGGCAAAAAATGCTAGTCAAGCATAGCTAGTTAAACATAGCCACTAGCCAAACATAGTTAGTTAGACATAACCACTAGCCAAACACCGAACTCTAATGTGTCCCTGACATAAGTTGAGGTAAAGAAAAGGCGGTTGGTCGTTGTGCTGGCCACATGACACCCTCGTTAATAGTAGGCCACAGAAACAGGTGGCCTTTACATTATCTGCCCCATAACTATAGACCACAAGGTATGAAAAGGGAACTTTTAACTTAATTTACTTTAGCAGCCAAACATATTACTAGTCAAACGACGCTAGTCAAACATAGCTAGACAAACACAGCTACTCAAACAAATCTAGCCATAACCAATCATAGCTAGTTAATTGAAATGAAAGAGAGTGTGATAAATAGCCAAAGATCGCAAACAAATATATAAACACAAGTGATTTACACTTTCAGACAACTGTTACTAATGAATGCATTAAATCTACCTGGAACCCTGTGGGCTGGCGCGTGTCAGAATAACACTATTCATTTAAACTGTTAACCTGAATTATCAGGGCACGGCATACAGTCCAAACAAACATCCCAGAATGCACTTTTAGATCGTCATAATGAAGTGATTGTTGAAATATTCTGAGACATGCTTTCTATATTTCGCTCTTTTAAAAAGTAATTATAATTGTAGCATTTCTATAGCGCTACTTTCATGCTTATAGCATGCTCAGAGCGCTTTTGGTCCAATCTCATTTGTGGACCAGTGGGGGGGGTGGTATCAGGGAGAAGGTTTTTCGTGCTGCCTTTAGGCGCTCAGTAAGCGGAACTCTGCTCGAGTCGGGTGTCGAACCTCGAGCCCTCTTCATAGGTAGCCCAGTGAAGCCAAGTTCAAGCTTCCCACGCTATCTGTTTATGGTTTGGGTTTTAGCCTTGCTATATGTTTATGGTTTGGTTTCTGGCCTAGCTATCTGCTTATGGTTTGGGTTTCGGCCTTACTATCTGTTTATGATTTGGGCTAGCATAAAATAATTTCATCAAGATAATGTTTTGGTATACATATTGTAGATTTTCATACATAACCGAAAAACTATAAATAGCAAGCGTTTTGGTGTATCCGGTTTTGTTTTGTTTTTAAAGTTACATGATAATTCGTGCACATTTTTCAACACTGCAGAATCAACATTTTGAAGCTCTTCTGTTTGTAGGTTAAATTTAGTTGGCAATGTCGAAGTTCAACTTTGCGTCCTTGACATTGTTTATTTGACCTTGAAAATCTCCCAGACGTAATAAAAAGTGTGTTTCACGGTTATCTTATCTTCTTCTTATAATACAGACGTTACTTCAAAAAAGAAGATGATTACGTCCTACGCGTCATGCATTTAGTCATGCATATTAACCAATGACTTAAATTCTGCCAAGTCACTGGTTTTTCTGGCTAGCTCAGGCAACCCATTCCATGCTCTAATAGCACTAGGGAAGAAGGAGTATTTGTACAAATTTGTCCTAGCATATGGGACAAGGAATGTGCCTTTATTTTTGTGTCTTTCAGAGTATTTTATTAAATTTTGTTTTTGTATTTGAAGATTATGGTTCAGTGTTTTATGTATAATTGCTACTTTACTTTTGAGTCTTCTGTCCTGAAGGCTTTCTAAATTTAGTGATTTTACTAATGGTGTTACCCTAGTCAAATGTGAATATTCATTTGTAATGAATCTCACTGCTCTATTTTGTGTTTGTTCCAGTTTCTTAATGTTTTCTTGAGTTGAGGGGTCTCACACGGTGGATCCATATTCTATTATTGGCCTAACCAAGGTTAAATAACATTTTAGTTTTATGTTCTTATTTGATTTATAGAAATTTCTTATAATAAACCCTAATGCTTTGTTTGATTTTTTTATAGTTTCATCAATATGTGGATTCCATGACAGTTTTTCATTTATTATAACACCTAGGTATTTTGAGTTTTTAGTCTGTGTTACTGGTTTGCCATGAAAAAGATAAGTGGAATTAATTTTTTTAGTTTTTTTGTTACTCTTAACAACTGACATTTTTCTGGGTGGAAAGACATGCTCCAATTTGATTCCCATTTCTGTAATTCATCTAATTCTCTTTGTAAAATATCTGTGTCTTGTATTGTTTTTATTGTTCTATATATTATGCAATCGTCTGCAAATAATCTGACTTTTGTTCCTGAACTAATGCAATTTGGTAAATCATTTATGTAAATTAAAAATAGTAGTTGACCCAAGACTGTTCCTTGAGGTACACCTGAGTTTACTGTTATTGGTGTTGATTTAGAGCCATTTATTATTACAGTTTGTTCTCTCCCTATCAGAAAATCTTTAATCCACTGATGCAGTGGACCGTTAATGCCGAAATATTTTTTAAGCAAACTATGGTGGTGAACTTTGTCAAAAGCCTTGGAAAAATTTAGTAAGATAGCATCTATTTGTTCACTATTATCTAAACCTTTTGAAAAATCATCAATTAGTCCTATTAGTTGTGTTTCACATGATCTATATTTCCTAAAGCCATGTTGGTATGGGGTGAGGACATTATGTTTGTCTAAGTGGTTTATGATATTGCTACATATTATGTGTTCTAGTATTTTACATGTGATGCTGGTAAGTGATACTGGTCTGTAGTTTCCTGGATCAGATTTTTCTCCTTTTTTAAATAGGGGGGTGACATTAGCTTCTTTCCAGTCCTTTGGTACTCTGCCCTGGTTAAGCGATGCCTGAAAGATTATTTTGAACACTGGGGCTAGCTCATTGCTTAGTTCTTTGAGTAATCTAGCTGGAATACCATCAGGTCCAGACGCTTTATTTGGTTTGGTGTTGGCTAATAGTTTTTGAATTCCTTTTTCTTGTACTACTAAATCTTCTATGTTGTCTACTTGGTTCAAATTAAGAAATATGTCTTTGTCTCCTGGGGCTGAGAATGCTGATGCAAAGTATTTGTTTAGGATGTTTGCTTTAGTTTCATTATCATTATGTATTATGTTATGTTCATCTTTTAATGGCGCTATGCCTGTTGTTTCCATTTTCTTAGACTTAATGTATGACCATAGGTTTTTGTTGTTATCTTTAGATATTACATGTTTATGTATTCACTCTGCAGCTGTCTGCTTACTTTTTGGGTTAGGTGTTTAATTTTTATATACTTTTTGTAAACTCTTTCTGCCTTGTTTCTTTAAATTTTCTATATAGGTTTTCCTTCTGTTTACAAAGCTTCTTTAGTCTATTATTAAACCAGCATTTATTTATTTTGTTTGATGTGTATTTAGTTGGTATATGATTTTCTATAATGCTTTTAAGATGGTTTTTAATGAAATTCCAGAGGTCATCGACTGGTTGGTTAATGTCTTTTTCTAATAAGAATGTTTGTTGAAAGTTTAATGCAGCTTGGTGTAGTTGTTTTAGGTTACATTTATTCCAGAGTAAGATTTTTCTTTTGGTTTTGTTGAAGTCTGGATTTAAAAAAAAAAAAAGGTTAATGAACAGGGTGTCATGTGGCCAGCACAACGACCTACCACCTTTGCTTTCCCCAAATTAAGTCAGGTACCCATTAGAGTTGGACTCAGGGGCGCCCTAAAAATCCCAAGATTCAAAATCCCATTCTTCTTAATCTTGTTTTTTTTTTCCTGATAACATATGCATCAATTTAAGAAAAAAAAAATATTGGTAATTAATTACTTCGTTTGGTAACTCTAGAAAGGGAAAGAACTGAAGTGTTGGTATAAGCTGAATAAGTCCCCTTTACATTGGGCTAAGGTTTGGTGAATATATACATGAAATAGAAGCAATGAAAACTCTTCGCTAGTAGAGCGGTTACCGTGTTGGCCTGAGAAGGCTAGAGCCATGAGTTCGAATTCAGGCTTTTCCCCCTTTTTTTTTTATTTTTATAAATGCTTTTTTATTGTTAGTCTAGATTCTAGATTAATTACAAATTGAATTACACGACTGATCCAAACAAATTGATACAAGTACGCTTACTATAGGCTTTGTGTTTTTTAAATATTGTTTTTGTTTCAGTATTTTATGTATTATTTCTACTCGACTTTTTAGTCATGTGACCTGAGGTGTCTCTAAATTAAGGGTTTTTACTAGTGGTGTTACTTCTCCTGGGAAATATTCCTTTGAAGCTATAAAAGCAAGCAAAATACAAAAATACAGGTGCTTTAAAAAACAAAACTAATGTAAGGGGAAGAACTCGACTCTTACAACTATAAATATCAATAATGTAGAATTTATTTCACTTTTATAACATCAAACAAATTATTTCATTACCAGGGATTCATATAAAACACGCCTACAGCGGTGTTCTTGTCTGCCAACAGTTTGGTGCTACAAGTCAACAACAGGTGGTCACATGACACCCTCGTTAACCGTCGGCCATGGAAACAAACTTTTGCCTAAACAATTTAGTGCTCTTAGATGAGGGCATGGCTTTAATTCAGAGAAGCAAGATCAGTACATTCGATAAGTGGCGTAGATATGAGGGGGATGAGGGGGGATTTGAAAATCCCTCCAGGCCCCCACTTGAGAGGGGCCCCCAAATAAGTGTGTGTTTTTTTAACATTAAATATTAAATATTACGCCATTTTCTCATGTCATGATGTTGATATGTCAAAATGCAGGGGCCCCTAAAAGGCCAAGCCCCCCCCCCCGAGCCCCCAAATGATGGCTAATTCCTAGATACGCCACTGCTTCTGCCCTAATGTGACTAGAACCCGTACTGAGGCGAAAGTTCTCAGAAATGGCCAAAGCAGAAGATTCGTAAATTGAGTCACAGACGATAACCAGCAGAGTTATGCTCCTTTGATCACGCTTGTGTCGGTGTGTGTCAGTGTGTTTTTGTGTTTTCTTACTGCTGGTGTGAGCGAGGTGGACGTTTAGCGAGAGTGACAGAATGAGGGTGCATCTGTTTAGAACAGTGTTTCCTAAACTGTGTCCCGGGGAACCCTAGTGTTTCGCGAGGTCTGAATAAGTGTTTCAAGAACTACTGGAATAATTAACTATCTAGCCACCACGTGAATTAATCTTTCTAAAAAAAAATAAGCAAAGTGTTCCGCTAAATATTTAGAATGTGCGAAGTGGTCCGTTAAGAAAAAAGTTTGGGAAACACTGCTTTAGAAGACTCAGGCGTGTTTTCAATGGAGTGCAGATACTTCATTACGATGTTAGCGGACATGGCTCTCTGGAATAAACAAATGGCCAATACTATGACTGACCTACTTTCACGGGCGTAGTTCAGGCGTGTTTTCAATAGAGTGCAGATACTTCATTTCGATGTTAGCGGAAATGGCTCTCTGGAATAAACAAATGGCCAATACTGTGACTGACCTACCTTCCCGGGCGTTGTTTCTTTCATAAAGACATTCACGTGCTGGTTATTGTTAGGCTATATTCTGGACGTCTCAACATGTAAGTTTCCTTTATGCTATATTTTAATTTTGGTGGCTGAGTGGTAAAGCACTTGGCTTCTGAACGAAGAAATCTCACGTTCGAATCTGGAATCTTGAACTTCGGCATTTTTAAGACGCTCCTGAGTTAATCCAACTTGAATAGTTGCCTGACATTAGTTGGGGGAAAGTAAAGGTTAGTTGATCGTTGTGCTGGCCATATGACACCCTCGTTAACAGACATGGAGCGGGGTAAAATTGTTCCATATCTTTTAAAATTTAACCTTCATTAGTTATTGAGCTCTTGTTTGTTTGTTTACATGTTTCGGATGTTCCTTCAGAGTTGAAGATAATTACTTCCTAGTCCAAACCTCCCGCAGGACGACAGGGGATGGGAGCGGGCAGGGTTTGAACCCTGGACCATCGATAAATCTGAACGACAGTCCAGCGCGCAAACCGCACGACCAGGCAGCCATCCTTAAATGTGTAAAGAGGAGTTGTCTTTTTTTTTAATCCTTAAAATGCATGCGGTGGTTAAGCCTTTAAACAGTAGAATTGTAATTCCACTCTGTATGCACTCACTGTAAAACAGCTCAGCACTTTAAGGGTTAAGTTGTTGTTGTTTTTTTTTGGTTACAGGCAATTGTGTCATTAAACTCAGTGCTTTTAGGCGCTCTTGAAAGTTATTAACGACTATTGGGGGTGTCCTATGAACAAACAAATGTTCATTTGGTCTTGTTTTGTTATTACATGAATGTACATTTTGTAAACACTTCTTTGAGAACCGTTGAACTTCTTTTGCGTGTATGTAGTAACAAATCTTGTATTATTAAAGAATATTTTATATTCTAAAATTACGTGATTTTTTTTAGCTTTCGAAGTAGCAGAAACAGATGGTTGTATTTTTGAACTTTTGTTTGCTTAATGCTGAGCCCAACGCTTCGTACACAGGGGAGAGAACAAAAATACACGCACAAGGAGGAGAACAAAAATACATGCACAAGGAGGAGAACAAAAATACATGCACAAGGAGGAGAACAAAAATACATGCACAAGGAGGAGAACAAAAATACATGCACAAGGAGGAGAACAAAAATACATGCACAAGGAGGAGAACAAAAATACATGCACAAGGAGGAGAACAAAAATACATGCACAAGGAGGAGAACAAAAATACATGCACAAGGAGGAGAACAAAAATACATGCACAGGGGAGAGAACAAAAATACATACGCAGGGGAGATAACAAAAATACATACGCAGGGGAGAGAACAAAAATACATACGCAGGGGAGAGAACAAAAATACATACGCAGGGGAGAGAACAAAAATACATACGCAGGGGAGAGAACAAAAATACATACGCAGGGGAGATAACAAAAATACATACGCAGGGGAGAGAACAAAAATACATACGCAGGGGAGATAACAAAAATACATACGCAGGGGAGAGAACAAAAATACATACGCAGGGGAGAGAACAAAAATACATACGCAGGGGAGAGAACAAAAATACATACGCAGGGGAGATAACAAAAATACATGTACAAGGGAGAGAACACAAATACATGCACAGGGGAGATAACACAAATACATACGCAGGGGAGAGAACACAAATACATGCACAAGGGAGAGAACACAAATACATGCACAAGGGAGAGAACAAAAGTTCATACGCAGGGGAGAGAACACAAATACGTGCACAAGGGGAATGCTGCCTATGACATGTCCTCAGAAGTTCACTTGATTTATATGGACTAGATGTAAACTAGTATACATTCATTTGCATGATTGTACATTCCTAAGGACGAACTCATTCCACATCCCCCACCACTCGACCTATACTCTGAGAAGTAGAAAGTAATCGTTGAGAAAAGGTCATTGCAAGTATCGAGGGTAAGGGGGGTGAACAAAACACAATAATTGAGGCAGTAATGAAACTACATCTTTGACATAACTCTTTGATTGACAGCCCGGTCACTTGTTCTGGCCGCTCTGTTTTGTGGTGAACGCCTGTTGCGTAGTTTGCCAACGAGAAGCATGACACATTAGCTAAGCTTTTTCTTTTTCTCATGTCAGTGTTGCCAGCCAATCTGATTGTATAGGCCAGTGATTAATTCATTTCTTTTGACAACAGTAGTACTATGGACAACCTTGCTAGCGTAATCCATGTGGCAGTTCAGTTAACACAGGGGTTCTCAACCTGTGGGTCGCGACCCCCTTGGGGGTCGATTGACGATTTGCCAGGGGTCGCTGACTGTTAACACAATTGATTGTTGTAGATCTGTTTCCCAAACAGTGTCCCGCGAAACACTAGGGTTCCTTGAGGCTTGAAAAGGTGTTCCCACAAACTACTGGAATAATTAACTAGTAGGCCACAATGTGACTTAAGATCTCTTAAGAAAATAAGCAAAGTGTTCCACTAAATACTCAGAATGTGCGAAGTGATCCGTTAAAAAAAAGGAAAAGGTTTGGGAGCCACTGTTGTAGATCGTTAACTATTTCCTCTACAGCTCCTGACAAGGGATTAGATTTATACTGCTTCGAATTCCTGGGTTTTATTTGTAGAATAGTTTATTTCATCCATTTACACACAAATGACCATTGTCATGACTTCCGATATGATCATTCAGATGATGGGTGCCTGGTCGTGCGTTTTATTCTAAACATGAGTAAAATTATCTCTGTAGCGCCAAAGATAATGAACTGTCTTGAGTATAATAATACTAAGGCTTGTCCGAAGATTAATGAGAAACGCAGTATTTCCAGTGGCTACGCAACCCCAGCTGTGACCTACATATTTTTGCCACATCCGGGGCAAGCATGACCATTGTCCGCCGGTGGTCGATTAAGATTTTCTTTTCGCCGTCTGCTTCTGTCCTCGGCAGCGGATTTTCTTTTGGTCTCAAATGTGTATCCCGCGGCCTTTGTGAGTGACCTCCAGCTGTCTCATTCCGAGGCCGCATGCAACCAGGTGCTCTCTTCTATGTCAGCTAAGGCAAGTTGGCGTGGGGCACCTCTGTTACGTCGACCACCTTTTAGCTCACCAAAAAAGACATAAAAGTTTAATAGTCACATCGCTGAGAGCACATTTTTAACTCTTTCTCTGGAATTATTTTTTCCACATTGGCGGAATTCTTAATTTTGCTCATAACTATTTCACTAGCATGTTATCATGAAGCTTCAATAGCTTTGTCGTTTGTCATCAGAAATGGCTGCCTGGTCGTGCGGTTTTCGCGCTGGACTGTCGTTCGGATTTATCGACGGTCGAGGGTTCAAACCCTGCCCGCTCCCATCCCCCGTCGTCCTGCGGGAGGTTTGGACTAGGAAGTAAACTATCTTCAACTCTGAAGGAACATCCGAAACATCTAAAACAAAACAAACAAACAGAAAATGTTTTATTTGGTATTGAATTATAGGCGAATGCATGCTCTTTTTATGTAACACAAAGTAAAGTTTATAAAATCAAATATTCATTTAATTTAATGAGTTCAAATCGAAGATGATGTCGTGTTCAGTAGAGAAAGGGTTAATGTCAGATCACTACACTCGCTCATGCTGCATCCAACAGATAGTGTGATTGTCAACAATATCAATGTCGATTTTTTATTTTTTTTTAATACTTTCATTTTTATACTGTTTAGCTGGAACAGGCTGACGGTCTAGCCTGAAAAGTGCATCAACACGTAATCTTTGCTTTCTAGTAGCTCGGCACCAGTCGGTTGATGGATATTTCCTGTTACGAACGTCATTCAGCGAAGCAGACGTGATTCTGCGAGCGCCCGGTACACCTCTCCCGCCCGCGAACTCTCTTCCAGAAAAAAACGAGATCAAGACTTGCATTGCTTTAACCGACTATTTGTCACAAAAGTGAGGACTACTTTAACAGCGTAGTTATACTGAAACATGTAATACTTCAGCGACTATTTGTCACAAAAGTGAGGACTACTTTAACAGCGTAGTTATACTGAAACCTGTAATACTTCAGAGAAATATGACTTGAAATAGAACTAACAACGTTCCGTTAACGATAATAAGCAGAAAGAAATATTAGGAACAAAACAAAATAGTTATAGTTTTTTAAAAAAGCCCAGTACAAACTGAATTGAAAATGAATTTCAAATTGAAATAAAAATACTCCAAAAAGAACAATACTGAATCGTTCGTTATTGAAACCAATTGTTCTCGACCTGAATGGTGACATGTATGCGCTGTGCAGAACAGCTGGGCTTTTGCAAAAGAGGATTTGAGCCTCTCAAGCCCTCACTCAAATGGAGTTTGATGATGATGATGATCAAAACCAATTTTCGATAATTCGCATTTGGTTGAATGTTTTCTTTTAGGCTTTAATTTCTTTTTTGTTTCTGTTACCGTTTCTTTCAATGCACACAACAAATCGATGCCATTTTGTTGTCATTTTCTGTATTGACATCTGCAACTTATTTTGTGTTTTTTTTAAATTGACAACGACTATAATTATACAGAACATAAATTACAACTCGAGCTTCTAACCGAGACCATCGTTATAGAGGGCCTCAACACTGACCTGCTACGTCACAACCTGTGGGCAGTTTAGACTAATAGCTCGTTGCCACGTTACAGGTCTGTACGCGGCAACGAGCTATTGGTCTAAACGCACAGAAACAGAAGCAAAATAGAGCCGTTAGATTTGTAACAAACGAATATTCATCTTTGACTAAAGATTATCTTATCTTATATAAAACAGCCGTTACTTCAAAAAAGAAGATGATTACGTCCTACGCGTTAAGCATTTAGTCATGCATATTAACCAATGACCTAAATTTTGCTAAGTCGCTGGTTTTCCTGGCTGGCTCAAGCAACCCATTCCATGCTCTAATAGCACTTGGGAAGAAGGAGTATTTGTGTAAATTTGTCCTAGCATATGGAACGAGGAATGAGTCTTTATCTTTGTGTCTTTCTGAGTATTTTATTAGATTTTGTTCGAATTCGTTCTAGCAAGGTAGGTCCATGACTGTTTAGAGACACTTCAGGACAGAAGACTAAAAATTAAAGAAGCAATAATACATTTAAAAACAAAAAACTGAACCCTAACTTACAAACAGAAACAAAAAATAGAGTGCTCAGAAAAACACAATGATAAATGTACATTTCTTATTCCGTATGCTAGGTCAAGTGCCATTAAAGCATGAAACGGGTTGCCTGAATTAGCCATGAAAACCAATGACTTAGGTGTATTTAAGTCTCTAACATGCACGACTAGATTGACACATGGTTACGCGTAGGTCGTTATTATTTTCGAATTCACATCGTCATGTAATAAATAAGACGTTGAAAGGACTATCTAATATCCGACGTCTCTTAAAAATTAGTCCTAATGATGGTTGAGTACTTATTTTTATTTGTGAGTTCTTGTACTGTCTAGCGAAATAATTAAAGTTACAATTAATTAATCAACTGAAAAAAGGTTTTCAACAGGTGAACGTAGTTTGAATAAATACAACTTTCACATATTTATAATCACTAGATTTTTGTTTTCAATTGTATCCTTAGTGATTCCTTAGTATTAAAACTGTAACCTAAATATAAGTTTAAAAAACCCATTCATGAAAAAAAGATTTCGTTATAAACATTATTACAAGTACATGTAAACATGCACCAGCGCGGGTGTAGATGCAGATGTTTCTTTGAAGCAGTCTTTAGTGTTCTATTGTTACATGCCAGACATGTCCAAGACTGTTTGCGAGGTAGAATAAGGAAATATGGGTATAAAACGGGTGTGTGATCATTTGCATATATAGTAAAAGTAATTAGTACAGACAACGTAAAAAGTGTCTGACCTAGATACCAACAAGCACACACGATCTGTTGTTTTCACTGTCAACAAGTAGACTCTAGAATATTTTTTTCTTTCTCTCACATTTTTTTTCTCTCAACACTGTGTCTATTTATACATATTGGTGTTAGAGCAGCGATATTTTTATCACCCAGATAAGAATTTAAATAGAGGGAGAGAACTTAGAGATGAATTTTACAGTTGAAATGTAAGAAACGAAATAGAGGTAAGCTTATTTAAAGTCTTAGATTTAATGCAAATATACAAAAACTATATCTATGTTACATTGGTGACCTATCATTATTACATTAATGAAACGTTACATATTGGCAATGCATCTCCACAGAAATGCTTTACATGTTTTGGATGTTCAATCAGAGTTGAAGATAATTTACTTCTTAGTCCTAACCTCCCGCATATTTACAATGTGATGTGCATAAATACCTGAAAAGTCCAAACGACAGCCCAGCCCCTCATTGGGGCGTGATTGATACCATCGGCTCCTCCCGACCCCACCAAATCGGCCAACATACTAGAGGGGGGGGGCGAAATAATCTAAAAATAGGTTAAATATAAATAATTAGTATTATTATTAACATAAGTAATAAATTCGTATACAAATTGTGTCAATTCTATACTAAAATTCGTCCAATCGCCCCTACCGCACCCCCCCCCCCGGATCCGCCAGTGCATCCATGTCCACGATTACTTTATACAAAGTGAATAAACACAGGTGTCTAGTTTTATTGTTTACTTAACACCTATGGATACCTTAAAAATTACCAATAATTTGTGATAGCAATACAAACGAAAAGCCCTTTATTGAAGCGCGGCATAGAAAACAAGAAGGATTAGGAAAAATATGCAGGTCGCAATTGGGTTTGCGTAGTCATGTGAAACACTGCCCTCATCCCACTGTCCAATTGATACTTTTAAGTAGTATTTTGATGTCCCCAACGCTCCGAATCCGCTGTACTAAAAAAACTGAATGCTACAAAAACTAATTTCTTCCTTAATCTGTGAGACTGTATCAGCACTACTGTGTGTGTGGGGGGGGGGGGGTGAGAGAGATTCAGAGAGAGAGAATTGAATATTATAACATCCTAGCCCAAACCTCCGTCTGGACTGCGGTGGATGGCGCAGGGCAGGGTTCTAAAGGTTCCAACACAAGACCATCGAGACGACAGTCCAAAGCGCATATCACACGACTAGTCATCTTTCTTAATATTTTTTAATTGAAAAAGTGTCTTCTCCAACCCGAGACCATCGAGACGACAGTCCAAAGCGCATGCCACACGACTAGCCATCCTTTCATATTGTTTTTAATTGAAAAAGTGTCTTCTTCAACCCGAGACCATCGAGACGACAGTCCAAAGCGCGTATCACATGACTAGTCATCCTTTCTTATTGTTTTTAATTGAAAAAGTGTCTTCTCCAACCCGAGACCATCGAGACGACAGTCCAAAGCGCATATCACACGACTAGCCATCCTTTCATATTGTTTTTAACAGAAAAAGTGTCTTCTCCAACCCGAGACCATCGCGACGACAGCCCAAAGCGCATGTCACACGACTAGCCATCCTTTCTTATTGTTTTTAATTGAAAAAGTGTCTATAGTCTATACAATTAAAACACATAACATAGTCTTTGTCTATATATTAATTTAATGTATTCTTTTTTTTTCCCAACATTTTAAAACATTTATTCGTTGTTTTCGTTGCTTTAAATAATGTATTTGCAACAGAAGCATGCTAATTTATGCTAATTCATGCTAATTCATGCTAATTCATGCTAGTTCATGCTAATTCATGCTAATTTATGCTAATTCATGCTAATTCATGCTAGTTCATGATAAAAAAAAAATAACATCAAAATATGCTCATGAAAACAGAATCGATTTTCATTCTCATGTTTTCACTGGCACAGTCTAATGAGAATAATTTATTTAAAAAAGCAAACCAAGAACTAATTATCAATTCAACGTAAAGACACGCATGATTGATTTACATAGAAATTATTCTAAACAAACTAATAAAAAAAAATGATGAACTGCTAGGAACGAAGGGGTCTCTAGCATGTAAGAGGCAGAAGTAATAACAATAATAACTTAATGTATAGAGCAATGTTAACAAATCATGATATAGGCTCAACGCGATGCGATAACAATTCAAACATAAACACGAGAGCTAAAATGACAATCTAAAGAAAAAAAAAGTTTTGAACAGATAGGTCTTAATGTTCTTCTTTAAAATGAGAATTTTTAAGATTAAACAGACTTTTAAATTTCAGTCAGTTAGTGAGCAACTAAGACTTACATTGAAGCAAGCCTTTTATACAAACACATGTTTGTGCCGCCTCTCTAGAAACACACGGTTGTATCACTACTTACAATTCGACAGCTTCGCTGGTTCGGATAACTATCCCGTATGCGAGATGGCCGCATGACAAAGAGAAGATAGCTGGAGAGCTCACGGGAGGTCGTGGGACACACATTTGAGGCCTAAAGAAAAGCAGTTGTCGAAGACGAAATGAAAACTTAAATAGACCTCCACTGACAACGGCTTTGTCTGCGTTAGATGTTGCAAAATATGCAGGTCGCAAATGGGTCTACATAGTAACATGAAAAGTGTGTAGTCATCCTTAATCTTCGGAATCAAAGACAACGCATCAGAGTCACCTATTGTAAAACTATCGGGTAACAGACTCCTCTACAGACACGAGTTACAGACACCTCTACAGACACATGGATAACAGACTCCTCTACAGACATGGATAAACAGACTCCTCTACAGACACATGGATAACAAACTCCTCTACAAACACATGGGTAACAGACTCCTCTACAGACACATGGGTAACAGACTCCTCTACAGACACAAGGATAACAGACTCCTCTACAGACACATAGGTAACAGACTCCTCTACAGACACATGGGTAACCTACAGACACACGGATAAACAGACTCCCCTACAGACACATGGATAACAGACTCCTCTACAGACACATGGATAACAAACTCCTCTACAAACACATGGGTAACAGACTCCTCTACAGACACATGGGTAACAGACTCCTCTACAGACACAAGGATAACAGACTCCTCTACAGACACATAGGTAACAGACTCCTCTACAGACACATGGGTAACCTACAGACACACGGATAAACAGACTCCTCTACAGACACATGGATAACAGACTCCTCTACAGACACATGGATAACAGACTCCTCTACAAACACATGGATAACAGACTCCTCTACAGACACATGAAAAACAGACTCCTCTACAGACATATGGGTAACAGACTCCTCTACAGACACATATATAACAGACTCCTCTACAAACACAGATAGCATACTCCTCTATAAAGATGCTCTCTATTGTTTGAGTCCGTCTTCTCTATAATATAATAGTGAAAAATAAAACGAGCATAAATATTAACTTAACAAGCGTATAGCAAATGATAATAATTTAAAAGCATGATTACAAAGAGAATTTTTGTTTTCACACAAACTCAGAAGCGGCCCCTAAACCACCATTGGGTCATCTGTTTCATGAGTGACGATGAAAAAAAAAAGCAGGTTTCAATCTTTCATAGCGAAAACCAGTAGTTATGAAGGTAAAAGTGTTGTCGACTTTATTGTATTGTTTGGCCTGCCCATTTGTTTTTATCAATGATTAATACATTGTGAATATACATTAAATATTCAATGAACTGATTGTTGTAAAGATAGTATTGTCTGATCCTGGTATAACGGTCACCATACAGATAGTTTGTCATCGATGTGTCTGGACTCTGTAGAGGAGTCTGTTATCCATGTGTCTGGTATCTGTAAAGGAGTCTGTTATCCATGTGTCTGGACTCTGCAGAGGAGTCTGTTATGCATGTGTCTGGACTTTGTAGAGGAGTCTGTTATTCATTTGTCTGGACTCTGTAGAGGAGTCTGTTATATATGTGTATGTAGAGGAGTCTGTTATCCATGTGTCTGTAGAGGAGTCTGTTACCGATGTGTTTGTAGAGGAGTCTGTATCCATGTGTCTGTAGAGGAGTCTGTTATCCATGTGTCTGTAGAGGAGTCTGTTACCGATGTGTTTGTAGAGGAGCCTGTTATCCATGTGTCTGTAGAGGAGTCTGTTATCCATGTGTCTGTAGAGGAGTCTGTTATCCATGTGTCTGTAGAGGAGTCTGTTATCCATGTGTCTGTAGAGGAGTCTGTTATCCATGTGTCTGTAGAGGAGTCTGTTATCCATGTGTCTGTAGAGGAGTCTGTTATCCATGTGTCTGTAGAGGAGTCTGTTATCCATGTGTCTGTAGAAGAGTCTGTTACCGATGTGTTTGTAGAGGAGTCTGTTTTCCGTGTGTCTGTAGAGGAGTTTGTTATCCATGTGTCTGTAGAGGAGTCTGTTATCCATGTGTCTGAAGAGGAGTCTGTTATCCATGTGTCTGTAGAGGAGTCTGTTATCCATGTGTCTGTAGCTGAGTCTGTTATCCGTGTGTCTGTAGAGGAGTTTGTTATCCATGTGTCTGTAGAGGAGTCTGTTATCCATGTGTCTGAAGAGGAGTCTGTTATCCATGTGTCTGTAGAGGAGTCTGTTATCCATGTGTCTGTAGCTGAGTCTGTTATCCGTGTGTCTGTAGAGGAGTTTGTTATCCATGTGTCTGAAGAGGAGTCTGTTATCCATGTGTCTGAAGAGGAGTCTGTTATCCATGTGTCTGTAGAGGAGTCTGTTATCCATGTGTCTGTAGAGGAGTCTAGCAGAGGTCCTTATATTTGGTCATACGTTTAAAGGTTATTCTAATTATGTGCGATCTATGGGGCAAATGATGTAAAGGTCTTTTGTTGCCAAATGTTAACGGGAGTGTCACGTGGCCAACACAACAACCAACCGCCTTTTCTTTTTCCCTCAACTAATTTCGGGAGCCCTTTAAAGGTGGGTGGACTCAGAGGAGCCTTAAAAATTCCAGAAATTCAAAATTCCACCGAGATTCGAATCCTAAAAACTTCGGTTTAGAAGCCAAGCGCTTTACCACTCAGCCACCTTTTAAATTGTGCTGTGCTACTTCAGGCTGAACGAAGCTTTGTGGGGTGAACAATGTTCCAGCAAAAACTTTTTTGTACCAAGATAATGCTGTAGTGTCCCTTATGTTGGAGATATTATGGCCATGTCGTCACTGGATGTTGTGATCGCTCACTATTCAATACTTCTACTAGTAGCAGCGGTGTATTGTAGCAGTGATTGCTCTAACCTGAAAATTTTGGATGGTGCAATCAAGGTCAGTATCTTTTACATTTTTTAATTGTTTGAAATGACGTTCTTGAGTTTAAAAGTCTAATTGTGGGGAAGCGTGGTCGAGAGGCCAAGTGCGCTTGAACCGACTCGGGCAGAGTTGTGTTTACTGAGCGCCTAAAGGCAGCACGGAAAACCAAATCCTAGATACCCCCCACCGGTCCACAAATGAGATTGGACCAAAAAGCGCTCTGAGCATGCTATAAGCATGAAAAGTAGCGCTATATAAAAAAAAGCTATAATAATAATTATAAAAATAATTGTTTGAAACATAATAATTAGAACGCTGAGCATTAACTCTTTCTCTCCTAACTGACGATACCAGCGTTGATTCCACCAGAATGTCGTTAATAATTACGGAGAGAAGAGTTAACAATTATACTAGCGTACCTTATTAAACAAGATAAGATAAAAACATTACAGACAAATTTATATCTTACGCATATCCGTGTGTTACTATCGTCGTGCATGTTAATTAGAGATTTAGGCTCTGCTAAGTCGTTGGTTTTCCTGGCTGATTCATGCAACCTGCTCTATGCCCCTAATGCAACTTGGAAGGTGGAAACACTTGTATGAATTTGTGCATTTACCCTAACATATTGAATACGAATAGTACCTTTATCTTTGTGTCTGAGTATTTTATTGGATTGTTCTAGGATGCTGCAGAGACTAGCACAAGTTATAACAGACCTATATACATATTATTTTTTTTATTTTAAATGTTGTCTAGCTTCGCTTTAAATCATTTATTATCAAGCCCTTTAGCGCACCGACTCTGATAATGTTTACTGATAATGGAGATAATCGAAACTGACGTTTGTAAAATGTATCATGCATGGAAAACCTAAACGAGGCCAATACTACGAGATGTCGTAGAATCAATGGAAGGATTTTGTTTAGGAGCCGTTCTTAACCCTTTAAGTGCTAAGCTGTTTTACAATGAGTGCATATCAAATGGAATTACAATTCTGAAGTTTAGAGGTTAATATACAACACGCATTTTAAGGGTTAAATCATAAAAAAACATATTTAACATTGCATGCGGCAAGAATAACAATTACGATTGAAATATTCATTGCTGTTGTATTTTCGAAAGCTAATTCATCAAGTCCTGATATAATGGAAATAAAGTGTTAATGTTTGCTTAAGAAATACGAGTGTTTTGTTTTTTTTACCCAACGGCTACGATCATAAATTGTGTAAATCAGTGTTTCCCAAACTTGTTCCTTAACGGAACCCTTCGCACATACTGAGTATTTAGCGGAACACTTTGCTTATATTTTTTTAGGGAGATTAACTCTTTCTCTCCGAAATTATTTTTCCACGTTTCGGCGGAATTCTTCGATTTGCTCATTACTATTTCACTACCCTGTTATGATTAAGCTTCAATAGCTTTATCGTTTTCAATCAGAAAATATTTAATTTGATATAGAATTAAAGGGAAGTGCATGCTCTTTTTTTATATAACACAAAATAAAGTTTATAAACTCAGACATTAATTTAATTTAATGAGGTCAAGTCAACGATGGTATCGTCAATTAGGAGAGAAAGAGTTGATTCAGCAGAAGACGTAAAGATAACTTAAATAGACCGCCTTTGGACAACAGCTTTGTCTGCGGGAGTTGCGGGAAAATATTCAGGTCGCAACAGGGTCCGCATAGTCATGTGAATCACTGCACTCATCCTTAATCATTGGAATCGAAAACATTGACATTATTATTGAAATATCACATTGTCCAATTAAAGGATAAATACAAAAAAAAAAAAAATCATCCAATTAATTAATCAATTTTTTGTTTTTAATCATTTTTGTCTTGTATAGAAAAATGGGAGATAAATTTTGAGGTTTTGAGATTTATGTCAGTGATTGTGCAATGCTTTCCCTTATATAAGCTTTACTAAGAAAATTATATTTTACTTGTTAACTCTTTCTCTCCTAACTGACGATACTAGCGTTGATTCCACCAGAATGTGGTTAATATTTACGGAGAGAAAGAGTTAACATACAAAACTTTCTTATATTTTCTTATCAAGTTCTCCGTATACATTAAAAGCCAGCTATTTCTATTTGGCTTTATTTTGACCAAAAAAAAGGCTCTAAAATCTGGAGCAATAAGTAGCATATCTACTAAATTGAGATTTAGCGAACATTCAAGTGCGAAACTTTCTTCCGCAGATCAACAGCACTGAACTATGTATCGCTGAATTTAATTCCTCAGGTAAATATTTTATTTTTATAGTATATTCTCCTGGTCTACTTTTTTTAGATCTATTGGCTTCTGATTTAGGCCTTCGGAGTAACCAACCCCCGTTTAATTTCGTCACTAGGACTTGCGGAGCCTGCTTCCGTGTAATGTCTTAAAAACTCATGGTACTTAAAGTAAAGATGGTGCCTGGTTCGAACGCTACCCACCAACCCTGCAGGGAAATTCGATAGGTCATAGTTTGTATGGAGTAATCGAGTTTAAAGGGAAAGAAGGATCAAGCATTCTATTGTACCGAACGCCTGCTCCACTTGTGCACCATTTGGGGGGGGAGGGTCATGTCTTAGTTGAATGTAATTACTGAATTATTATTATGTATTAAAGTGTCTAGCTATTACAGTAATTTTGAATTACAAATATGTGTTTTATATTGTAATTAAGTTAAAACGTGTAATATTTTAGGCCTAAGTTCAGCCCGACAGTCACACCATACACACTCTGTTATACATAATTTAATAAACGAGGTGTACGATGATTTAAATAAAATTTTGAATTTAATCTAATGATATATTTACAATGAACTGATATATGAATAATTATAATTGTATGAATAACAGTAGATATATAATGTAGTCCAATATGATCCAGTTCACTGTAAATACTGAAAAGTAATTATAATACAAATAATATAATTACCTTAGCTATAATATTCAGTACTATTGTCCACATAAACTTTCAAGACAACTGGTAATACACGTAGATCTAGCTTCTAGCCCGGATACTGTTCACCGACGACCACTAATCAAAACTTCATAGTTCATCACCAGGTCTGGACACAGCACCGGGACTTCGGACAGAAGGATTGATGAAGAGCCGATGCCTCATCCTGGTCATGGATAAAAGCCTTTCCTTGGTCAAGAGGTCCATAATAAGGAACGGGGCGTTCTCTGACCTTAAGTACATCTGATTCAGGACACAGCACCATTGGGGGGGGGGGGTGATTAAGTGGTAAAGCCCTTGGCTTCCAAGCCGAAGGCCTCGGGTTCGAGTCTCTGTGAGATTCTTTTTTCGGGATTTTTTCGACTCCCTTGAGTACACCCAACTCTAGTGGGTACCTAGCAATAAAGGCGCTCGTTGTGCTGGCCACTGGACACCCTCGTCTGTCAACCATATGAACGGATCATCTGCCCGACAGATCGTAAGTTCTGAAAAGGTTTGAGGTGGGATACTTTACTCTGCATCTTTTGAACTAATTGATAAAATAATAATAATAATCATCATCTTTATTATCCATAAGAAAATTTCTCTTGCGATTTGCACATTACACCATGCAAAACATTATAACTATAGAAAATCAAAATATACATTCACACCAGACTCATTCAAGATGTACATGTTTAAATCAGATAATTGAATTGTATTTAGAGATTAGGTTGCCGGCGAAGACAAAGGAGTTGTTGTGTCTTCGCTATAGGTGTCTTGTATCTCTTTAATGAATTCAAAATCTAACTCGTTTTATGTTTGGTCAAATGGCTCTTTTTTTTTAAGTTAGCGCTTACAGAGTTGTGTGCCTTGTTAAACTATATTCTTATTGAGATGTTAAGTCAATTTACGCCAAGAATTGCTGGTAAGTGTATGACGTGTTACATATGACCACAGGAGATGAAGAAAATGTAGAAGCGTGACAGAAGGAAGTGTTGGTCAACGTTCTCAAATGACCACTTGACTGAACTCTTGTCGTGATAGTCTCCCACTGACCTACTTGTCAACATTAGAAAATAGTGTCACTTTTGGCCTTTCCGAGACTTCTGCCGAGATTTAAAGCTTGAGGTCAAGAAGTATTTTAAAAGAACTGTTTAAAAAGCTGAGGCGAAGAGACAAATAATGTTTAATACATAATGTACGCACAGCTGTTTCTTTGCATGTGTAACTCTTTAAATATTTGTTTGTAGTCAACATTTGTTTAAAAAATATTCAAATTTAAATAACCACAACTAAATACGATGGGCTTTGACTAAATATTAGATTATCTTGAACTATGTGGCAGAGTTTCGAGAGTATATATATATCACTGCATAGATTTAACACTTGGCTAATACATACACAAGTTGGGCGTTCAAAAAGGGCGGGGATGGGGCTATCAAAGCTCCTCTTCAGACCTCCTACATTAAAGGGTTGGTAGCGCAACCCAATTCGTAAACTTTTTTTTATCCATCATCAATCCGCGAAAGCCTCCCTACCCTCCCCCTCCCTCAACATTCCATTGTCCGAGTTTTCCTACCCTCCCCCAACCCTCAACATTCCCAAGTCCAAACATTCCGAGATAACGTAATTTTATGTTTGTTTTAATTTTGCTTGGACTACACAAAATAATTAATATTAATTAATGGCAAGTATCTGACCGCTCATTTCGTGTAGGGTGGCCACTAGTCTCAGTCTAAAATAAAAGGAGCGATCAAAACTATATTCTGGCTTATAGCAAGATCAATTTGTGTTACATTCACATTTAGTTTATTTCTGCATATAAAAACATAGTTTTACCAACTGAACAACATGTTTCTATACCGTACATTTTAAAAAGAAATCTTGTTTAAGCGGACTTATTATATCTGAAGTCGATGTGTGCTGCTAACCCAAAATAGTGTCCGACTCTAGTATTAAGTATTTATTTACTACTTTCCAGAATGCAGTTCGTTTATTCGAAGCTTCAACAAATCGGATTTACCCAAACAGTTCCAGAATGACGAACATGCTATTGAAGCGCCATCTTTTATAAACCTGGTTGGTCTGGTGGCGGACTACAAAATCAATGAAAACCTGTACAAGACTCCTCTCGTCAGAGTAGAATGGAAACCTCCTAAAGCAGGTTGGTCTGTGTTGCAATCTAGTGCATGCAGATTCGTCTGATTTTTATGCAAGTGTTTAAAAGTTAAAAAAAAACAACATAGGCCAATATGTGAACTCTCAATAAGGCCTACTTAATGGGCTACAGTCGTGAATCATAAACAAACAACCTTTCGCCGCGTGGTTCTCTATCTCTTCTACGCTAATCACGTAATACACACAGGCTGTCACGTGACAGTTGTTTTCATTGTTTTATCAACATTACCACGTGGCTAAATGTTGTTTGTTTACGATTGGTGAAGGAGGTCCATTATAGCTGTGGAGGTGCTGAAATATAGATCTGTCTAAGGCTGGGTGGTCGGGGAGGGGGGATGCGCCGTGACATTTCCATTCTTCATAAAATTTGAAATATTTTGACGTTTGTTATAAAACGCTTTATTCAAACGATTTTACACCCCTTTTTTTTTTGGAACTCGCCAATAGTAATCAACATTATTTTTAGCTGTTTATAGATCATAGAAATGACCAGGCAGGTTTCAAAGACTACTTGGTAGATTTTAGTCGATGTCATTAACCCTTAAAGTGCTGAACTGTTTTACAAAGAGTGCAAACACTTGTCTGATGTTTAGAGGCTAAACTACCACACGCGTTTTAAGGGTTAATGATGTCATTACTCTATATAAGAGGAGGTTGGGGGGGGGGGGGTGTTGGCAGATCGAAATAAGCAATACATTAGCACATTTACCTAAAAGATTGTTTAGTTATTGTTTATTTATTGTTTAGTTATTTTCCTTCGCAATTTCTGTGGTTAATATGATGAAGCACCCTAGAAATAGTTCTTCCAACTCCAACGCGCGAGAGTTACACAGAGAAACAAACCTTTATTTTAATTTCACGCACTGTCATGAATTGTTTGAAAATGGACTTCATTCACCAATCGTAAATAAACACATTTAGCCACGTCATAATATTGATAAAACAATGAGAAATACGTATCACGTGACAGCCACTATGGATTACGTAATTTGTATAGAAGATATATATAGAATCACGTGGCTAAATGTTGTTTGTTTACGATTGGTGGATGAGGTCCATTGTGTTTTCCGTTGCCCACAGTATCAGTTATATTTTTGTCTCCCAAAGTAACATTACGTTAGAAGCTGCGGAGATGCCTCTATAGTCTAAATCAACAATTAAAGACTTATGACCTACGACCCTGCTGTCTATGACAGTCTATCCTTCTTTTTCTATTATGTCTCTCAAAATACTTTTCTAGACAGTTCCATAGTTTTTTACCTTGACCTCGAAGCTTGTTTCTCTGTCCAAGGTAATCAATTTTGTTTAGAAAGGAAGTAGTATTGATATACAATGCAGTAATCGTGCGGTTCTTTCCTTATATAAGCCTTATTTAAATAAATTATTTTATCATTTTGCTTGTTTCTGGTACTGTTCCATGGAGGAAGGTCTGTGCGAGCCTTGAGGACCTTGTGATATGGACATTAAGTTTGACTTTGCATGTACACACACATTTTTGGAACACATATCTGACCCTTCTCCTTCTAGCCACTAACCGACTTGTTGTGTTAAAGCCTGACACTACCCATGGTCACTTGATGACGTTTGTATTGTTTGTTTATATATATATAGCCATTTAAAAACCTTTGTGTTGAAAAAGCACCAGGGCAGTTCAGTTTTGAAAGAAAAACGCGTCACATCGAGAAGAGTCCATGTTTTATTTTATATTTGTCCATATTTCATAGAAAAGTCTAGATATGACCTACGAGGCTATGATGTATTTGTCCATGTTTCACAGAAAAGTCCAGAATTGACCTACGAGGCTATTATGTATTTGTCCATGTTTCTCAGAAAAGTCCAGATATGACCTACGAGGCTATGATGTATTTGTCCATATTTCACAGAAAAGTCCAGATATGACCTACGAGGCTATGATTTATTTGTCCATATTTCACAGAAAAGTCCAGATATGACCTACGAGGCTATGATGTATTTGTCCATATTTCACAGAAAAGTCCAGATATGACCTACGAGGCTATGATTTATTTGTCCATATTTCACAGAAAAGTCCAGATATGACCTACGAGGCTATTATGTATTTGTCCATGTTTCACAGAAAAGTCCAGATATGACCTACGAGGCTATTTGCTGCTGTACGAAACGGACTACAGCAAAGAATGTCGAATGTTTTTATTTCACTCTACAAGCCAGCGATTGATGAACAAGGTAAACAATAGTTTAACTCTTTGTTCACAATTTTGGTTTTGTCTGAAATCTCAAGTTCGAAATTTGGTGTTTTGATAGATTCGGTGACTGAACGCCGCAATTCGCGAAAAATCGCCGGCTATTAAACCTTTTTTTTATTTAATTTGCGGTATTTACCCAAAAGGCCACCAGCCTATATATAAATCTTAAATACGAAATCAAATTAAAGATAATAATAATAATAAAATAAATGAAAACAGAGTTTCGTATTTAAAGCATTTTTTGTTTCCTTATTCAAACTTATTTTAAATTACCTCATACTGTGATTTCATTTCCGTTTCCCTTTTAGACACGTCAAGATAAATAACCAAAAGCGTTTTTTCTTTTCTTTTCTTTCTTTTCTTTTTTTTTTCGAGAGAGAGAAAGAAAGGGCAAGGTCTATTATGAATTAGAGAGTGCGCTATCTGTAGCTGTAGCTACATTTCCTCTAGACCTACATCTAGAATTTAAAACCCACAGAATAGTCAAAGTGAAAATAAAGGATTATTTCAGACCTGTTGGATTATGAAGTGTTGTTGTTTTTTTCGGGTTGGAAGTTTGTGCTTTATATATGATATATGATGCGTAGTAACGTCTGTATTATATAAGATAAGATAGGGTGAAAAAAAACGTAGTTCCAATTGTGCAAAGAGAGATAGAGAGGGGGAATAAAAGAAAACATAGCGTGTCGTTCCAATTCAATGTAACAGATACTTGACCTCACGGGCTAAAACATATGTTAAGGAATCGTTAAATGGGAAGTTCATTAAAAAAAAGGGGGGGGGTAGGCACACGGAGGTCACGGGGTTTGTTCCGGCCAAAAATAAACAATTGATAGCCTGGGGTAAAATAAACGGGCGTAGCTGGTGTGTAATGCTAGTTCATATACATGTAGGATATATATTAAAACCAGTTTTAACAAGCAATGGCCGGGCCTTATTTATTACCCCACGCAACAGAAGCCAGAGTGCTTTTTTAGACTCTTGACCAAATTGTAATGATTCTTCAATAGGTTTTGAAGGAAAGCTTGACCCTTACATAAATAGCATAAATGTTTGTTTGTAAAATGTTTTACATGTTTCGGATGTTCCTTCACAGTTGAAGATAATTACTTCCTAGTCCAAACCTCCCGTAGGACGACGGGGGATGGGAGCGGGCAGGGTTTGAACCCGGGACTATCCATAAGTCCGAACGACAGTCCAGAGCACAAACCGCACGACCAGGCAGCCATCCCTTCACCAACCATACATGATCATTTATTAAAATTCGTTAGGGCCAGGCTTGTACTTCAGCATATCCTCAAAGCAATCAATTCATTGAAGACACGTGAATATTAATAATGTACTACTAATAAAAGTCACCATGACTGTTTCCCCGTATCCTTCTGTATCATGACGTCATCCGGCCTAACACGACAGTCTTATCAACAGGCCGCACATGACTCCTTTGTATTGACTTGAAGGTAGCCTTGCGGCTGTTGATAGTTTATAATTCATAGTTTCTGAAACTAGTGCTGACAATATTAAAACCTGCTTTTTTTACCTGTCTGGGTGGGACATTTCATTGGTGTTTTTTGGCTCAAGTATTTTATTAGGTGTACGCTACTACATTGACGTTTTGGGCTCTAATATTTTATTAGGTCTACGCCATTGGCTTGATAGTGAGATTCATAACAAACGAATATTCACATTTGACTAGGGTAACACCATTAGTAAAATCACTAAATTTAGAAAGCCTTCAGGACAGAAGACTCAAAAGTAAAGTAGCAATTATACATAAAACACTGAACCATAATCTTCAAATACAAAAACAAAATTTAATAAAATACTCTGAAAGACACAAAAATAAAGGCACATTCCTCGTCCCATATGCTAGGACAAATTTGTACAAATACTCCTTCTTCCCTAGTGCTATTAGAGCATGGAATGGGTTGCCTGAGCTAGCCAGAAAAACCAGTGACTTGGCAGAATTTAAGTCATTGGTTAATATGCATGACTAAATGCATGACGCGTAGGACGTAATCATCTTCTTTTTTGAAGTAACGTCTGTATTATATAAGATAAGATAACTTTGACGTTATCATTTTTACGCCTTTGTATTCAATTACCTTGGCTCTAAAATTTTATTAAGTCTAAGCCACTGCATTGATGTCTTTGGCTCTTATAGTCTATTAGTTTTACGCCACTCCATTAGTGACTTTAGTCCTTATGTATTATTGGCTTGTCTGACTTTGACTCTACAGCTTCTGTTCAGTTATGACGTCCATCTACCTGGACTGGTCTCCGCCCACTACACGTTTAGTGTGTACAGTCTGCCGCCGCCTGACCCCACCACCAAAGACGAGGAAGGCAGACGCGTTCAGATGTCCATCGCCACATTCAGTCGCTTTAGTGAGTCCTTCAGGCTGCTTGCACAATACACGGCTTGATCGTATTAAAAAAAACAACTATGGCTGAAGATTTAAACAAGAGTATGGAAGCTTTCCCATTAAACCGTGGAGGTAAAATGACCACCCGGAGTTTGACAAGACAGCCGTTTCTTGCCACTAATCACGACCGTCGCAATCTGGCATCTTGAACTCAGTGGCCTACGTAACTACCGTACCGTTTGAACGTCTAAGAGCTGAGCCGAAGGCTCTTCGAGCTCTAAGTTTGAAAAAAAAATCTGCGTGAGCGTCAAATAGTAAAAAAAACAAAAAAAAACTGCGTGAACCACCGTTTTTAATGGAAGAGACCCAAGTCAATGCCTATGTAAAGCATTGCTATTTCCGATGCATTTGGCACCCCGGGCGCATGGGCTAGACTTGGCCGAAGGCCGAGCTCACCGGGGACCTCCGTCCGCCATCTTCCTATGTTGTACCAAGATAACCATTGGGGGACTCGCCATTAATGTAACGGCGCATGGATTATCGACAGGACCATGAGAGCTCTCTCTTTCAACCCCGCTTCGTGCAATGGGTTCACTCTCGCGCACCCTTGGACACTCTCACCGGGGGGTTTTGTTTGTCCATTCATTTAGCCTAACCACTTCCTCTAATAGTCGTTTCCACGCGAGCGCCACGTTGAGGCAGAATAGCGTGTTCGCGCCTACGTACCTAGACGCATGATGTCGCTCAAGTTTTGTTTTCACTCCTACGGTCACGATTTGATCCTACAAAACACACACACAACAAATCCAGTTTATAAAACAAGTAATATATATCAAATTTTTTTTTTTAGTAAGTTTATATAAAGTGTGATTGTATCAACCATTTTTGAATCAATCATGCAATCCATTTGTAGTAGATCTAGTTTTACACAAATAAATCTGTGTGATTGAAAATATTTGACCGATTGTTTTTGCTAAACGCTATGTCATGCTTTTTTTTTTCATGCTATACGCGCTCTACGGTACCATCACTTCTGTGGATCATTGCGGTGGTAGGAGAGGGAGAAAGGTTTTATAGTATTTTATCTTTAGTCTAAAATTTCCAAGCGAAGACCTAACTCTCTAAACAAAGCCCTCCCCTTTTGGCTAGTGCTGTATCTACATAAAACGATATAGTTAAATTATGACTAACTTATAAAATAATCAGCCAATTTTTCGATTGGTTCATGCGTTGTTTGGGGCAATTAATACGTTTCAACTTGATTGTAGACTCGGAAATGGAGCAATAAACGTGTACAAGTTTCCAGTTTTGTAAAAAAAAAATATTTTAAAAAATTGCGGTATATCTAGATACCTTGCATCTAAATCCCGTCTAACGTGAAAGCTACAATTACATAATGAAAACTTGTCTAATTTTTTTGACATACGGTCAGAACCATGTATTGTGCAAGCAGCCTTAGAACTTATGCGCTTATGCAATAGAAAACACCAAACTGTAGGAGATGGACGTACAGAAATATAGAGGTGCAGATCCTAGAGAGGAAGTGGAGATGGATTGGTCAGTCTTAGAAAATTTACCAACAACAGAGCTAGACAGGCCTTAGAGTGGAACCCCTAGGGCACAAGACGTAGAGGAAGACCAAAAAGAACGTGGCAACGCAGTGTACTAGATGAAGCCGAGAGGACAGGAATGAGCTGGGAAGCCATTACAAAACTAGCAAGAGACCGTGGAGAGTGGTGTGTTTTTACTGAGGCCCTATGTTCCACGAGGAACGCAAAGGACAGATGATGATGATGATGATATAAAGATAAAATTTTTGAAGAAAAAAAAAGGAAAAGGGTGCAAATTGAAATCTTTGCCTTACGATTAGCGTCATAACTTAGCAAAACTTGTCAATGTTCCTTATACTACACTGTAAGCTACTTCACTCATTGAAGTGTTGTTAAATTTTAAAAATACTGATATTTATTTTTCAGTGCTCAGCAGTAACCCCGCTGACTGGGTTCCTTCAGTATCTACCAAAGCTTACGCCTCTGGAATTCTAGACGTCAAATTTACACTGTCGCCACCTGAATTTCGGTTTACAAAGTTCAAAGTTCAACTACTTAAAAAATCTCACTCGGAAGTGAATTATTACAGAGAGGAAACTTACGAGGGCAAAGTAATAACATATATAAGTTGTTAATATGTTTCTATTGGAGGGTTTCATATGTAAATGTAGAATCTTTAAATAGCTAGCTAGTCCATATTTTAGCTCTGCAGGATCAGTTTTTTTTAAGCTCATCTGTTTGTAGCATAAAAATAATTTCAATTAGGGGGAAGCATTAGGCTTTTGATTTTTTATACCAAGATGAACTATATTGCATTGTAATGTTAAACTAAAGCTTAATTCTATATAATTATTACAATCTCTATTCAAGCTACAATTTCGTGGATTCTGGATTCAGGAACCTGAACAGGTGATCTAAAAAAAAACGGCTTTAAAGATTTTCCTAGAAATTTAACAGTTGATGTATATCGCTGAGAAAATAATTACTATTTCGGTGGCCACATGGTGAAAATTTATGTTCAACTTTTATAATTTTTCAAAGTAAAAAATAAATAAATGTGAATTTGGCTAGAGACTAAATTTAGGTCTAGATCCAGCATCAGTTTTGAAAGGACTATCGCTTTCTTGAAAGGACTATTGCGTTCTTGAAATGACTATTACATTCGGTAATTTCTGAATGTAAAGCATTATTGATTCAAGAGTATAAAAAAATAATGTTATGGAGAAATTTTGCGCATCGTCTTCTAAGTCTAGAATTAAAGGTCTGTCATTGGAATTATTCAATAATATTTTTAAAAGGCGTAGTCAGCCATAATGTACCGATTATTCTATAACTTTGTAAATTTGAAATCACCTTGAGTGTATTGAAAGTATATCTCAGCTTTACTAATATTTTGTACGTAAATCTAATATAGGCTACATCTAGATCCTAGATCTGGAAATATTTTTTAATGTTTTTCTTGTTACTAGTTGGCTACAGTGTATCTAAATTTGGTGTCCTTGACATTGATTATTGTATGGTGAAAATCTTCAATATTGTTCTATACATTATCAATATCAAGTATATTTAGCCTGATTCATTCATTAAAAAAAAAAAAAAAATCTTTTTAACGCAGGTTTAATAGTAGGTCGACAGAACAAAAGACTAATTCTTTTATAATGATTTTAGTATTTTTCAGCCTCTGAACCAGAAGGTAGAGTTCAATTCACAAATCTGACGAGTGATTCATATAGGGTAAAGGTCAGTGGGGATTTAAATCAGTACATGATTCTGTAATTCTATATTTAACAAATATCCCCTCCTGTTTTATTTACCAAAGTAAATCAGTCAAAGTAATTAATAATAATATTAAGGCTTGTCTTCAAGTCCGAAGATTAATGAGGAATGCAGTGTTTCACGTGGGAACGCAGTCCCAGAGGCGACCTACATATTTTGCCACAGCCAGCTTAGGAATAACCACCACGTTACCATTGTCCGCCGGTGGTCGATCTTTCATTTCGCCGCCTACATCTGTCTTCGGCGGTGGATTTTCTTTTGGGCTCAAATGTGTTCCCCGCGGCCTTTATAATTTAGCTTTTCCAATTAACCACAAATGTTAATCTAGGTCTATTATCTATGTTTATCTATGTCTATTATCTAAGTTTATGTTAATCTATGTCTATTATCTCTGTTTATCTAGATTTACTAGTATTCACTAACTCTAGGACTAGATCTAGATGTAGAACCAAGTCGGCCATTTGGGCAGACTGGGCTCTATAGCTTTGGTCAGCAGCCAGTCTAGGAGACGGAAACTCCGATATACCACCTACGGCTATCTGTGCTTCACAGCCTTCTCAGACTTCTGTGCTACTGTGAACTGCATTTAGCTTAAAGAGTGGTATTGGTCTGCGCGAGCCAATTATCACTTTAAAAATACTCTGCGCAGGCTGGAGGCAATGCAGTAATTAGCCCACAAATATTATTATTACTTTTGTTTATCGATGTCTATTAGCTATGTTTATCTATGTGTATTATCTATGTTTATATATGGCTTATTATCTATGTTTATCTAGGTTTAGATAAGATATCTAGGTTTCAAAGAAATAGTGTCTTTGAATACAGGTTCAGGCCAAAGAAGAGTTCAGTGGGCTTGGTGGAAAGTGTCTTTGCTGGAAGTACAATAGAAATAGATTTGGCCCAGGATGTCGTCAAGGCAGATGCTGTGAGAACGCGTGCGATGGAATAATGACAGCGTGGATCTACGTGGGCTGTGCTAGTAAGTAGGAAAGCAAATTACCAATGGTCACACATCTTGATTGGCCACCTTGAAATTGTACACTTCTTAATGAATATCAACCGGAAGTGTTTGAAAAATCTGGCAGAATTTGAAATAATTATTTGTCGCGTTCAACTCGTACTTTCGTGAAAACTAAAACCTTCGGGGTTTGGCTCAAAAACCTGGGTGGACATGGATCTCGAAAACGTCTCTAACGATTTTCCTAGAAATTTGAAAGTTGATATATATCATTGGGAAAAAGAAATGAATTTAAATTTGACCACGGAGCTAGAAAAAAAACTCAAGCGGGTATTTCAGCATGTAGGTCCTATTCATTCAAGAATTTAAAAAAAAATTATGTTCAGGAACATTTTACTCAGCGTCTGCTAAGTCTAGAGCTAAATGGCTATCATTCTTCTGTGGCATTTTACGTCTCGAGAGATGATCTTTTCCCTTTGCAACTTCTTGTGTGACTAAAGAGGCCAATCCTTGATACACAGCTGCGGTCATAGGTTGGGCAGGCGCTATTGCATTATCACCCTTCTTTCTGCTTCTGTTGTGTATGGCATCTGCAATCCGATACCCTTCCTTTATGCTCTCTCTCCATATTTGAATACAATGTGTCAGATGAACAGTTAGTCAGACATTACACATTTAAAACGACCTTCAACCGCTAGATATTTATAATGTTGCAAAAAGGGATGTAATCAGGAGGCATGTGCGTGGAATATTAATGAAAACATCTCTTCATACTATCATATAAAGTACATCACTGGTCGCTTATCTTTACGAGTTTCTATGGCTTCTGATGATAGGAGTACAGACTTTAAAAACAGCTAAATATATATATGGCCTCCTTCAGTCGCGAAGCGACTATGGATCATTTCATGGAAATGAGATGAATGCCTGGACATTAGTTGTGGTCGGAACGATGTCACCCACACGTCAGTTCCGCCCACTCCACGCAGCGGATGTATCCAAAGGAACGGCAGTGCCGATACAGTTTGGGGTCAGCGGCGTCGCAGGTTCTGGCCAGAGTGTAGCACTGGGTGCTTCGAACTGCCTTAGGGTCGCCAGCTCCTGATTTTTCCTTAGGGTTGACTCCCGAAGCCTTTCCCATGATAGCTAAATAAGGGGAATAAAATGTAGTTACTTTTTCTCGGCAATAATCTTTTCTTTCATAGGCGTATTCGGCGAATGGTTAACGAGGATATCATATGGCCAGCACAACTAGCAACTGTTAGGTACAGGGTGCCTTTACTTTCACCAACTAATGTTAGGTACAGGGTGCCTTTACTTTCACCAACTAATGTTAGGTACAGGGTGCCTTTACTTTCACCAACTAATGTTAGGTACAGGGTGCCTTTACTTTCACCAACTAATTCAGGTACAGAGTAGAGTTATCTGAACTCAGGGGCGTCCCTAAAATTCTTGAAACTCAAAATCTCAATCTTCACCGAGATTTGAACTCGAGATCTCTCAGTGCCGAGTACTTTACCACTCAGCCACTACACTCCCATGCAACACTACTGTTTAAGCTTGGTACGTGTGTTTTATAATGCGAGGCCCAAGCTACGTAGTCATTAGTTCTAACGTCCCAACGTGTCCTTGTATCTCAGCGAACTGATCACTTCCTATGTCCCCCAGAGAACCCTGCGCTCAATGGACTCAGCGATTTTAGTGGTGCCACGTTTCTCCCTCAAAAGCTACAGTTCACGGACCAAAGGTTTGGAACTCACTTCCCATTGATCTCAGACAGACAACATGCTACACCACTTTTGAGAAGAACATTAAGACCTACTTGTTTAAAACTTTTTTAGATTAGTTGTTGATTTCTGCTGTCGTGTTTGTGTTTGTAATGTTATTACAGCGCCTTGAGACTACATTGTGTTTGTTAAAAGCACTTTATAAATACAATTATTATTATTAACGTGCCTTTTTTTTGTGGGTTTTTGGTGGTTTCTTTTTTGTTTTTCAAAGATTCAAGAACGGAAAAAGTTGCTACTACAACAGCCTTCCCAGCAGCATCGTACAAAATGAATACCATTCCTGCTACAACATCAAATCAAAATGTTCTTGCTGTAGCACCATCCTACACACGTGACCATGACCCAGCTGCAGGCTCAAGAACAAACGTTTCGACCTTGCGTTCAATTACAAATGAGGCTCGAACAATGATGATGACTGACTCGACCTTCTCCATTACCACCTATAACATGACTGCAGAAATACCCAGAGAGCGTGGTGCCGTAAACACACTCACAATCAATTCAACCTCCGACCCATCTAAAGTGAAGAATAATGATGCCAGCGTGACTCTGAAGTGGTTAATTGCTTCCATTACAGTAGTGGCTCTCGTAACAACTGTTGCCCTCATAATGAGACTTAAAAGAACGAACAGTATCACATGCTTGTATGCAAGTAAGTTAACTGTTTAAATCTGTGCAGTTCAAATAAGAAAAATGTTGTTTTTGTTTTTTTTTACAATGCCTCTATTCAAGTCAAGGGGTGCGGTGGTCGAATGGTTAAGCGCTTGGCTTCCGAACCTGAGGTCCCAGGTTCGAATCTCGGTGAAAATTTTTTGAGTCCACCCAACTCTAATGGGTACCTGACTTTAGTTGGGGAAAGTAAAGGCGGTCGGTCGTTGTGCTGGCCACATAACACCCTGCTCGTTAACAGTTGGCCAAAAAAAAAAAAAAACAGATGACCTTAACATCGTCTGCTTTATAGATTGGAAGGTCTGAAAGGGAAAACTTTACTTTCATTTTTATTCTATTCAAGTCAGAACTTTAAGGAACCTGGAGGCTTGAACCTGGACTCGGATCTCAAAAACGGCTCGAACGGTTTTCCGAGAAATTTAATAGTTGATGTATATCGAGAAGAAAAGAATGACTAGCTCGTTGGCCACACAGGGAAAACTCTAGCTTGACCGTTATATTTTTTCAAATGAAAAAGAAATTTAAATTTGGCATGAGAACGTGGTCTAGATCTAGATCTAACATCGGTTTTGAAAGGATTATCGCGTTCTTAAAAGGAGTACCGCGTTCGGAAATTTCCGAATGCATGATTCAATAGTTTAATAAATTAATGTTCAGTAAAATTTCGCGCATCGTCATGTAGATAGACATCTGTACACCTATCATTGGAATATTATTAAGCAGGGCCGGTCTTAGGCCACTGCAACCTATGCGGTCGCAGTGGGCCCCGCGCTTTCATAGGTCCCGCGCTAATTCAATGTGTAATAATTGAATTGCAAAATCTATACGAAAAATTCCAGGAAATGTCCTGCATTTATTAAAATCTCCTGAAAACTCATAAAAAATCTCCTGAAAAATAGACAAAATTGTCATTTGTGGGTGTCATTTATTACGGAAAACGCCAATCCTACGTGAGATAAAAAAAAAGGGAATCGTTAGTTTTCATGTAATAAAATGTAATAATCAGACGAGTTTTCACCTCAACCGAAAGTTCCAATACCTTATTTACTTTTATAGTCACTGGCATATAAATATGCCATAGGTTGCAAGGTTAGTAAAGTTATTTAATTTGATCGCAATTTTGTACTTAGTAAAGAATGAATAAAATGCAAAGTCGAATTTTTTTCTAATACAAAATCTTAATTTTCACTTATTATCCTTATTCCCTTCTAGACTAGGCCCCGCGCAATCAGTTTCGCATAGGGCCCCACAATAGTTAGGACCGGCCCTGTTATTAAGTATATAAAGCATAGTAGATCTAGGCTATACATTTGGTGGGAAGGGGGCTGGGTAAAAAATGGTCCATTGTTTTTTAGTCTACCATTCATTAGTTATTAAGAGAAAAACAATCGCTCTATACGTTGTATAAAGATGGCATAGTCTTTGAAAAAAGTATTTTCAATGTTTTCTTTCTTCTTTCTTCTGTGAATAAACTCTTAAACATAAATAGGAGTGGAAATACACAAACTAAAATTCAGTCTAACAAATGTATGCAAAGGCTCTTTAACCATTTTAAATTAGTAAACACACTTTTCCTAATCCGCCAGGGGAGATAACTTACATTACATACATGATCGCATGTCAACAAGACAATCTAATGCTATTAAACTCTGTGGTAACTTTTATACCAGTGAAATCTCTCTTTATGTCCCGCAGAGAGCCCTGCGCTCCATGGACTCAACGCTTCTAATTGTCTACATTTATCCCTTAAAAGTTAAAGTTTTCGGGCTTTTTCAATGAATGGACCAAAGTTTTGGAATTCACTCACTTCCCATTAAACTCAGACAAACAATGCTTGACTGCATTCAAAATACACATTAAGACCTATCGTTTCAAAATGTATTTGTAGTACAAGTTTATCTTTTTAACTTTCATGTCTATGTCTGTGAGCCTACATTATGTTAACACTGCTATGTTAAATTAAATTATCATTATTATTCGAACCATCAGGTAGCTTTGATCTGAGCAAGCCAGCCCTGACACTCTGTGTTAAAGAACCACTTATGCCAAAAAATCTAAACGGACCAGTTCTTTCACCCGATCCGAAAGAATCAGTTCTGCCTCCTTGTCCGATCGAATCAACTCTGTCACCCAGTACATATGAACCGGTTCTGTCAGCAGATCAAAACGAATCAGTTCTGCCAACACATCAGTACGAATCAGTCCTGACACCAAATCTAAATGATACAGTTCAATCACAAAGTAGTCTGTATTATGACCCGATTATGTCCCACCATCAGAATGATCAAGCTCTGGCAATCACTCTGCACGAACTAGGTAAAATATGCATCTGTTCATCTACTCGTTCTAGAACGTTTGTTTAACGGAGGCGAATCTATAAATAGCAACTTTTGTGGTGTATCCGGTGTACAAAATTAAGGAAGTTTTGATAAACTAGGCTATATATTTTTAGAACACAATAATTTTTCGTACACTTATGTAACACTGAAAAGTGAAAATGTTTATAAAAAATCCCCCTCCCCCCCCCCAAATGTTTAAAACGTTACGTATCTTTATCTTAGTTAGGGCCCTTACTTTTGTCAAAAGGATTATTACCAACGCATTTAACGTTTGTGCGTTCGTGAAATAGGACTACAGAATCTACTAAGAAAAGTGAACGGATCCTAACTTTTTTGTAGAACATGATACCATTGCTAGCCAACATGTTTGTTTTTATAAAGAAAGTCTGGCTGTTGTTTTTTTTTAAACAAGAACAACAAAATATTAACAAAACTTACGCCATTTTTTTTAAGTGTCAAGAGAAAATTCAAATATCTTAATAATTCAATGTAAGTACTAGATCCTCGGGTTTAAAATAGAACAGTTTTAGGTCAATTTCAATAAATTTTTATATCTTTTCCATCATGTGGCCCGCGACACCAGTTTTTGAAATTAAAATGGCCCGCACATTGAATTAGGTTGGGCAACATTGAACTAGGCTATACATTTTTAGAACACAATAATGTTTCGTACACTTATTTAACACTGAAGAGTGAAAATGTAACATCAAATTAGTAAACAACGACTTGATTACTGTGAATAACTTTTTAGTATTGGGAATTTTCAGGATACATTCACGATTCTAAACAAGGTATAAGGGAGTTCTATTACAAAATCACTAAATAATAAAAATAGCATTTCTACTACAAGAGAATGAGCTTAGACATAATGAGTTTCCGTACGCCGGATACACCAAATAGACCTATGGTAACATTTAGGACATCAAATAAACCTAGCTAACAATTTACGCAATTGTTATCTCCGGATACACCCAAATAGACCTAGCTAACAATTTACGCAATTGTTATCTCCGGATACACCCAAATAGACCTAGCTAACAATTTACGCAATTGTTATCTCCGGATACACCCAAATAAACCTAGCTAACAATTTACGCAATTGTTATCTCCGGATACACCCAAATAGACCTAGCTAACAATTAAGGCTATAGCTATTTCCAGATACACCTAAAATACCAAGGTAACAATTTAGGCCCTATGCCGTACAAGAAGATCTCCCATTCTAAGAATAATTGTATTTAATTTATTTAACGATTAAGTTATATTTGATGATTTTTCTCCAGTCTTTTTACGTGAAATTTATATTATCAAATTTTTGTGTCAGATTGGGTAGAGCTAAAGCCTAATCCAGCTGAGTTGTCAACCAAAAATCTGTACATTATGTCAGCAGACGATCATTGTGATCACGTGACCGTGGTTGAATGTTTGGTGGACTATTTGGAGGTAAGCAAAAGTTTATAATTATATAAACGATGGAACTTTTTTGACGCTTAAATAGCATTGCAATTATCGAATACTTCTTATCTTATCTTATCTTATATAATACAGACGTTACTTCAAAATAGAAGATAATTCCTGTATAGTAACTAATGGTGTGATTACAGTTAAAAATCAATTAAGAGATTGATTTGCGTTGCAATTTTGGTATATGAATTCAGGGATAGCTACACTAGAAAATCCAGTAAAAGCCTCAACGTTGGAAGCAAAAAGATATATTTTGATATTTTTGTTTTTTTTTCGGCACATCGGCACAATTTATGCCATGTCGTGTCCTGAAGCAAAAAGCAGGAAGAAGTAATGATTAAGACAAAAATGTATTCCAGGGGAAATAACAGATCTAATACGAAAGTGTTCTATCCTTTGGAGTAGCCGCTCTTATTTCTTCTTTTTGCCAAAGTGTCAAAAATAGATTTTGTCTGTTCACTATGAAAACAGTTAACAGGAGATAGAGCTGTATAAATCAGTCACCGTGTTAAGGAAAGAAAATACTCATAAGAGTTTTTTAGCGTGCTCATGAGTTTTGAACAATGTCTAATCGATTGTTTGTTTCGTTTCAGCTTCACTGTCACTGTCGAGTTGCGTACTCCCATAGATCGAAGGACATTCATTATTTTGATTTCCCCTACTCATGGTTCCTCAACCGTGTCACCAAGTCTGACCATATCATCTTCGTCAACTCACTGAGGGCCCAGAAACTGCTAGAAGCTCACCTGGAACTCAATTTAGACAAAGCCGGAGATAAAATGTTGAGACCAGAAGATGAACTCTTTTTGAACTGCGTGAAATATATCGTCATGGACAGCCTGGCTCGAGATAACGTCATCAACATTTATTTCGGGAATACCCACACGCAGTTTAAATATTTGAAGTCACCTTTCACCTTTCAAATTCCAAATAGTCTGCCAGAGTTTCTTCTGAAGATTCACGCTCTTACGAATAAAGACAAAACCCTATATAATGTAAGTAGTGACCAGTAGACTATAAACCTATTGTTATTTGTAACTTTAACTTGTGGACTTTTCGATTTCTTTTCTTGTTTTTTTCGGCAGGCACTCACAAAATAAACGAACACAAAATGCGTATTCAACAAAACTGAGAAATTAAGTCTATTCTTTAAGCGGTGGCGGTGTTAATGAGGTTATGCGCTTAACATCCGAACCGGGGAATCCCGGGCTCGAGTCCTGATGAAGAATGGGATTTTAAATTTCGAGATCTTTAAGGCCCCTCTTAGTCCAGCTCTAATAGTTGGGGAAAAGTAAAAACGGTGGGTCATTGCGCTGGTCACATGACACCCTCTTTAACCGTTGGCAACAGAAACAGATGAACTTTACATCATCTGCCCTATAGATTGCAAGTTCTAAACGGGGAACTTTACTATTTTTTTTATTCTGTAAGGATAAACAGGACACGTAAAATATAATAGCAGGACTTACGGCGACTAGGTATCAGTGTTAACATCTGCTAAGACCATTCGGATCCCCCCCCCCCAAAAAAAAGATCAGTAAAGTTATCTTGCCTCCGCATCGCTATACTGTGCCATGTGATTATGCCCCCTCGCCCCAGGACCCTGTTTTCACAAACAATTCTATATTTAGGGTCAACACATATTGGGGCCCCGAGACTTCTTCCAATGACAAAAAGCCTAATTTAAACTTCATCTCTCTCTATCAATACATTAGAACGACATTAATAAAGTACATGTAAAATATAGATAGTTTCAAAAATGTTAGTATTCTTTGAAGGAAACATACAAGTTTAAGGCTCTAATGCAGAGGTTCTCAAACTTGTTTGACCCGGGACCAGTGGCGTAGCTATGATGGGGAAGGAGGTGGGATTTGAAAATCCTCGCGGGCCCCCCAAATGAGTGTTCAAATTTTTTACATTAAATATTACGCCATTATCTCATGTCATGATATCGAATATCACAATGCAGGGGCTTCTAAAGAGGTCAAGCCGCCGGGCCTCCAAATGATGGCAAATTCCTAGCTACGCCACTGCCGGAGACCCCTTTAAATAGTCAAAACGTGACCACGGTGACCTAAGTGAAAAAGCTTTTAGTGAAGTTAGTTTAATTGTATATAATTTTCATCTTTCTGTGGACCCCCTTAAGGCGTCATGTCAACCCCTGGCGGTCCGCGGACCACAGTTTGAGAAACACTGCTCTAAAGAACTCACCAACTGTCCGGCCGCCGCACTCTTCTCTGAAGCAGTATTAGTCCGATACAACGAATTAATAATCCCATGTAAAAGAATTACTTAAGCAATAATCCAAAAATGAAATCACAAATTAATCATACAATGAACTCCTCAATCGAAGAGAAATACTCTCTTCCTACACACTACACGTGTGTCAGCCCGAGTTTCCAACACAGCCACGCAAAAACAAAACATAATAATATTTGTATTCTCATCACCTGACTGGTCAGCACGTGATCAATTTTTGTTTGTTTCTCTTATACTGATAACCTTATTATTCCTATTTTTTTAAACAGAGTCGACTTCCACTATTACAAGAAAACGTCCGAACTTTACATAAAGGATTAGAACTTGTTGAAGCCATAAAATCGTCTGTTCTTTACGAACGAAACAACCCAGGCTGGCTGGAGAATATCTTTGGAGAAGTTGAGACAGAAACGTCCAACGTGCAACAGACAACAAATGTTGTACCAACTTCTCCGTACTTTGTTGATTTCAGGGACTTAACGTTTGATAACAGTAGCTGTGAGACGGTGTCTATTGCTACGGCTGGTGTTAGCTCTCATGTTGTAGTGGATGAAGATACTACTGCAGCTTTAAGTGTTGACCCCCCTTCATTGATCGTGCCATATTCCGATATGACCTCAGCTACAAATGTAAATGCAGCTCTTACTCAAATTAACGAGAACACTCGTATGAATTTGGAAATCAATACATGAATGAAGATTGAACTAGATGCGTGAGTGAATGCTTAACTAAAAAAAAGAGTGAATATTAAAGTAAATTCATAAATGAAGATTGAATTAAATACATGTGTGAAGATTGAACTAAAGACATGTGTGAAGATTGAACTAAATACATGTGTGAAGATTGAGCTAAATACATGTGGGAAGATTGAACTAAATACATGTGTGAAGATTGAACTAAATACATGTGTGAAGATTGAGCTAAATACATGTGTGAAGATTGAGCTAAATACATGTGTGAAGATTGAGCTAAATACATGTGTGAAGATTGGACTAAATACATGTGTGAAGATTGAACTAAATACATGAGCGAAGATTGAACTACAGACATGTGTGAAGATTGAACTAAATAGCATACATGTGTGAAGATTGAACTAAATACATGAGCGAAGATTGAACTACATACATGTGTGAAGATTGAACTAAATTAAATGTTTGAAGATTTAAAATATTGTTGCTATTCAGTGCTGCACATCGCCATCAATAGAACCAAAGATGTGAACCATTTTGTGTACTACCCGAGACAGACATAAAGCACAATGTCTTGGTTTGTGGATTCGAGCTTAGTGGATAACAAGATGCAGACTTAGACTTAGGGGGCCGCTAAAAATTGATAAATTTGCAAAAATGCAGTATAAATTAAACAGTGGGGTCTACCGAAAACCAGAAAACATGGCAAGGGGCCTACGAGACAAACAAGTTTGGGAACCACTGCACAACATAGTTGCTTTTGCCTGAACATGGGCATACGACTTCATCGTTTGTATTTACACCAGGGAATTGTTCCACTGCACCATTCCTCGAGGTAAGCCACTAGTCGACTGCGCGGTGTATTTTTTCTTTGTGGACTCCTAAGCAGCGACTTTGTTCTTTTAATTTTTTTATCAGCTATTTCAATATCATAGGTAGTACATAGGCTATCTCTGGTAAGGCATCAGTCAGAGTAAGAGCGGCTTACTCTCAGGAAGGTTCGGGTTCTTGGTATAACTTCTTAACATATCGTGTGCATAAAGGATACAACTAATTTTAAAGGGAGAGAAATGTCAGTCTCATATTGTCCAGAGACAAATTTGGTTCTTGTAAACATGTTAGAATGGTATTTTATTACTTTTAGAAAAATATTTTTAAAAAATTAACTTGCTAATAAATCAAGGCTGTAGTTATACTGATATACATTTTTTTCAAATATTGCATCAAATATGTTTAATTTTTAAACCTATTTCTAAATTACAGGATTTAAACAATCACCTATCATTGACGCCCATTTGTCTAAAAGTAATACATAAAAGACAAATGGATTTTGTGGTCAGGTATCACAACAAGGTACCTTGATAGATCGTTAATAATACTTTTCAATAATACAATCATTACACTGAGAAGTTATGACAATAGTTTAATAATTATTAAGTTGTTTATTATAAACTTTTTTTCACCATAAACTATACTATGGTATAAAAAAAAGTAAACAAATACATAATCTCCCCCCCCCCCCAAAAAAAAAAAAAGAAAACTAGTTTTATTAAATGTTTGGGTTAGGGTTATCTGAGGGAGGTTGGGACTAGGAAGTAAACTATCTTCAACTTTGAAGGAACATCCGAAGCATGTCAAACATTTTACAAGTTTGCCAACACTTTGTATGTTTATTATATGATTGGATTTTATAAAATCGATTAAGGACGTAATTATCTTTGTCTTTTGAAGTAACGTCTGTATTTTATAAGATAAGATAAGCAATTTAATGACTCGCATCTCTGTCGAAGAAGTTCGTGGCTATTGAAATGTCCAGTAGGCCCCTTGATTATCTCACCTGGCAGTATGGTATGTACCCTAGACTGTCTTCTCTATTGCCCTCTGTCGCCTTGTGGGAAGCTTAGGAGAGGGTGTAATAATCTCCATTTTGAGGAACCTCCAAAACATGTAAAACAAAAGAAAAAGCTCCCAAGGTAGCTCTGTACATCCGCATCCTTAAATACCAGCCTTCCCATAAAAGTAAAGTTTCCCTTTCAGACCTTGTGGTCTATAGGGCAGATGATGTAAAGGTTATCTGTTTCTGTGGCCAGCACAAAGACCAACAACTTTTACTTTTCCCCAACTAATGTCAGTTAACCAATAGAGCTGGGTGGACTCAGAAGCTCCCCAAGATCCTGAAATAAATAATCCCAGTCTTCACCAGGATTCGGAAGCAAAGCGCCTTACCGCTCAGCCACCGCGCCTCAATCCATCCCATAAGATACATATATGTTGGCCTCCTTGAGGCGTAGAACGACTATGGTTCATCTCGTAGGGCACTCTTTCATGTGACTGTAGAGCCCCATTCTCGAAAGGCAGGTTAAGGTGACATTCGCTTTGGTTGTAGAGGAGCCAGAAATTTTTGGTTTGGCACGCTTTTCTTCCAGGGCTGTGTCCAATGCCTTTTCTGTCCATAGCTTCTTTTGGTCACCATATAAATAGCCTATAAATGAGATGTAACATTATCAATGAATGCTTTGACGATGTGCGCAATATTCTCCCCTTCTCTGAACCAAAGTCTGTGTGTTGAAGGCCAAAGGGAGAACAATAGCCTCGCTTGAGACGAACTCGAAAAAGCGTTTCAGGATTTTAAAATTGTTGAACAGAATTTGATTTGCTTGGTCAGATCAGCTCTAAATTCATTTCAGAATATCTAGAATTTTTAGTTTTATCTTTCGGATTGATTTAATAATTTCAATATTTTTTTTAAACTTCTGCATTCATTGTATTTCTGAATTTAGACTTGATAACTAACAGGCAGGAAAAAAAAACATGTTTCGCGAAGATATCGCGTATGAAATGGAAGTCGTGAAAAGAATCTGAAATAGAAAGAAATGACAGAAAACAAATGATTCAGAATTGTGTAACTGACTTTGAAGAAAGATCGTGTAACAGCACGATCTGTGACAGACACTGTAAATGCACATTTTGAGACGTGGCGTTGATATTGTGTGACGCGTATGGCTATTACACACATGAGGGACTAGTCACTACTACTGTGTCGCGAATGCGTAGAATGCTGGGTTCGTGCTTCCTGGAGTACTCTTGACACGTGACAAACATAGATACTACAGGTTGACTTAAGACCGTTTCAGCAGACGAAAAATAAAGTTTATTTGATAAAAATAATAATAATACTGCACTCCTTGTCAATTACACAAGTCTATAAGAAACAATCCTATCCGCATAACAGCAGTATCAAATATATCCAATACGTTAAACCAGAGTAGATTACAAATAACGTCCGCATCTCAGCGGGTAACACTGTACAGAATAATACAGAATAACTACTAGAAATACATGTCTCAAAAAGACCACTGTCATCAACTTCCATAAAGTTACTACCTAACTGAAATTACTACTCGACTTTCTAAGTCCCTACTGTCCGTCCCGGACCAAAAGATACTACTTGACTGACCGGTCCAAAGGATACCACTTGACTGATTTGACTGAACTAAAAGTCAATTTTAATAATTCTACCTCCTGTTTCTATATCAGGAGTTCCACTTGTCTTTTAACCTCTTAACCCGAGGTGAACATTTAACAGGCAATGTCAACGAGACTGTGACAGACACCACAAATATTTTTCCAAGAGGTCTTTTACTTTTCCAAAAATTAACCAACTTTGTCAACTGGTATATCACGTGCTGTAGAGGTCGTTTCAAGAGGTTTGCATGGAAACAAATCTTGAAACTCGCCATTATGCATATATCTCTCAAGAAAACCACTAATTGTGAACAATTTAAAACGTCTGTGGACTCATCAAGCTGGATGCTAAATATTGGAAAAGGAGCAGGCATCATTTCCTGAATTACCTGATTGATAATATCAGAATACATTTCAACTAATCTCCTGTGAACAGTGTCATTAGATATGGAAATTGCGCTAAATTTATAAACGAATTCGGCTACAATCATAACTCATGCAATGTACTTGTCCGTTGACAAGAACTCCTTGGTAATGGTGTGAGATGTCATAGCTCTGGCAATTCTGAGAGCCATAACATTTTTTCAGCTTCATACAATCGGCAGATAGAACTTCATTACAATTCCTGCTTTAAACTATTGAAATAAAACATACCGCTAAAAATTGTTCTAGACGTAACTAGATCTTCTTCATAGAAATCTTATCTTATCTTATAGATTACAGACCTTACTTCAAGGAAGATAATTACGCCCTACACATTTCATGTGTCCATCTAGTCATGCATGTTTATCAATGACCTAAACTCTGCTATGTCGTTATTTTTTCTGGCTGCTCCGTCCCGCATTGGTATTACCAGGCATTTGATGGACAGTAATTACAGTTATTGAAAAAAGTATTTTGCAACAACGAAGATGTGGCCCTTAACAACTATTACCGAATAACAATTATAAAAACAAATATTAAAAAGCAAAGAATCAACTACCAATAAATATCATGTATACCTTCAAACAATGAGGTTACATTCTCTTAAAGTGCCATCCGTATCCTCTGGGTATATGTCCGTGTTCTTAGATCTATATCTGTTTTTCCAACTTTTTATGCAATCTGAATAATCTCCATTCCTATAGCATTACCAATATAAGTGTATATCAGCTATAGTAGGCTACAATTACTACAGTTAGAAGCAAAGAAAAAGCTTCCGATGAAAAATAGCAACAACAAAATAATCAAATTTTCCCATGGTATTAGGCGAGACCTGGCAGACTCCAAAGGGGATCGCGATCCACAGGTTGAGTATCCCTGGTCTAAATCGACCACCGTCGGAAAATGCTTATGTCTGCGTTGATATGTGGCAAAATATGTAGGTCGCATCTGGGGCTGCCTATCCACACAAACTACTGCTCTCCTCGTTAATCTTCGGAAAAGCCTTATTATAACACCGGAATATTCAAATTACATGAACTTTAAAAGAGAAGATAAGTACGTGTCTAAGTAGGCTATTAATCTAGTCATCATGTTAATTGATAGACTTCAATTTAGTTCTTCTAAACTCGCTGGTTTTCATGGCTGTTTCAGGCAACCCATTCCATTTTCCAAAAACCTTTAATGGCACTGTGGAAGGAGTAGGCGAACTATGTTCGAACATGGAATAAAGCATGTGCATTTCTCTTTGTGCCTATATATATATAGTTCGCCCATCGTAGTTCGATGATGACCACTTTGTCATCCAGGGGGCTAAGGGCTTTGCACTGGGGTTTTGTGCCTCCTCGTGTGGCTGGTGAGACCTATGTGAGCCCGGAATGTTCGGCCGCACACTGGGCAGGTTATTCCAGCTGGAGCTAGTGTCGTTTGCCTTGCTTTTCTTCTCTGGCGTTTTTCTTCTGCCAGCGTTGTTCTTTTTTCCTCAGCAACCTGTGCGCCAGTTTTCACAGCGCGATGCTCTGTCATCTGCCTCTGTCTCCCAGGTGCCTTCAGAGAAGCTTTGAGGGTGTCCCTGAAGCGCTTTCTTTGACCACCTTGCGAGCGCTCTCCTTCTCTTAGTTGGCCATACAAGAGTCGTTTAGGGATGCGGTGGTCTTCCATTCTGTAGACGTGACCTGCCCATCGCGGCTGGAACTGCATCAGGATTGTGTGGATGCTTTGCAGACACGCTCTTCGAAGGACTTCTGTATCTGGTATTTTGTCTTGCCATTTGACATTTAGTATTTTTCTCAGACATGTCATGTGGAAGTGGTTCAGTTTCTTTGCATGTTTACTGTACACTGTCCATGTTTCTGAGGCATAGAGCAATGTAGGGAGAATGACGGCTCTATAGACCCCTAGCTTTGTGTTTGTAGTGATACCACGTCTGTTCCAGACATTTTTAGACAGTCTGCCATAGGATGCACTGGCCTTGGCGATACGCAGGTCGATTTTACTATCGATTTTTCCATTTCTGGAGAGTGTGCTGCCAATATATGTGAATTTGTCCACTGCATTTATATCCTGTCCATTTATAGTGATGCTTGGATCCGAGTAGGCTTTCCCAGGAGCAGGTAGATATAAGACTTCAGTCTTGTTCGTATTGATGGTAAGGCCAAAGTCTGAGCATGCTTTTGAGAAGTCTTTGTGCCTATACCTACTGGATGGCTGTCTTATCTTATATAATACAGACGTTACTTCAAAAAAGAAGATGATTACGTCCTATCCGTCATACATTTAGTCATGCATATTAATCAATGACCTGAATTCTGCTAAATCACTGGTTTTCCTGGCTAGCTCACGCAACCCATTCCATGCTCTAATAGCACTAGGGAACAAAAAGCAATTGTACAAATTTGTCTTATCATATGAAATGAGGAATGTGCCTTTATCTTTGTGTCTGGTCGGGATAGTTGCCTGGTCGTGCGGTATGCGCACTGGACTGTCATTAGGCCATCTAGGTGGTCCCGGGTTCATACCTTGCCCGCTGACCCCCCCCCCCCCAAATCCGGTTTTTCGTTGGGCTAGGATGTAGATTAACTTCAACTCTGACGGAACATCGGAAACAAGTAGGCTAATACATTTTCCAAACATGATATCCGTGATAATAGACACCGCTCTCATTGATCTTTTTGATCAAAAGAGAAAAAAACTTAAACGGAGGAAAAGTAGAAATATTTTCGTTTCAACAATTGACGTTTCTGAGGCTGCAGACATTACTGGAGACTGATTTTATGGCGACAGCTTGCCGCCCAATGCACTGAACCGTGCAGGGAGATCTAAGACAAAGTCTACACTTAAAGTAACTGAAGTGCCATCTTTTTAAATTTGTGATTAAACGTTTTTTTAAACTGTGTTAAACTGATAAAAATAATAAATAGACAGAATGTCACAGAAGATAAAAAAAGCCATCATTGGCATCATGATCATAATAAATAATAATTATTATTCTACTAACTACACTCTACAGTATCAGTATGAATAGTATGAGAACTACTCTAGCTAGATCAATAGACTGAATAGATCTGATGACACTGATGTATTGTAATGTCAGTAAAATGAGACAAATAAAACAAACCAGTGACTTAGACTTATCTGAATTCAGCCCTCAGGTCATTGGTTAATATTAAATATGCATGACTAAATGTAAGATGTGTCACGTAAATCTTAATCATCTTCTTTTTTGAAGTTGCGTCTATTATATAATTATAAGATAAAATCTAGATCTAGAGTCAAGTGCGAAGTTCGAGCGCATTAAGCCCGCTGGCAGCAATTTTCAAGTTTGGATTTTTATAGCACCGTAACGGTCTGATCTATGAAAAAACTGATAGTATCTCTGAATTCCTCATCCTTTTTTCTATAAAAATAGATTGGATTTAATGTACCACTAGGCTTAGTTAAAATTAAATACGAAGTCAAAGAGGTGTAGGGTAAGTATCGCTAAGCGTACTTTTCCTCGAGCGGATTTTTTTACCCAGTTAGTAAGCTCGATCGGGTTGATGGAAGGTTCGAACAGATCAAAGAAAATATATATAAAAACATGTTTTAATATTTAATTTTTACTATAAAGTCATTTTCTTTTTACTCCAGCGCAAGAACAGCATCCATTGCACCATTTCCCACCCTCCACAACTTCAAATAGTCTCTTTAAGCTGATGAGCAATCAGACTTAAAAATAGCCTTAAGCCCATTACCCATTTCCTTCACTACCGGGTAGTAAAAAAGAATAACTCCACACCTCCTGAGTTTGACCTCACCATGAACTTAGCCTTTACAAGGAAAAGAAAATAGTATGTGTAGGAAGGGAAGAAAAAAGGTGCATGCGCAGTAGCAATATAGTAGTAATTTGGTAAACATTCAAATACAAAAGTTTTAGCAATAAAAAGTGAACTGTTCGAACCTCTTGACAAATCGGGGCTGCTCGAACTTCGCACTTTCCTATATGTCTAGAATATAAAAATTAATAAACTTCAAATTTTAAAGCTTTAAGTCTAATTCGATTAAGTGCTTTTGTAGAGCTTTTTTTTTTTTTGTATGTTGTGTGGTTTGTTTTGTTTGTCTCATTACAATACATCTATTGATCTAGATAATAATTATATTTCTTATACTTTTTACATTTTTTTCTTATCCTATAAAATACAGATGTCTGAGATATTACTTCAAAAAAGAAAATGATTATGACACATGCATATCTCTAGGTCAGTCTAGTCAAGGCAAGCATGTTTGATGTTAATCAATGGCTTAAAATCTGCCTAGTCATTGCATTTTCTGGCTGATTCAGGCAACTCATTCCATGATCTAATAATAGCACTGCAGTCTACATTATTATCATCATGATTATGATTACAATTTAATCCAGTTACTAGATATCTATCTACAATTTAAATTTAGTTTGAGTTTGGACAACAAAAGTGATTACACTTTAGAGTAAAATCAAGATGAAAATTCAAGATAGATCTATATTTTTTATATATATATATATTTATACAGGGTCAGTAGCACTTTTCCAAGACAAAATTTTAGGAGTTTTTTTAAGGATGAAATAATATATATTATATGTGTGTGTGTGTTTTGTCTGTTTGTGTGATACATTGTAGACTTGATTTTGGAAATAATAAAGATCTTGCCAATATCCCACCCAGAACAGAATCATCATCATCAGCTGTGGCATGTCCACAGAAAATGTAATGAAAGTTATCTTTTAAACAAGTAACAACTTGACTCTATAGATTCTAACTATATTTTAAGTCACTAAAATTCGCAGACTTTCACTTTTTACAATCCTAGTAATTTAGGCCAATTTAGCATAAAACTAGAGTCTAGATCTAATTTGTGGACTTTTCACGGCTGTGTGTCAATTATCTTCACTTGATTTAGCTTAAATTTAGAATCTAGCGTATTTGTAGAGTAATCTAGACATTAGGTTATCGAGATCATTAAATTGACTAAAATGTACGGAGTTTTCAGGTTAGGTGGGAATTATCTAACTAAGAATTAACTCTAGATACTTTAAATAGGTAGATCTAGATGATTTACGGACTTTCCACGAGAAGTCACTTTTACTGTTACAAGAAGATTTTAGGTGAGGGAGGGCCCGGAGGGGTGTATCCTACGCATTAGGCTGGTAATTGCTCAAATTATAGTCAATAGTCACTACACACTAAATCTAGTGTGTCTTCGGTCGTAACAATAAAAGGAAACAACCATTTCAGAATGCCTAGTTACGCTGTTGTTTTTTCCCCCACATTTTTTGCATAAAATAAGCAAAATTATATTTTTTTAAAATATTGGGAACAAAATTTTAGGAGAATTTTAGGGTTTTAGGAGACTTCATTTTTTAGGAGCGCTACAAACCCTGTTTATATTTTATATTATATTTATTTATATTTTTATATTGACCCTTTGATCCTTAAAAGTGTGTTGTAGTCTGATTAAAATAGCTCTTCACACACAAATGAACTAAAGAAACAAAAAACTCACTTGCACCAACTCTGTGCATTGTTTTTAAAAATGTACAAATACATTGTGTCTCTTTAAAAAAAAAAATTTCTACAGATCTGGAGCAGTCTGACTCCTTACTTACTTAGACTTAGATCCTTCTTTGCTGCCTCATTGAATCCATCCAGCTCTAATGGGTACATGACATTAGTTGGGGAAAAGTAAAGGTGGTTGGTCGTTGTGCTGGCCACATGACTCCCTCGTTAATCGTAGGCCACAGGAACAGATGACCTTTGCATCATCTGTCCTATAGACCACAAGGTCTGAAAAGGGAATAAGAATAAGATAAAGACATTCTAGTCTAAATGACCCAGAGGACAACAGGGGATTGTTCAAACCCAGATCAATCAAGACAAAAGTCCAGAGCAGATAGCAGACAGCTGTCCTGACCAGGCAGCCATCTATTAGCTTTATTTATTAATCTATCTTATTTTGCAAAATACAAGGCAAGCTTATCCTGAATTCTATGTTATATACATTATAATTCAAAACATACTTTAAAAATGTACTTTTATTTCATTTTATTGGGAGAGGGTGAAAAATAGACACAGGTATTATGAATCAGGTACATTACTGCACTGTTCTAGTGTGAATATGTATAAAGAATATTGAATGATCAATTGATCATCATGTGCTTTAAACTTTGAAAACCATTAACATTTATGTAAATTTACTGTACTTTCATAATATGTACTGTTTAAAAAAAACTATAAACGAATGGCTTGTTTGTTTGCATTGTTAACTATTTTTATCAAGTGCCTTTTGAGTGTGGGAGGAATCAGCCATGAAAACCAAAGTCATAGTAGAGTCAAAGGAATCAGCCATGAAAACCAAAGTCATAGTAGAGTCTAAATCTCTAATTAACATGCACGACTAGACTGACCCATGGATACACGTAGGGTATAATTATCTTCTTCTTTGAAGGAATGTCTGTATATTATGAGCTTAGGTTCTAAATCTTACACAGGTTTTTAACAACAGAAACTTTTCCCTGATACAAATATGGCGATTTCTTTTTCTTGCACAGAAAGACAAAACAAGAATGAGTACTAGATCTACTGACAAAGCATCTTTGAAATCTCCTGTCCGACACTTTGCAGATATATTTGATGTTGTTCCAGCTCACTCTCAGTGTGTGTCTCCAATTTTATCAACTCAATTTGATAGATCTGAAGCTAATGACACCCCAGTTAAACTCAGAAAAATCTCTAAAATCTTTTCTCATGCTGCAGCAAAGGTGAGACAGGAAGGCAGGAACCTAAAAAAAGTGATCTCTGCCATTGAAGAGCCTGACTGCAGAAAAAGAATGAATGCAATAGACAATGACAAGCAGACAATAAATAATGCAAGAAATCTGTATCTGCTTCCAAGGTCCCCTTTTTTCCTTGTGCATGAACTTTTATATCATAATCCTTGGCAACTTCTAGTAGCTACAATATTGTTGGAGAATACCACAGGTAATATAAGTTAACTTGTGAGGTCCAGGATAGAGTACTGTTAATGTAAGGTTGTAAGCCTATCATTTGTTTATATTGGATAAATAGATTCTGATGTAACCACAATGAAGACCATCTCAGTTGAAGTTAGAAAAGCAGCTGGATACCAAGCAGAAAGATGTTTTGTTTTTAGGTTAAAAAAAAGAAAAGAAAGAAGTTCCCTTTCAGATCATTTGGTCTATAAGCAGTTGATGTAAAGGTCATCTGTTTCTGTAACCTACGGTTAACGAGGGTATCATGTGGCCAGCACAACGACCAACCACCTTTACTTTTCCCCAACTAATGTCAGGTACCCATTGGAGCTGGGTGGACTCAGAGGGGCCCAAGATCCCAAAATCAAAAATCCCAGTTTGTACTGGATGAATAGATTTTGATGTAACCACAACAAAAAATCCCAGTCTTCACCAGGATTCAAACTAGCATCATCTCCTCTATGATAACATGTTACTATGGTAACATCCCAATATACACACAAGAGAACTAAGTTTGTTTTTCATTATCTAGCCAAAATATATTTTTTTTGTATTTCTTGTTTTTTTCTCTGTGGCAACTTTTTGTCAAAGAAGACACCTCCTTTATTTTTTTTTCACTTGACTAACTTTCCACGTTTACCTTCGCCTCTCATTTCGTTGTAGGGGTGCTGTAACCAAAGCCCTCCACTTTTTCCTGTCAGCAGCTGTTCTTAACGGGATATCAAGAGAGAGGCTGGTTCATTCTTTTACATTGTCCAGGCAGGTTTTCTAGGGACGACTCTTTAAAGGATGAATGTTTAAGTCGAGTCATATCTTAAATATGATTGAACCAGCTCAGCTTTTGTCTTTTCACAAGATTCAGGAGTTCCTCCTATTTGCCAGCCAAAGTGTTGACTTGAAAAAGTACAAGCTCATTTGTCTTCTATTCTGGTATCTGCTAACCAGCGATTTAGTGAAAAGTTTGAATTCTTCTTTCAGCCTCTGTATTTAGTTTTCAACTTTTACTTACAAGAATGTAAAATGCTGATCATTTCAGCCATAACAAAATATTTTGTAACATATGTAGACCAAGTGTTTGTTTTTTACATTTTTAAAAATATTATTTAACACAGAGTGTTGTTGTTTTTTTACTGTAATAAAGCTCATCAGAAAGTTGTTCCTGTGATTTGGAAAATTTTAAACCATTGGCCGACTCCAGAGTTAGCATCCCAAGCTGACCTGAATCAAGTGGCTCATTTTATATTTCCCATTGGTCACAATTATCAAAAAGCTGAGGCCATCATTAACTTTTCAAGTAAGACTTTTTTTTAAATGTGAGACAGATGTCTTGAACTATTTCTAATTTATTAGTTTTTAAACACCCAAAAAATTTTAAGGTTTTCTGAGAAAGTGACATTTAGTTGTCTGAAAGTGACATTTGTCTGTGTGATAGTGACATTTAGTTGTCTGAAAGTAACATTTGGCTGTGTGAAAGTAACATTTGGCTGTGTGAAAGTAACATTTGGCTGTGTGAAAGTAACATTTAGTTGCTTACATTAACACTGATCAATGGAAACTAAAGTTAGATTCTTTCTTCTTCTTAGTAACTGTCATAAGAGTTGAGTTGAAGACTCTTGAAACTCTAGGCCAATGGTATCTGCCTCTCTGAACAAACTGTTCTATCTGGAAGGAATCAAAGCAGATGCAATTTGTTATTTCACTATTGCCAATGGCTTGTATTCCAAGTCATAGGACACCTGGGAAACTCCACCATATTCCTCCTCTGTGCTACATCAGTCATCTGGGTTCTCTCGAGGCCCCTTAAGAAACTATGAATAGTGACATGTTTGTTGGGGCTCTCACCTGAGCAATGGACTTGGTTCTTTAGGCACTTCAGGAGGGGTTCTGTTTTGCTTCCCTATTGGCTTAATTGTCTCCTCCAGCAAGTTTTCACCTGGTTGCTGGGCGCTGCATTGTCCCAGAAAGTTAGATTTCAGTTTAATAATTTAACTTGCTTTACTTTTTGTTTTCTAATGTACTCCAGATGATTACTTGACCAAGAAGTGGACATATCCAATAGAGCTGAAAGGGATCGGACCATATGGCAATGATTCCTACAGGATATTTTGTATGAACGAATGGTTGCAGGTATTGCAAAATTAAATGTTATTATCATTGCTGTCTTTTCATTAATTGAATGCATGTCATGAAAGTATCACAATTTAGAGAAAATAAGCTAACAAGTTGTCACATGATAATAAGTGATAATCAACTTTCTTTTTATTGTATTGTTACGAATCTCACTATCCAGGCTCTCTGCAAACTGCACCTTACACCACCAACTTAAAGAACTTGACAACTCAGGGCTCCAAAGTAACGTAACAGTTTAATGTCCAATAAATTACAGCCAATACTGAACAATTGGCAATACGTAACACAGGCTGTACAAATATCTCTCCGTATCAACCGTACCGCTGTATCAACTCTTGCACTGGCCTATCCGTCTCATTCCGGGCTTGCACTGGGTTCAACAGTTCAGGACTGACTTCACACACTGGGCTCGTTGTGTCGGACTCGATCACAGACCAAGATCAAGATTCCGTTCGTCTCAACTGTACTTGATAGTACTCCGCACTGGTCCGTCGTAATGCTCCGTACAGAACCACACCGCTGAACTGTGCTGTAGTTGACCGGGCTGTAGTGAACCAGGCTCTCAAGCTTCTCTAAACCTTCTGTTGTGAACCGTCTTGACTGTGACATATCCCCTTTTTATATAGGGTCCCTAATGGCCTTCTAGAAGCGGACTACATCACATGACTACATCCCTGGTGACGCTCCTGAGCTCGGTTCACGACGGCGACCCTTCCCTAACCATCATGTTGACACTCGTCTCAGCTGACCATCGTAACTCATCACGGTTGACCGCTTGTCTAGCGCTAGCCTGGGGCGATTTGCGTCGGCTGACTACTCACATACCACTACCCCCATCTGTGCCACCACCAGGTTTATAACAGTATAAACAATTTTAATTTTCCTAAGAGAACTAAAAATGGCAAAGGTATTTAAAAATAAGCAGAGATCATTCCAATAAAAAATTCTTGTTCTTTGCTGCATGTTGGAGAAGCTAATGTTATAGAGGTTATATATATATATACAAGGGAAGACGGGGGTCAGTCAGTAAGTTTGAAGCTTCTTGTAAAGTCTCATTGTGTGAATCTATTATTGAAATGACGTTATATTGTTATACAGCATGTGTTGAATCTTTTCATGATTTCTACTTGAGGAATTAAACTGTTTTCTTTCATTCTGTTATCTTTTGACCTTTAACAAAAATTCCTAGGCAGACTTAGACATTAGGGTTGCCTGAGTCTGCCAGGAAAACCAATAACTTGGCAGACTTAGACTTGTGGTCATCAATTTTCACTTTTGAAAATACAAAAATGTTTTCACCAATCAATTCCATTGTAACACTTGTAAAGTTTGATGGTTGACAAGTTTCTGGACTTTGTCCCTCCAGAGAAGTCAGCCTGACCTATTTGTACAGTCTTGATGTTCCCATGACATTTCCCATCTATTTATTTGATTTTACTTTAAACAGGTTGAACCATCTGATAAGAAGTTGAAACGTTACTGTAATTGGTTAAAGTCAAATAGTGAACGATTTGGTTTGATGCCTACCAAATAAGTTGAGCACTGCTGGTAAGGGATTTTTTCATGAAAAAAAAAATTATAATAGTTATTTTCATTTATAAGGAAAAAGTTTTTTTTCTTAAGAATTATGTTTTTTTAACAAATTTATTGAAACCAAAAATCTGTTTTAATAAATGTGTGAGCTGGGATAATACAATAGTGTTCTATTGATGGCTACATGGGGGTGTGAATGTGCTCTGGACTGCCATCTCAATTATCTCAGGTTCAAACCCTGCCCACCCAATCCTCCCATCTCATTCTGCAGGAGGTTTGGACTAAGGTGTAATTATCTTCAAATCTGAAAAAACATCCGAAACATGTAAAAAAAAAACGAGACAACATTATGTAAAGCTTATAGCTTGAAATGGGCTGCCTGAGTCAGCCAGGAAAACCAATGACTTAGCAGAATTTAAGTCATTGATTAACATGCATGAGTTGATTGAAATGGTACATTAGTAGGACGGAATCATCTTCTTTTTTGAAGTAACAATTTTGTAAGATAAGATAAGAAGAAGGTAGTATATGCTTGCAATGAATAAATCAGAAACATTAAATTGTAAAATAGTTCTCATCAAAGTTACTACTTTATATCTTAATAAAATTCTTCAGAGCAAGAATCAATGCAAAATGTAATAATTTTTGTTTTCTTCACATTCCCAGTGTTGATGGACACAGAAGCTTGAGATGTTGCAACACCAATCTGCAAGTCCTTAGAGAGTGTTGATGGACACAGAAGCTTGAGATGTTGCAACACCAGTCTGCAAGTCCTTAGAGAGTGTTGATGGACACAGAAGCTTGAGATGTTGCAACACCAGTCTGCAAGTCCTTAGAGATTTTTAAGTTGTTTTATTGTGAACTTGCTCCTATTTGATATTTCTACTTTCTCTGAATGTTTGTCTTCCTATGTTTCCATTTTTTCTAGTCCATTATTTATCACATTTGACAATATTTTAAGTTGTTATATAAATCAATTGCTGGCAGCTGACGTGATCATTGTTCTTTTATTTTTCTTGTTTAAATCAAATTTATCTTATGTAATACAGATGTTACTTCAAAAAAGAAGATGATTTATGTTATGATGAAATAGTGAAATCATCGGTATTTTTTTTTTTGGATGGGACTATTTTCTTAAAGCAGTGCTTTAATTTTATTTCATTGGCGAGCTGTCATTGTTGTTACTTTACTGTGTTTTAACATGAACACAAATTATGAATGAGAATTCTTTTCAAATTCCCTTTTTTGGTTTTATTTTTGTCTATACATGTTGGGAGCAATAAAATCCTCTGATAATGTATAGGTAAAGTATGGCAAGCAGATGAGTCTCTTGGGAATGTTTGATTCTTGATATTCGAATGGAAATTAAAAATGTTTTTTTTTTAAACAGACTTCTACACTATGTCTTTATATATACCAATACCTTTAAGTTGAAAAGGATAATGAGGCAGCCTTAATAAATCTGGACATCTTACTGTTCATCAAAATTTAATTTAAGGCTGTAAAAAAAAAAATGTTTTTTTAATCAAGCATGTAGTTGAGCTTGATTTTTTTTTACCTCAGATCTGCCGTCCACCTCTTCGAAGTCTGTATTTTATTTATCTGTTTTATATTGATTGTTTTTTTTATTCTTTTTTTTGTTTTTTGGTTAAATTGCCAGAAAACACGTCCATTTAGTATTTTATTTGTTAAACAAATGTAACAAATAGGGTACATTTATTCATGTTTGGTTGCCAGATGTACAAATACATTTGAAATTTCTATAATACACTGCTAAACAATACAGTTTGATATTTAAACATGCAAGCTTGACAGACTAAATTTCCTTATAAAGACAACTGAAAGTAGTCTTTAAAGCCAAACAGTGGTTCTAAATGTTAAAACTCTGTATGATTATTAACTTGGTCACAATTATTTTGATTTTGCAGCTATACTTATCAATCATTATGGTTTAAGGAAATTACAATTTCAATGTCTAGTTATTTTCTTTTAATTTTTGTTTTAATTCTCAGACATGGACAAAATTTGTTTGAAAAATTTACTTTTCTTTTGCATATTTCAAAGTGAGCAGAAGTCTGCTTCATAAGACTTTATTTTGTTTTTGTGCAGATTGGTTAGTATTTTTTTAGAGCTGTTCTTTCATTCCAAGAAATCTGTTCTTTGATCAAACAACTCAAGCAGCTCATTTCAAATTGTTTTTTAATTATTACACACAAAAAAAAGGTGCACAAATGCTATGTTTTATTTCTTTTTATCTTGTGATCACTTAGTTTGATTGTTTTATTGATCGCTTATTGGTATTTTAAAAATATGATATAATTACAAATTTAAACACAGAATTTATGAAAATGTTTTTTATTTCCTATGAGCTATTTTCCTCTTCACAGCATTTTTTCCCCATTAAAAATAACTAAATAATTTGTTTGTTCTTTTGCTGTTGTCAGAACATTTGGTTTCAGTTTTCAATGTTTTTAAATGCATCATCTGTTACTGTAATTAATGGTAGTATAATAGACCTTGAAAATTCTATCTTGCTTTTGAGTTATCAAAGTCAGGGGAAATAAATATAACAATACTTTTTTTAAAAGAAAACATTAGTTTATCAAAGAGGAATAACTCCACATTTACATTTTACCTTTTTTAATAAAAAAAATAATTACTATATAATTATGTAATAATGTTACTAATTGGTTAATTTATTTTTAATTTATTCATGTATTTGTGACAATGAATAATTTGTGTAAGGTTTCAACTTGATCCAAGGATGGGAGTGGGATACATTTGTAACAGAGTGAGTTGATAGAAGCTTTGTGGAGAAAATAAGTATCCCAAATACTTTTTAGGTGCTCAAAATAATATTGAACAACTTCATCAGAGAGATAAGTGGGAAGCGTGGTCGAGAGGCTAAGTGGGCTTGAACTTAGCTTGGCTTGGCTACCTAGAAGGGGGCTCGAGGTTCGACACCCGACTCGGGCAGAGTTGCGTTTACTGAGTGCCTAAAGGCAGCATGGAAAACCAACTCCTAGATACCCCCACCGGTCCACAAATGAGATTGGACCAAAGCGCTCTGAGCATGCTATAAGCATGAAAGTAGCGCTATATAAAAGCTATAATAATAATGATAAGCTTCTGGAGTAGCATGATTTTTTTATTTATTTTTTTGAACAAGATGACCTTGACAATTAGAAAGTTTCAAACATTTCATCCATTTTAAAACAAAACCTGCTATAACTATTGTTTAAAAAAATGGAAACTAAAATTCTATGGCCACACTACAAAGTCTTCGGGGCTTGCAAAGACCTTTCTTCGGGGAACCGTACTATGAAAAAGAAGAAGCAGAGAAAGTGAAGGGAAGACAACATAAAAAAAATCCATTGAAAGATGTTCTATCCAAGGCCAAAGACATAGAGGAATGGAAAAAGATGGTTGACAAATCTTCTGTGGTGCCCCACCAGGCCAAAAGACTATGGGATAGGTGAAGGTAAAAACAAAATGTAAAATAATTAAATGTAACTTTGCAAAATATGATTTTTAATTGTAAGGAAGTTAGATACTTTTACGCCCATCTTTCTATCAGGCTCCCTACACACTGCTCAATACAGCCAACTCAAAGAACATGACAAGTGAAAAAAATTTTAAAAAAATGTGGTAGTTTAATAGCTCAATAAATAACAGCCAAAACTGCACAATTAGCAACACGATACATTGACTAAAAATGCATTACTGTACATCACCGTGCTGCCATACTAGACTCTACCATCTGTCTATCTCATCCGGACTCGTGCAGCTACATATTGGACTCACAGCGCATGACTAACTTGACTGTGGACTAACAGTACCGGACTGAAATGTCGTGCTGAACTGGACTGGACGCGCTTAACATTGTCTTGACATCTACCTATGGTCAATCACGGCTTTCGATCACGTGACCATATCACCGGTGATATTTCCGTGGAGAATTCATACCCACATTGCCCCTGTCCTTTCACACAATTGACCGCTAAACGTCAAGCTAGCTAGTATCACATGTCAGCTGATCGCAACACAGTTAGCCCTATCGCGTCGCCACTACAGTTATATTCAATATTAACACTGTACGTGGATTCTTTCAATGTAGAACATCTTTTAAAAGAACACAAAATAGATGTGTAGTAATAATTTATAAGTCAGTGGATCATAGCTAAATAAAACTTGGACATACCCCGTTGTTGTTGTTTTTTTTGTTTCTTTATTCTGAGACAAAGTTATACAAAGACAATAACTTTTGCTGTCAATTAAATACAAATATTAACTAGCTTCTATGCTTCGCTCAGTGAAATAATTTAAATCTAGCCTAATTACTAAGAATGACTAGCTTTGAAAAAAATTAAATAAATAACCTAAAATACTTAACCTAAGTCTTTTTTTTTCTTTCAAAGAAAATCTATAATGTATTAGATGTATGAACAATTAGATGCAATGCAATGCCTTCAAAAACCTTCTAGTCAAACATATAGAGAGAGAATGGAGGAGGGGGGGGGGGAGGTCCTTGAAGAACTAAGGACACGACATAGCCTAAATTGTGATGATATGCCCTGTAGCCTAAATTGTGACGATGTGCCCTGTAGCCTAAATTGTGACGATGTGCCTTATAGCCTAAATTGTGATGATATGCCCTGTAGCCTAAATTGTGACGATGTGCCCTGTAGCCTACATTGTGACGATGTGCCCTGTAGCCTAAATTGTGACAATGTGCCCTATAGCCTAAATTGTGATGATGTGCCCTGTAGCCTACATTGTGACGATGTGCCCTGTAGCCTAAATTGTGATGATATGCCCTGTAGCCTAAATTGTGACGATGTGCCCTATAGCCTAAATTGTGATGATGTGCTCTGTAGCCTACATTGTGACGATGTGCCCTGTAGCCTAAATTGTGACAATGTGCCCTATAGCCTAAATTGTGACAATGTGCCATATAGCCTAAATTGTGACAATGTGCCCTATAGCCTAAATTGTGACGATGTGTCCTATAGCCTAAATTGTGATGATGTGCCCTAAAATCTAAATCGGGATATTTTTTTTATTGTCCTCTCCTTTTGGCTTTTCGTGTTGTTTACAAATACTGTTTGAGAATGAATGTTCTTCTCAATAAAGCTGGCTGCTCTACTGTGTGCTTCTCATAATGGGGACGGCCGCCTGCGCTCAGACTGTCGTCCGAACCCTGCTTGCCGCCATCTCTCGCCGACCTGCGGGATCTGTGGGCAAGGAAAGTAGGGTGTAATAATATTCAGTTCTAAAGGAACATACGAAATATTTAAAGTTGTAGACCATGATGATACCATCAAGAAAATACTGAGTTGGAGACCTAAGCCTATGCTCTGTCAGGGAATACGGGCTAGGATATAGTCATATTTTCTTTTGAAGATTTTTTTTAAGAACATGTTTGACTTTTTTTTTCTAAGTCAACGCTACCCATCATCAACGTGTACTCAGGTACTCACTCATATACAGAACTAAATAGATGTTCAACCTGTTACCAGGTTTACACCAGACGGTTAGTCTAGTTGACACACCCGTGTTGGATTAATTCCCTTGTTTAATAAACTTACACGTCTATCAATGTAATAGTCTTGAGTCGATTCTGATCTATAAAAGTAGCTTACATGACTGAAGCTCTGTTTACGATTCTCTTGGACACTGTTTTTGTGTACAGAATTTATTTTTGGGTAGATCTGCATTTAGCCAATAATCATCGATTGTTTTATAAAGCCTGAGTGATTTCATTTCTCTTTGACACTTATCCGTGTTGATTATGAGCCAGTAGTAGAGCCGGCTTAATAGGAAACAAGCCAGCCGCATTGGGCCTCCAATTGGTGGGGTCCTCGCACGTACAGGACAATCGTTTTTTAGAAGAAATATCGAAACTTGTGCCCAATGTTATTGTTGGAGTCACTAAGTTTTAAATAAATTGCGTAATTTTATTTTTTCGCTTTTTTTTTTTATTTCGTTTGGGGACACAAAATTCAATGACTTAAACTCTGCTAAGTCGTTGGTTGTCCTGGCTGATTCAGGCAACCACTTCCATTTTCTAATGGTACTAGGACAGAAGGAGCACTTGTATGAATTTATTCTAGCGTATGGAATAAGAAATGTGCCTCTATCTTTGTGTCTTTCTTAGTTCTTCCAAACCGAAGGGTATCGGATTCGAATGTCATAGAATGGGTCTTTGAACTATGGTATTTTTAGGTCGCCCCTGAGTACACCCAACCCGGCATTAATTGGGGAAAGAAAGTAAAGGCCATTGTGCTGGTCACATGACACCATCGCATTAACCACTATCCATAGAAACAGATAACCTTTGCAACATCTGCCCTAATAGATCGCAAGGTTTGGAAGGGATACTTTTACTAATAGCTAAGCTTTTTCTGTGAATGAACGCCTGTAATGTATGAGATATGAAAGCTGGTTAACATAAATAGATTTAGATCTAATGTTTTTTATTTCGAAGAAGTGCAGAAGGCTTATTTTACGAGGATGTAACTTATATATTGTATCCCCTCATAAAAAGCCGTTAGGCTATTTAGGCCTATAAATCCCAAGGGGTCTTGAAATTCCATTTTCGTCGCCTGATCCTTTGTTATCAGCAGTAGCTTTTCTTTTGGTATCAAGAGTAGATTATGTGAGGCAGTCATTGTGAGATATGCGTATAACGTACTTATCTTCTCATTTGAAGTAACTCAAAGTAACTGTAATTTATTAGATTTCTTCGGTTACTTTGGAAGCCAGTTGCTGCCAGGGGTTTTCTATGCCATCTACTGTAAACAACCACCCAGGCTTCCCCTAGCGTCTCTCGAGACGTGAAATGCAACAGAGACAGAGTGTAAACTGACGCAAGAGCTGGTCTATATATTGATTACGAAAGGAAAGTGCGACACGCTACAGGGCAACATTTTTAAATTTTTTTTTGCTTTTCTCAAATGGGCATCCTTCATACGGAATAGGTGCCCCCAACTAGCCCAGCTGTCGAACCATAAGCAATTAACCTCCCTACTGCCCATACTGGCGTGCAATCTGCAGGCCTCTATCTTATATCTATTTGAATGAAATTTTTGTGCGTGCGGGCCTTATGACTTTCAGAAGATTTACTTTCTACTAAGCCTATCAACAGTTAAGTTGGTTAGTGAGTTAGCTCGTTTCAACTTCTGTCGTAGCGCAAAGATTGTGTAGACATCATTGGACATTTGCGCTCCAAAAATATTGCAAAGATTTGGTGCGCACTTTGTGAAACGAATACACATTAACACATTGAGATGGCATAAAAATTAAATTAGATCTAGAATTTCTTTAAAAAATCAATAGATATAAAATAAAGTGTTTGTTTTGATTTTAAAAAATAGAAGTGTTGTGATATATATTTAGGTACATTCGTTAATAATTAGGCCTACAACTAAGATTACAAATGTTTAACTCAGTCTTAACTGCTTATATTATTTAGTGCCCTAAACATTAATCATTGTGCCTGTGGATGTGTCTAGGTAAAGCCTAACCTAAACTAAGATTAAAATATTATTATTGAATATAATTAATCAATAGATCTATCTATCTAGATTTAAATTTAGTCGTCAGATCTAGTATAAGTAGGCACTAGGCCTAGTAGGCCAGATTTACCACCTAGGCATCTACAAGTCAGTTTAGTGTTAACAGATTTAACTAAATCTAGATCTAGTTATAATTTTGGTCTTGACTCTAGCGAGGCCAATCGCCTGAACACTGACCTGCGACGTCGCAACTTGTGGACAGTTTAAACCAATAGCTCGTTAATGCCACGTCAAAAGGCGTTAGACCTTAGTTGAATCTGATATGTCCATCCAGCCATCTTTCGCTTCTTGGTCCACTGATCGAGCTCCTCCATGTTTGCTTTGGTCTCCCAATATTTCTCTTCCCTTGTGAGTTCCAGTTTAGAGCCAGTCTTACAATGTTGTCTGGTTCTTCGCATTTCTGTGCCCAATCCAGCCCCACTGGCGTCAAGTGATTTCTTTTCTCTGTTTTATAAATTTTTTTCGTTTAATCATTTGAAATAGTTTTCAGTAGAGTGTTATTGTTACATTACTTTCAAAGTTTTAGAGTTATCGGTACATGTGCAACTTTATCAATTTCAAGTAGAGCTAATAGCTTAAATTAACTGGGCGTGTTGGGTAAGTGGCCAAGAGCTTGGCTTCCGAACAGAAGGCTCTCGGGTTCGAATCGATGAAGACTGGGTCTTTGAACTTTGGGATTTTTAGGACTCCGCTGAGTACACCCAACTCTAATGGGTACCTGACATCAGTTGGGCAACGTAAAGGCGGTTGGTCATTGTATATATATACATCGGCCTTGAAACATAACCTTTACAGCATCTGCCCTAATAGATCGCAAGGTCTGAAAGGGATTACTTTAATTTTACTAACAGATAAGCTTCTTATACTGTGAATGAACGTATGTAATGAGAAAGCTGGATAACATTATTTAAAATAGTAATTTCACCTAATTATGAAAAACGGAAGTGTTAAGAGCAGTTTGATTTTCCTTTTTAACTTGGCATTTCTTTCAATATCTTTAATAAATTTATTGTTTTTTACTTAAAATGGGCAAAAGTAGGCCCAAATATGTTTTAGTTAGCCTACTACATATAGGCTCGTCTAATCGTGACCCCTATTTCGAAGGCGCCGGTCTAATGCACAAGCCATGTTACCATGTATGCCTATTATATAATTATTAATTAAAAAGTTGAGTTCCTGACTTATTGCAAATGGCTGATGGCATATATCCGCAGATGTTTATCGAAGTTTGTTGTCATAATTACAGAAACCACATAAGAGAAACGAACACACCATCGGTGTCTTCACTATGGCATCGTGTAGCACTAAATCAAGTACATTTCTCTTTAAAATACAGTTGACTCTTGATAGACTGGGGCTCAAGAAAATTATATTTATGATTATGATCAATGATGATATAGTCATAGATCTACATTAAATAATGGACGGGAAAGAATTAAATATTGAATAATAATAATTTTAAAAAAATACAAAACATATGCTTTCAGCTTTCACATACTGTACTAAATTACAACCGATATAAGTTCTAAAGAAATTACGTACTTCAGTAGGCCTACCGGTGTAATTGCATTAATGATTAATATTAATTAGATCTACATGAATTTATTTCGGCGCCGAGTCGGACTACTGATCGTCTCGGATTATGAAGTGTCGGACTATCAAGAGTAAGCTGTAGATCTAATTGTTTTCAGTTTGATTTGTTTGCGTTCTTTTACAAAGTTCAGACTTTCTCTCAGAAAGGACGATTATAATATTATACCAGTATGTTGTGGTCTGTAACCTAGACGATAGAAGATTAGTAAATTTAAAAAATGTTAAAATAATATTCTCTTTTATCTAACTTTTTGTTTTGTCGGCGACTGCTACAAAAGTCGGAATGTCTTGAAGTTACACATTTCAACCTTTCATGTTATGAAAGACTACAAAAAGTAAAATGGCTCACTCACTAATGTCGATCATGTTATAAATAAAATGTTGCGTCATACATTGATGTTTGCTGGAGTCTTCACTCGCAGAGCGATACAATTAACAAAATATAAACATTTTTTGTATCCCAAATATTTTTTAATACCATCTCAAGCACAATCATTTTTAAAAAACATGGGAAATAATGGATCTGCTGGTAAGCCATTGACTCTGATTGAGTTGATTGATTGAGTCTGACTCGGTCGCTGACGCTGTGACGGTGAGTCAGTGACTGTGTCACTTAAAATAGTCTTTAGTCTTCTAACTTAGATCTAGGTCTTAGTCACTAGGCCCTATAGTCTAGTAAAAATAGTGCAATAAGTCATAATAAGTAGGATATATACTATATAATGAATTAAATGATAATATTATTCAAATTATTGCATTACAATAAGACTCTTTTTTTACAATCATACAATGATTATTTATTGGCTTGTAAGTTCAACTGAAAATGTAGATATAGAATATAGATCAATATTCTAATAGGACTAATTGATGATTTTTCTAAAGGTTTAGATAATAGTGAACAAATAGATGCTATCTTACTAGATTTTTCTAAGGCTTTTGACAAAGTTCACCACCATAGTTTGCTTAAAAAATTAAAATATTTTGGCATTAATGGTCCACTGCATCAGTGGATTAAAGATTTTCTGATAGGGAGAGAACAAACTGTAATAATAAATGGCTCTAAATCAACACCAATAACAGTAAACTCAGGTGTACCTCAAGGAACAGTCTTGGGTCCACTATTATTTTTAATTTACATAAATGATTTACCAAATTGCATTAGTTCAGGAACAAAAGTCAGATTATTTGCAGACGATTGCATAATATATAGAACAATAAAAACAATACAAGACACAGATATTTTACAAAGAGAATTAGATGAATTACAGAAATGGGAATATAATTGGAGCATGTCTTTCCACCCAGAAAAATGTCAGTTGTTAAGAGTAACAAAAAAACTAAAACAAATTAATTCCACTTATCTTGTTCTTGGCAAACCAGTAACACAGACTAAAAACGCAAAATACCTAGGTGTTATAAAAAAAAAAAAAAACTGTCATGGAATCCACATATTGATGAAACTATAAAAAAATCAAACAAAGCATTAGGATTTATTAAAAGAAATTTCTATAAATCAAATAAGAACATAAAACTAAAATGTTAATTAACCTTGGTTAGGCCAATAATAGAATATGCATCCTCCATTTGGGACCCCTCAACTCAAGAAAACATTAAGAAACTGGAACAGACACAAAATAGAGCAGTGAGATTCATAACAAATGAATATTCACATTTGACTAGAGTAACACCTATAGTAAAATCACTAAATTTAGAAAGCCTTCAGGACAGAAGACTCAAAAGTAAAGTAGCAATTATACATAAAACACTGAACCATAATCTTCAAATAGAAAAATAAAATTTTATAAAATACTCTGAAAGACACAAAGATAAAGGCACATTCCTCGTCCCATATGCTAGGACAAATTTGTACAAATACTCCTTCTTCCCTAGTGCTATTAGAGCATGGAATGGGTTGCCTGAGCTAGCCAGGAAAACCAGTGACTTGGCAGAATTTTAGTCATTGGTTAACATGCATGACGCGTAGGACGTAATCATCTTCTTTTTTGAAGTAACGTTTGTATTATATAAGATAAGAAGAAGATAAGATTCCCATCATAGTTCATCATGCTATTATATAAACATATATCACATATACATCCTCTCTACACTCTTCTTGATCTACATTCTAATATTCTAAATCTAGTCCAGATACACTTGTTGTCTTCTTGTGTTCAAATTCAAATGTTGGCTTATAATCTTATAATATTCATATTTTATATTATATAAAGACTATAGTAGATCTAATTATTATATAATAAAAAACTATAGACATTAAAAGTTAATTAGAGCAAAATATTTTTACTGCGTTAAATTATATTTCAGATTCATAGTTATCTTAAATTACATTTCCAGTCAAAAATTGTTTCGCAGTAGCGACTCATAATCTACAGGATTAGCATCATGTTAAAAGACTCACCTATTTGTTCTTTGATGAGAACTCTTTTATTGGCATCCATCTTGTGTTTAGGATTGTCAGACACCACTGGAACTGCTCGTCCAGGGAAAATACAATTATCAGATGAAGAGTGGCAGGCCAAATTGACCAGACAAGAATACATTGTATGTAGAAAACATGGAACAGAAACGGTAAATATATTGTTATGGGCTAAAACTACAACTTTAAGGAAAAACATAAAAATTACTTTTTAAAAAAAAAAGCTTATTTTAAGTGCAAGTGTATCATATAGTTTGGATCAGTGATGTGATTAAATTTGTAAATAAATTTCATGCTTTTAGCTTTCTCAACTCTTTACCAAGGGGCCCGTATAAGACATTGGCCCCAAATCACCCCAACAGAAAGAAAACTATATGGAGAGCTCCCTGATTTGGAAACCACTGCGCAGTTCATCTCATGTATTGGTCTAGTCATCTGAACACTCCACCATAACAATGAGAACGAAGAAGAAGAAGCTTTCTCAATGCACTATGATCCTATCACTTTCTCAGTACGCTATGATCCTATCACTTACTCAATGCGCTATGATCCTATCACTTGTCTGGACCAGTTGGGAAAGGGTGGGTCAAGAAGGGAGTATCTGTGCGAGTGTTACAGTGATACCAAACAAAATAATTATTTATCAATAGTTAATTAACTAATTGTTGTTTTTTTTTATTTAATCTTGTTTTTTCAGGCACAAGAAATAATTGTGCAAAATTTCAACTTAATCTGAGATTTGGTGTGGGAGAATAATAATAATCTTTATTGTCCATATGGAAATTTGTCTTACAATTTGTGCATTACACCAAACAAAATACATTATAACTATAAGAAATCAAAGTGTACATTCACACCAGACTCACTCATAATTTACATGTGACAAAGTTTATACCAGATTGTTCTTATTTAATGATTTGATTGCTAGGGGAACAAAAAAGTGTTTGTGTGTCTGTTTGTCTTTGCTATCGGTGTCTTGTATCTTTTTTGTGATGGTAAAATCACAAAATCCTGACACAAAGGGTGATTCTTTATTTCGAGGATCTTGTTAGCTTTTTTATAGATGTTTGTCTCAAACAACTGCCCAAATGGGGTTTGTTTTTTGCCAATGGTTTTACCAGCAGCATTTAGGATTCTAACAGTTGATGTAATCTTTGTAAAAAAATATATATATATATTTATCAAATTTTTAATAAGATGACATCATTTAGTCTCAGAATTTGGTTTTGTTTTTAAAAAAGATGTAATTTTGAATAAATTAAAATAAGAAATGTGAAATAATTTGAGAAAGTTTCAAACTTTAAGGGAAAAACAAAAGTTTCATTATGATTAAAAATACAGTATGACTACAATGTGGCAATGGCTGAGTGGTTAAGTGCTTTGCTTTTGAACTGGAGGTCCTGGGTTTGAATCCTGGTGAATTTTGGGATTTTTTTGGAGGGATCTTTAGGTGCTGCATAGTCCACCCAGCTCTAATAGATACCAGACATTAGTTGGGGAAAAGTAAAAGTGGTTGGTTGTAGTGCTGGCCACATGACACCTTCTATAATCATGAGCCACAAAAATAGATGACATTTATATTATCTGCCCTATAGATCGCAAGGTCTGAAAGTGGAACTTAACTTTTTTACTTACAATGTTTTTAAAAGTCTGTACTTTATCCATTGGTCAATATTGTCAGTATGTGAAGGCTGTAGTTTAACCACAATTTGTGATTGTCATTTAATTTTACCAGCTTAGGATTATGCTCTTTAAGAAAGAAAGATCTAAAATAAACTACATTCACATTTTACAGCTTAATAGCTTTAACTGACTGAGAAAGCATAATCATTGCAAAAATTAGTTAGTTCTCAACACTTGGTGTCTAGAATGTTATTAGTGTGTTTCATCAATTTGTGTTTTCTGATATGAAGGCCTGGTCAGGAGAACTTTTAGAAAACAAAGCCAAAGGAATATATTCATGCACTTGTTGTGGCACAGAACTCTTCAAGTAAGCATTCTTTTCTCTAACCTATTCCATACAGTAGGCTTATATCAGAAATGTAGCCTGATTTCAGTTTGACATAGACGGTTGGTTATTTCATTTTACACTAAGGTCAATAATGTACAAAGTGGAAGATTAAGAGGCAATATAGTAATCTAATTTGCTTACATATAATATTCTAATCTGCTTATATATAGTGGAGGCATGGTGGCTGAGCGTTAAAGCGCTTGGCTTCTGAACCGGGGTCAGGAGTTCAAATTCTGGTGAAGACTGGGATTTTTAATTTTGGAACATTCGGGCGCCTCTGAGTCCACCCAGCTCTAATGGGGAAAAGTAAAGGCGGTTGGTCATTGTGCTGGCCACATGACACCCTCGTTAAATGTGGGCCAAGAAACAGAAGATCTTTACATCATCTGCCCTATAGACCACAAGGTCTGATAGGGGAACTTTACTTTATATATAGTATTCTAGTTTGCTTATATAATAGTATTCTAATTTTCTTATATGTAGTATTCTAATTTGCTTCCAAACCAAGGCTTCTGAGTTTGAATCCTGATTAAGACTAATTTGAGAATGTTCCCTCCAGAAGTGTATTGGCTATAGTAATGTGCCCAAGAAAAATCCTAGAAAATCTTAAACCACACTTTCTTTCTATTTTATGTAAAGAATTAAAGTCAAAGTAATTATTTGCTTTGATGAATAGTATTTTTATGTTTGTCATATTGGTTTAATTAGATCTAGGAACACACATAGGACGTAATTATCTTCTTTTTTGAAGTAACGTCTAGATTTTATGAGATAAATATGATTGAATCTTTTTTTTTTTTTTTCCTTTTTTTTTTGTTTAGCTCATCCTTCAAATTTGATTCAGGTTCAGGCTGGCCATCGTTTTTTGATGTATTAAAAGATAAAGATGTCACTGAGTTACCTGCCGTAGATTTTAAAACTGATACAAGTCATGGCATGGTACGTACTGAGGTCCTGTGTGGCAAGGTAGGAATGCATTCAGTTTAATCATTTAGTTTTGTGGGTATTTTTTGTTTTTAATTTAGCTAACAGCAGTCTAGGCATTACTCAGGTTATCTTAGGGTCACAGAAATCATATAATCATTTTGGTCTACTCATTCAAGTTCAATGGCTCAATTTTTGTGTTTCACTGACCAAAAGACCAACATCCACTGTGGTTTGATGATGACCACTTTAGTCATCCAGGGGGGCTGAGGGCTCTGCACTGGGGTTTTGTGCCTCCTCGTGTGGCTGGTGAGACCTATGTGAGCCTGGAATGTTCGGCTGCACACTGGGCAGGTTATTCCAGCTGGAGCTAGAGTCATTGGCCTTGCTTCTTTTCTTCTGCCAGCGCTGTTCTTTTGTCCTCTGTCATGTGCTTCTGTCTCCCAGGTGGCTGGGTCAATGCTGAAGGCTTTTCATTGTCCACTATTTGATTGCTTTCCTTAATTGGCCATACATAGTAGTTTAGGGATGTCAGAACTATATCATAATTAAACAGTAGTTTTTAGTAAACACATCTCATCTGTCCCTAACCAAATCCTTCCAATAATCCCGATCAGCAGCTGTTCTTAGTAGGATATCAAGAGAGAGGCCAGCCCATTCAACCGGAAACCACAACGAACCTGAAAACCAACTTTATGAGTTTTGGTTTTTAGAGAAAGTTTGTCTTGTATCATAAGTTCAGACTTGATAGTCTGACGCAGTAATGTGACAAAAGTGATGCTCTATGCATCAGCGTTTTTGTGTCACAACATTCTTGCCTCACCTCTTTTCATTTGTTTCTTGTTGTGTTAAGTGATGATATGTTTTTGTCTTTTTGTGACATATTTTTTATTTTTGAAATTTTGTTACGTCTCATAATTTCATTATGAAAAATAGGATGAAACAAAAAACATTATATGAAATCTATTGTAAACAACAGAGGCGGTGTGGCTGAGCGGTAAAGCGCTTGGCTTCTGAACCGGGGTTCAAATCCTGGTAAAGACTGGGATTTTTAATTTCGGAATCTTCGGGGGCCTCTGAGTCCACCCAGCTTTAGTAGGTACCCAACATTAGTTGGGGAAAAGTAATGGCAGTTGGTCGCTGTGCTGGCCACATGACACCCTCGTTAACTGTAAGCCACAGAACCAGATGACCTTTACATCATCTGCCCTATAGGCTACAATGTCTGAAAGGGGAACTTTTTTATTGTAAACAACACCAAGAGAAAAAAATACAGGAACCTCTTTCTCGTCTATTGTTTATTATATAGACTTGAAAGTCTGCCAGAACATCTTATTAAATCATGAATAAAAGTTTCTTGACATATACAGTAAAATTCTTTGATGTACTTGTACAACTCACCTTTGGTAATCAAAGAGGGTTAAATTGGGACTCTTTTTTAAAAATCATTACTAAAGAGCATGTTTAGCCAGTGTCATGCTAATGAAGTACTACTGTATTTCAATTAGGCCATATAAACACATCTCATAAATTACAGACATTCTTTCAAAAAAAAAAAAAAAAAAGATTATTACAGTCCAAAACTTTTACTATCCAGCTCAAACTGTCAAATTAAAGTTTAAGAATGATATAATATAATATATATATTCTGAGGGGTCATGGGTTTCAATCTTATTATGTCCCTGAGTCAAACTCTAAATGGTACCTGAAATTAGTTGTGTAAACTTTAAATGTTTGGCTGTTTGCCACATGACACCCTCTGTAACCTTCATTGATAGAAAGTGGGACGTATAATATCTAAAAAGATGGAAGGAGGGTTTACTTTTAAAACTAATAATTGTTTTTAGAGTTGAAATAATGATTGATTTTGAAAAGTAGTAAAATCAGTTATTTTATTCTTAGTTTTAAAACAATTATATATATTTGCTTAAGGAATTTTTTAAAAAGCGAATTGTTAGATCAATTTCACTAAATATATTTATGATCTTGGAATGAAATACTCTAAAAATATACAGAATACAGTATCATCAGTGGCAAGTAACAAACACAGAAAGTCTGTTATGGAGTTTCAAAAACTAATATTTTCGTATAAGCTACTTATTATGCTAGGGCTGCGCAGCCACAGGAAATACTGCATTCCTCACGAGTCTTCAGACTTGAAGACAAGCCTTATTATTATTATTATGCAAAAAGAAAGCATTAAATTGTTCTTAACTGACATCATATTAAGCAGCCATCAGGTCAGAGTTGTTACTTGTACTCTAAAAATAAATATATTTTTTTCAGTGTGACGCACATTTAGGTCATGTTTTTGACGATGGACCTAAGCCTACAGGTTTACGCTACTGCGTTAACGGTGTTTGCCTTAAATTTAAACCAGATGCAAAGGGAGGTGATAAAAAGAAAACTGATCTCTAACCAATCAAACTTCTGTGCTGGAAAACTTGACTCCAGATCTGACCAATAGTCTTTGTTTCTCTGCAATAAACTTGCTACATATTGTTACTAGAATATCATGTTCATAGATGTTGATGTTCATCATTGTGATGATTTCCTCTAGTAGCCCATCAAGCAAACATTCAGTTTGTGATAATGACTCAGTAAATGGTTATCAAATTACAAACTTTCTCAACTTCTTTTTGGCAATCTGTATCACTGCACTGCCGTTATACTTAGCATAAAGGATTTATAAAATAAATTATAACTTATAGATAGGAAATTTATTTTTTCTGGGAAAAGGAATAGAATTACATCGGAAAAAATTATGACAACTAGTCTAAATACTTGATATTGTAAATCAACTAGAAATCTTACACACACCAAAAAAAAAAAAAACCATTAATCTAGAAGTATGGTCTCCAACAGAATTTAGCTTTAATTAAGGTTACCGAAGTACAGAATGTTGCAAGCCATTATCAAACCAGTTTGTATTTTAAATCTTCTTTTTTTGAAAATGTAGTTTTGTATATTTTTTATTATATAATTTGAAGAGTATAGCTAAAACAATTATTATTTAAACTCAAATATCACTGCAGTAGCTATTGTGTAAATCTTTATGTTGACATTCCAGATATACCTCTTCAGTTATTTATTGATAATACATTGGATTTAACTTGCTTGTTAAGTGTACAGATTTACTAATAAAAGCTTTTAAAAATCTAAATATCTAGCTATACTTTTTTTTCCTCATATTTTAAAATTATTCTTAGTAGAATTATTTAAGATTACTATTGATTTTCTTGCATCTTGAACCTGTGACTATGTGAGAATAATGTTATTATCATTAACTACATTTGGGGGAGTGGCGTCAGACAAAATGTAAGAGTCTAAATGGAGGGAAACCTACCTCAAGTTCAAAAGTTGATGATGACTCCACCATCTTTAATGGACCAAAGGGTTATGCAGGGAACTGAGTATTTGATTTCTAATGGTATTTTTCTAAATGTATAAACTAACGATAAGATATCTCAACAGCCAGTCATTGCAAGCCAATCTTTTCTTGAACAAGGCAAAACTTGATAAGTTTAAAAATATATAAACATTGCCTAAAAACATCTTGCTTTAGTTAAGAGCTTATGATAAACTTGTTGACCAACTAGAAATTTTATGAAGCATTAATTGTGGCAATTATGATAAAGCATTTTTCTGTTAACTTACACTCTCCTCATTGGAGGGGGAGGGATATGTAAAGGGGGGGGGGGGGGAGTTGGATGTCTCAAAATTTTCTGACTACATATTACTTAAAAAAAATATTCAGGCAATTCTCAAAACTGGCTGCAAAGTTGACAGAGTGCTGTATCAATAACATAAATGTTGTGGGTTTAATCCCCATACTGACTTATGTCTTTCAATGAATCAATCCCACCAAAATTGATCAGATAGAATAGAATCGTTTTTTTTTTTTTAATAAAATGTGTATATTACTTCTTAAAATGTACAAGAGAACTTGATTTGTTACGTATGAACAGAATACAAGCACAATATAAAGTTTCAAATCAATTTTTATTTCCTAAACAGCTTCCTCTTGAATAACTCCTAAGAATGATGGCAAAAACATTATGACAAAGAATAAATTAAGATGGTTCTAAGCAATTGTTAGGAGTTAATAAAAAAAAAATTAAATTAACATCTCATTCAGAATGGAACAAATATATATTTACATTCACACCAAACAACAGAACGAAACAATTTATCAAACGAACAGTCAACAGGCTGAGACTAAATGTTGATCACTCGACTTAGTTTTTGGACTCTGTTGAGCAGAATGTCTCCTTGTTTGATACAGTTCTGTAAGATAGAGAAAATGTAAAATTAAAGGACTACAAATACACTGGACCTGATACCAGTCTCATGAACAGACAATACAAGTTAAGACAAAGGAGTAAAAATCTGGATAAAAATGGGGGATTGATTATAGGAAACACAAATATTTATTATCTATGTAAAATATTGAAAGAAAAACAATTCCGCTAAGTAGTAACTAATGAAAAACAATTTTTGTTTTATAGCTACTCTGTGAATAGAACACTGCAATAAATATCCCCTCTTTTAAAAGAAGTTTGAACTTTCAAATTAATAATTGAACTAGATGTGGATGAGTGGTATAACTACCTAAATAAAGGCTCTCAAGTTTGAACCTCAATGACAACCTTGAGTTTTTAGCTGGGTTTGCTAAGTGCCTATTAGCATCACAGAAAATGTTTCTCAGATGACAGTGCACTAAGAATGCTATAGGAACATAAGTTACAATAGCAGATAACCTGTTTTGCCGGCAATGGGAAAGTAAGTTTTTTGCTGAGCATTACTAAATGGACAAACCTGATATTGCCAATTTTTACTATCTGGCCTATTGGTTTCCACTATGCCACCAACTTTGTCAATTTTACAATGGAGACGTCCTGCAGCAATAAATCTGGCCAATTCTCTGAAAACACCAATGATTTTTAAATATTGAAAATAATACTTTTAGTAAAAATGTACTCTTAGAACACATCACACTACCTTTAAGTTTTATCTTCAAATCTAAAATTAAGCTGGCATGTGTCCTTGTATGAAATATTTCTTTTAGCAAGCATTGAACTATTTCAATCTGAAACCTTATCTCAGTGGTTCCCAAACATTTTCCTTTATGGAACGCTTCACACATTCTGAGTATTGCAAGGGCTCACAAAGACCTTTCTGCAAGTAACTGTATCAGGGAAAGAAAGGCAGACCAAGGGTACAATGGGAGAACATCAAGGAAAGGACAGGCTTGCAAAATACTCTTATGTGAGAGGAATGAAGAGATGGTCAGCAGATCATGTGTGGTGTTTAAATGGTACAATAGACCAAAGGACAGGTAGAGTTAAAACAAAGACTAAAAAAAAAAGTTTGTTGTGTCACATGTACATTTTTAAATAACCTTTAAAACTTTTTTTTTTTTTTTGCACATTTGTACTGCAATATTTGTAGGCTAGTTATATCACTACAATACAGAAAAATTAAATATTTTTAGGTGTGAACTTACTGGTCAATAAATGCAACTGTCACCCCAAAAGACTTGGCCATATAGTCCAGGGTAAGACTTCTGTAGGATTCCAAGAGCTGGGCATAGGCCATGATGCGCATTTCACGAACATAATAGGAGTAATGGGATGAAAGCAGACGATCGTATTTCATAACATTCTCAACTTCAGCTGTACACCAAACACAACAATTAGGAAATTCATTGACAATAATTTTAGGAAATTTCAGTAAATTATAGACTGCACAGAATATTAATATTAATTAAGGCTTTAAAATGTAATTTTCTGTGTATGATAAGCACTACATTTTTTTAGTGGACCTATCTAAAAAAATTACTTTTGGTTTGTTCCATTTGTAATGTTTAGATTTTAAAAACTTATTGAAAATCTGATTTCACCAACAACTGTACTGTGGATGAATAAGGATCAACAGCTTCATTTAAAAAAAAAAAAAACACAGAACTCTACACCATTTTAAAAACAAGATTAAAAAGTCTTATAAAGTATTTACTAAGTACAGTGGCCTATTTGTTAGTATCAATAAGGAAATAATCATAATGAATATTCTTCTGTAATACATGTGTATAACTGTTTGAAACTGTATTAATGAAATTCAATTTTTTAAATGATGAGTAAGCATATACACAATAGTATTCCATTTATTTATAACAAAAATGTATAGAGCAGTGTCTATTTGTCATCAGCTGTACATCTTATGGACAGTTGTTTCTAATGTAATGTAACAGTGACAATAGCCCACAGGAGCTGCCAAACTGTTTATGTTTGTTTTCCAATTACAAAAATGTGATTTTTAAATTTATTTTGAAGAATTGAGTTTACAATTATCATGACTTACCTAAAGCCACAAAGAAATCAGCATACTGACAATCATAGAGAGAAAATAGAAACTTGCGGATATCTTTTAATTCATGAAGGACTTCCAGAATTTCAGCGCCTTTAACAACCTATAAGAAGAGAGAGATAAGAGTCAGTACTATCATTGGTTGATAGACAACAACAAGATTAATTTTATCTAAAAGAAAAGATAAAAACATGGAATGTTCCTAAATTTCTCTTCAAATTGGAAAAATTCCCTGGAATTATATATATAAAAAATAGTAATAATAAAATATCAATATGATTGAGTAAAGACAAAAATGAAGATTCTGCATGAGCACTTCATGTAATGAATTCAATTCTGTCAACAATTGTAAGCTTTATTTCAATCTTTACTTAAAGACAGGAGTCTATTACTGTGAATGGGTCAATGGCCATTCTATCTCACTTAATTTTGGACCTGGAATTATTGTTATTAGTGCCTGCTATGTACTTATTAATGCACAATTAGCATCAAGCCAACTTGCATTTCTTTTATAACCATAAGGGCCCATTTTACAAACAAAATAATAAGATTAAAAGAATGATTTTAAATGTAATGCAAATCTAATCCAAATATGCCTCTCCTTTCTGGTGAATGTGAAATTAAATTAGCATAATTTTTAAATAAATTATCTGTCCAGAATGTTCATTATTACATTAACAATTTTATTACCATATTTTATAAAACTATAAATGAAAAAATAAATTTCTGGTATTAAACACTAAGAAGAAAATATTAATTAAATGCCCTGGTACTACTGGCATTTCTCCTGGCAGCCTAATGTCTCTCAATTTAAATGTATATAAGATTTCATTTCTCAATATGTTTTGCTTGACCGTATTTAACTTTTAACCTCAAATATTTCTCCTAGAAGTTTGTGACAATGTATTCTTCAAATGACCTATGCAGCTAGATCCATATGATCTGTCTGGTTCCTTTTCTTTTCCATCTTCTGTTGTGACTATATCCCAACTTTCTTTGGCAACATTTTCTCCTATTGTTCAAAAAATGTCTCAGTATTTTGAGTTAATAATCTCGGCTGTGGAATTGATTATATTTTGACTAATTTTTTGTTAATATGCTTCATTGCTCATGTGAATTCAAAATGTTCAATTTGACTAACGAAAAATATCTCTAGACTTACATGAGACTAAAGAATTATTCAATACTAAATAAATTCACAGCTAATAAAAAGGGGAACTTTACTTGCTACTTAAAAGTATAAGAAAGTACTCATAGTACAAACCTTCTCTCTGAGTTCTGGTCTCTCTAAAGCAATCATACAACAGAGAACGGTGTACGTCACAAACTGCTGGTAGTTCATCAACTCATAGGATGTGAACGTTGCTATGGTGTCTAGAAAGAGTGTGGCAGCTGATTTGAAATCTCTGATGGACATATTGTAGAGGCCCCTGTAAACTTTAAGCCTGTTCCTGCGATCCCAGTCACCACCTTCATCAATCAAACTAATAATAAAAAAATAAAATCTAAATTAAATGAAAAGGGTAGAGCACTCAATAGTAAATCAAATAAATCTATACTCTTATTATTCTATCCCATAAGCCAGTTAGAAAATTGTTGGGGCATCAAAGTTGACTCTTTATTAACTTCAAGACTTGTGTCTTATTCTCAATGAGCCTGCAAATTATGCCTTGTAGCCACATCATCTCCTAAAATGTTCATATCTATGTGCTACCAAAATGATTTATAAGCAAATCATCAAAACTGCCAATGACATTTATGACCCTATTCAGATTTCTTCAATTAAATTGCAGTGTGTGAAACTGGAATGTTTTGCTAAAGAAAATATAGTATCACCAAATTAAAAAAAAAACAACAACATTTTATCACCAAATTAAAAAAAAAAAACATTTTATCACCAAATTAAAAAAAAAACATAACATTTCTTTTTACTGACATTTTTATAAAGTCAAAAAATGTTAATACTTTTTTTTTTTTAATCAAGTAGCAGGTTTTAGATGACTTTACCTTTGTGCCTTCTCAAGATTTTTTGTAATCAGATCATGATCGTTGTAGAACAAACCAATCCTAATCAACTGAAAGACTATATCTAATCTGTATCCAAGGGCAACAGTTTTATCATATGTTTTACGGAACTCTGACAGAGCAGCAGCCTAGATACACAAGAACGAGAAAATAAGCAACAAAATTTGTTCATCTCTTATTCAACATGCATTTGCTTTAAAAGTCCTTTCAAATATTTACATTAAAATCTTTTCACATATTTTAAGATTAAAACAACTAAACAGACTCTATAGATGGTATATTATTTATTTTATACATCACATTATATGTATACAGAAAGATAGCTTACTTTATCACCAATTTGGCACAGGTACTCTGCCTTGGCTAACATACTGTCACGAATTTCTGTTTCCCCTAAACTTTTTTCTGCATCTTTTATGGCATCATCTAAAACTTTTAACTTTGCCTCATTGGCCGCTTTCATGGTGGCTAAAACTTGTTCATCCTTTACCCAGCCAAACTCTTGGACGACTTCTTCATAAAAGGGAGCCATATCTAAGAACACAAGACAACAAGCAAAATATAAAAAATGCTTTAAAAAAAAAACAAAGCTTATGTAGAGGGGAAGAACTCCATCCTTAAAACTATTTCTACCAAAAATGTACTTAACTTCCCTTATTTGATATCCAACCAGAAAATTAATAACCAATAATTTTTGTTGGTCGACTCATGTTTTGATAGGTACAATAAATAATTTTTTAAAGTATCAACTTGATCAAACAATGCGTGAGGGAGAAGAAGCATTAAAACAGTTATTTAAGGAGACTAAAACCAACAAATTTAGCCATATCTGTGAATACTAAAGTATTAGTTTCCCTTGTTGCTATTAAACAAAATAATGAATGACCAGTAATTATTTGTCTGATTTTTTTTTTATATTGATTCATTGAATGTCTTGTCTATGTCAATGAATAATCTGAGAGAGAATGGTTGTGGGAGAAATAACATGTACACACATTTTTTACCAGACAGACAGAGTGAGTTGATATAAGCTCTAATTTTTTTAAAAATAAAGTAAAAAAATAATAGGAGTACGAGCAAACAAAAACAAACCCTAACCCTACAGAAAATAAAGTAATACTTTATATAGCTTTATCTAGTTTGCATTAAAGACATTAATATTATATATATATATATAATATATATGCTTCCATGCATTTAATTAGATAAACCTATGATTTAGCTTGACAAGAGTTGAAAATATGTAAAATATAATCCATTGGAAGTTTATTGACATAGGAAACATTCAGATATTATGTAATGAGGGGGGGGGTATAAAAATTTGCTACAAAGGGACGTGATATGTAGCAACATCATTATCATATGATACACCATTTAGATGAATATTTTTATTATTATTATAGGTTTAATGGATAGCAAAGGAAGTGATTTAAAATGTGTCACCCTTTCAATCCTGATACCAAATGTGTAGGTTTTGCTCAACTGTTGCATCATGGGGTATTACAATAGTTTTACCTTAGCACCAGAAGAACCCTCATACATGTGTATGAGGTCAAAAAAGGAAATTTTCATATCAGCGCACTTTGACACCAAGACCAAGTAGAAATAGATCTATATATTATTATTATTATTATAGCTTTTATATAGCGCTACTTTCATGCTTATAGCATGCTCAGAGCGCTTTGGTCCAATCTCATTTGTGGACCAGTGGGGGGGGGGGGGGGGTATCTAGGAGTTGGTTTTCCATGCTGCCTTTAGGCACTCAGTAAACACAACTCTGCCCGAGTCGGGTGTCGAACCTCGAGCCCCCTTCTTGGTAGCCAAGACAAGCTAAGTTCAAGCGCACTTAGCCTTTTGACCACGCTTCCCACATGTATATCAAATATATGCCTATAGTACTCTATAATCTTGCATAGTCATAGGAAAACACATCTAATGTAAATGTAAAATGTAAGAAATTTGAAAAATGGAGTGTACCACAGACCATAGTATTTCTGCTATAGTGCCCATAGCCATCAAAGTAAAGATGGATAGATTAAAATACCATGAGACTAGCCATATGGGAGACATGCTTCAAGTTCCCATAAACTCTTAAAGTAAAAGTTAAGTTAAAGATACACACTAACACTTAACAGTACTAACTAACACTACTGTCACTACTTAACGACTTAAGTTGACACTACTGACTACTGTCACTACTATTTACTAACAAAGCCAAAGCCGTCTTTCCAACACCCACTTTTTGTCACTGGTGAAGTAAAAACAAATCTAGATAGACCTATATTTATAATCTAGTAGATTAGATAATAGATTTAGAATCTAGATCTAATACCGACCGTTGGCTTTGATTTCATTCAAAAGTTTCTGAATCAAATCTTCATCATTTTTATATTTCTCAGTTCCGAGAAGAAAACGTAATTGAGCATGTTCTAAATTTGGGTTTTTAGCCAAGCCTTGTTCTTCAAGATTTTCAACAGGCATATTTTCTGTTAGTAGTCTATAGAAAACAAAAAAGAGTCTAGATCTAGGTAAATTTAGACTTTTATTATTAGTGTTATTGATGATCTCGAATGTCTAGAGTAGTAGAGACCCTACACCACAACATAAAGATTCTCCATAAAAGCGTTAGCTATACTTCCGGTTTCCAATGACTCTGTAAAATTAATGGTATTTGTATCGCATTTTTTAGAATTGTACTTTTTTTTATTTTCCAAACTGGTACGAGCACCAAAATCAGAGATCTATATGTAGCCTAAATGTTTTAGGATCTTGTGACACTGTAAGACTACAGTGAGACACTTATACATTATATAATTATGTATGACTTAAACAAAAATATAATAACAATGGATTTTCAGATCTAATGCTATGCTCAGTGGCTTAGCATCCATGGCGCGAAGGGGTTCAATGAACCCGGGCCCACAAGCAATAGGGGCACACATCTGTGGCGTAGCAACCATGGCGCGAAGGAGCTCATTACGCTTGGGCCCATGCATTAAGGCAAGTTGGAGCCCACATTTGTTTGTTCATTTGAAACACTTTTAAATAGTTTAACTCTGTTAAGAAGTTGTAAAAACATTGACTTTTAAGACACTATTACTTATATGCAGTCCTAACTGAATCAAACGTAATGACAATTACTTTTTTAAAGAAAAAGGTACGATCTTTACATTGGAATGTCTTTACGTTTAGTTTTTTGGTCACACACTAAATTTGTCTTATTGGCTGGAGAGGATCCCATCAAGATGTTCTTGAACTCGGAGTACTGGTGTGATATTTACTTGTGTAGCAGGCAGTGGTTAGGTCCTATAGTCCTCGCAGTACTGGTGTGATATTTACTTGTGTAGCAGGCAGTGGTTAGGTCCTATAGTCCTCGCAGTACTAGTGTGATATTTACTTGTGTAGCAGGCAGTGGTTAGGTCCTATAGTCCTCACAGTACTGGTGTGATATTTACTTGTGTAGCAGGCAGTGGTTAGGTCCTATAGTCCTCGCAGTACTAGTGTGATATTTACTTGTGTAGCAGGCAGTGGTTAGGTCCTATAGTCCTCCCAGTACTAGTGTGATATTTACTTGTGTAGCAGGCAGTGGTTACGTCCTATAGTCCTCGCAGTACTAGTGTGATATTTACTTGTGTAGCAGGTCCTGGGCATGCTACTTTGCCTGATAGTGGCGCCCGGGTGGAACCGATCGTAGGAGGAAACGATTAGGCTAAAGGGTAGCAAAACAAGACTCCCGTGGGGGTGCCTAAATGGGTGCGAGAGCATCCTCATTGCACTGCGCGGAGTTTTAAAAAATCTCCCACTGTACAACCTTGTCACAATCCAGGCGCTGTTCCTCAAGGGGCCATTACATAAAAGGCCTGTCCCGCAAGGTTAGCTTGGTATAGAAAAGGAAAATGGCGGGGTCTTAGTGTACGCGGCCTCTTGCCGTGAGTCTGACCCACCCGCCAGACAGAACAGTGTACACAGTGGTTGCATCCTATAGTGCTCGCAGTACTTGGCGGTAAAACTATTTGCGTCAGTGCTTTTCTTGATATAAAATTATTAAGACTTCTTTCGGCACCAACCTGAACTTCATGTAGCTGAGCCAGAGCAGGATCATGAGCAAAATTGACTGTTGCAACCAGTTATGACTTCCAACGTCCTTTAAGAAAAAACAATGTCCAAGTAGATTTTTTTTCTTACATAATAAGTTATTATTTTATTGAATTGATAATTATTGGTTAATTGTCATTACAATCTATTATAATTATTAAAAAAAAAGGATATGTCAAAAAGTAAGTGAGGTCATCTACATGAATGAATAAATAATAGAAATGTTCATTTCTAGATTAAAATTAGGGTGTGACCTTTTCAGACCTTGCAATCTATGGGGTCAGAAGATATAATGCTCATCAATTTATATGGCCAATGGCTAATAAAGGTGGCCATATAAATAGATGAGCACAATGACCAACCACCTTAACTTCCCTAATTTTAAGTTAGGTATCCATTAGAATTGTGTGGACTTTGGCGCTTCCAGAAAATCTCAAAGTCATAATATTCACTAGTACTAAAAATGTTTGTAAAATGTTTTACATATTTCGGATGTTCCTTCAGAGTTGAAGATAATTAACTTCCTAGCCCAAACCTCCCGCAGGACGACGGGCAGGATTTGAACCCTCGACCATCAATAAATCCGAACGACAGTCCAGCGCGCAAACCGCACGACCAAGCAGACAGGTAGTTTAGTGCTGGTTACTTAAAATAAAGATTTAAAATACTTTTGAAAATTCAAAGTTCAGAAAAGACTCAAAGTGAACATTATGTTCACTTCAACTTCACAAAGAGAAGATGATAATTTGTGATTGTCTTACAATATCTCTACTCAAATTAAAGCAAAATCTGGAAAACCGCATCGAATTGGCGAAAATTTCCTTTTGTCAGACATTGGAAAAGTTTTATAAACTCTTTTACACAAACCTGCATCTGATATAAAAATAATTCCTGTACGCAACAATACAGTTCTCTGGTGAAATGAGTTTTGACATTGAAAGCTGTAAATTAAAGCAAAATCTGGAAAACCGCACCAAATATGCGAAAATTTCCTTTAGTCAGACATTGAAAAAGTTTTATAAACTCTTTTACGCCAACCTGCATCTGATATAAAAATAATTCATGTACGCAACAATACAGTTCTCTGGTGAAATGAGTTTTGACATTGAAAGCTGTAAACAATTTATTTCTCTATAAATCTGGATGAGTTAACCTTGCCTGGTAATTATTATTATTATTATTGGTTTATGTTCACTTTATTATGAATCAAGAAATCCCTTTTACCTAGAACTTTGCTCCTTTACACTGATGTACTACGTTTGTCACTGCACCTCAAGTAAGCATTAATGGCCAACCACTAGAAATTGTTGATCACTTTTGTTACCTTGGCTCCATCATATCCAACAACACTCTACTGAATAAAGACATAAACAACAGGATAGCCAAGGCAATGGCCACCATGTCACGGCTGCAGAAAAGAGTCTGGGACAACATATTGCTGACTAACAGTACTAGAGCCCTAGTCTACCGGACCTGTGTGTTGAGCACCTTGCTGTACGGAAGTGAAACATGGTCAACCTACTCATGGCAGGAAAAAAAGCTGAATGTTTTCCACCTCCGATGCCTAAGGCGGATCTTTAAAATAAGGTGGCAAGATAAGATAACCAATGAGGAAGTGCTACAAAGAGCAGGGTGCCAGGACATCCGCTCTGTTATCAGCAGCAGACGCCTTGGCTGGCTTGGCCACGTTCGTAGAATGCCAGAAGGTCGACTTCCACAGGACATCCTGTATGGCGATCTAATAGAAGGCAGGAGAGCCGCTGGTCGCCCACTTTTACGTTATACGGATGTATGCAAACGCGACATGAAGCTCTTCAAAATCGACACTGGCAACTTGGAAGAGGTGGCACTGGACAGATTATATATGCCCACCTGCGATCGCAGCTGTGTATCAAGGATTGGCCTCTTTAGTCACACAAGAAGTTGCAAAGGGAAAAGATCGTCTCTCGAGACGTAAAATGCCACAGACTACGTTTGTCAAATGTTTCTCTTATTAAAGCTGTTTTAGCATTCTTGGATGGTTATAAAGATCCAATGTTAAGACAAATTAGCAATCATGGGCATCAAAGTCTATTTAACGGCTAAAAGGATATGATATAAACTGGATAGAAATGAATCATTTCAGTAATTCTTGTGAAAATTTAATTAATGAAGCAAAACATTGGACAGGGTGAATTTTGCAAACTTCCAAATTTACAACAATCAAACTGTCAGGAAGAGAATGTTTTAAATTATGTTGAGCATTTAAATGCCATCTTTTTTAAATTTTTTTAAGGTTTGAGGATATTCTGATTATGGTAATACCTCAATTCCTGACAATCCCTATGTTGATGATATAGGAAAGATGGATGTAACATTACAAGAAGAACTCCTCGGAATAAATACAAATGAAAAGCTTAAAGTCCAGTTAAAAACAAAATTATATCTCTTCTGGCTTCGGATAGAGTATACCTGGTACTAATTATTAAATATCGTCAGAAATTTTCTTTTCTTTTCCATATCTAGTGGAAAAAAAGCTTTCAGCAAGGTTGCTACTCTAACAAAAAAAAAAAAAAAAAAACTGGACCTCACTAACCAAAAATTTTTAAATATCAAACCTTACTAAATTAAATCCCATTAGTTAAATTTTATCATCAACGTATCCAACTAATAGGTTTTCACTTTTTTTGTTTGGTGCCTTCATTTAATGCACATTAAACTTTATTTTTCTATGTTTTAATTTCAATTTTATTAATAAACATATATTCCTATTATATGACTTAGAAATCAGTGGAAAAAAAAATTTGAAGTTGGAGAATTTTCAAAAATGCATAATTAGCTAAGCAGGTAGTGTACCGAAAACTGAAAAAGGTGTCAAGGGGTCTACGAGTAAAAAAAGTTTGGGAACCAATGCTTTAAGCTAATGCTGAACTTCAAAAAGGAATTATAGATTTAGAAGCGATTTCTAGATGTAATGTACATTATATTTATTAGCGTAAAATACCACTGACTGGTTCATTTATGTATCATGAGATCTCAGCAACTGCCATTTGGATTAGCTTGAGATTTCTTTCACAATTAGTTTCTTTTATATATAGGAAAGTGCGAAGTTCGAACAGCCCCTATTTGTCAAGAGGTTCGAACAGTTCACTTTTTATTGCTATAACTTTTTTATTTGAATGTTTACCAAATTACTACTATATTGCTACTGCGCATGCACCTTTTTTCTTTACTTCCGACACATACTATTTCCTTTTCCTTGTAAAGGCTAAGTACATGGTGAGGTCAAACTCAGGAGGTCTGGAGTTATTAAGGGTATTTTTAAGTCTGATTGCTCATCAGCTTAAAGAGACTATTTGAAGTTGTGGAGGGTGGGAAATGGTGCAATGGATGGTGTTCTTGCGCTGGAGTAAAAAGAAAATGACTTTATAGTAAAAATTAAATATTAAAACATGTTTTTAGATATATTTTCTTTGATCTGTTCGAACCTTCCATCAACCCGATCGAGCTTACTAACTGGGGAAAAATCCGCTCGAGGAAAAGTACGCTTGGCGATACTTACCCTACACCTCTTTGACTTCGTATTTAATTTTAACTAAGCCTAGTGATACATTAAATCCAATCTATTTTTATAGAAAAAAGGACGAGGAATTCAGAGATACTATCAGTTTTTTCATAGGTCAGACCGTTACTGTGCTATAAAAATCCAAACTTGAAAATTGCTGCCAGCGGGCTTAATGCGCTCGAACTTCGCACTTTACCTCTACCTCTTAAGTAATTGCTAAGAAATTGTTTTGACAAGCTTTTTATTTAACCTTTGTTATTTTATCTCCCTAAAGGTTGCATTCATTGCCTTTTTCTTTAATTCAACTTATTTTGATTAGTCTTACTAAATCACATACAATTTTTATTTTATTTTTATTTCCACTTCCTTTTAGACATGGTCAAAATAAAGTACAACAGTTTAAGTAACAATCCTCCACTTTTCCCAGTCGGCAGCTGTTTGTAGTAGGATATCAAGAGAGAGGCCAGTCTTTTTATGTTGTCCAGCCAACTTTTCTTAAGACGACCCTACCCTATGGATCTCTCCACCGTACTTTGAACCATGATGTTTTACAGTGTCATGTTTTACAATATGACAGATCCAGTTCAGCTTTGTCTCTTTGACAGTATAGAGGAGTTCCTAGTTTTTGCCAGCCCAAGTGTTGACTTGTAAAAGTACAAACTCATTTGTCTTCTTTTCCTGGTACCTGAAATCCAGCATTTTTTTGTAGCATTTACTTTCAATTGTCTTCTTTTCCTTGTACCTGAAATCCAGCATTTTTTTGTAGCATTTACTTTCAATTGTCTTCTTTACCTTGTACCTGAAATCCAGCATTTTTTTGTAGCATTTACTTTCAATTGTCTTCTTTTCCTGGTACCTGAAATCCAGCATTTTTTTGTAGCATTTACTTTCAATTGTCTTCTTTTCCTTGTACCTGAAATCCAGCATTTTTTTGTAGCATTTACTTTCAATTGTCTTCTTTACCTTGTACCTGAAATCCAGCATTTTTTTGTAGCATTTACTTTCAATTGTCTTCTTTTCCTGGTACCTGAAATCCAGCATTTTTTTGTAGCATTTACTTTCAATTGTCCTCTTTTCCTTGTACCTGAAATCCAGCATTTTTTTAGCATTTACTTTCAATTGTCTTCTTTTCCTTGTACCTGAAATCCAGCATTTTTTTGTAGCATTTACTTTCAATTGTCTTCTTTTCCTTGTACCTGAAATCCAGCATTTTGTTTAGCATTTACTTTCAATTGTCTTCTTTTCCTAGTACCTGAAATCCAGCATTTTGTTTAGCATTTACTTTCAATTGTCTTCTTTTCCTTGTATCTGAAATCCAGCATTTTGTTTAGCATTTACTTTCAATTGTCTTCTTTTCCTTGTACCTGAAATCCAGCATTTTGTTTAGTATTTACTTTCAATTGTCTTCTTTTCCTTGTACCTGAAATCCAGCATTTTGTTTAGCATTTACTTTCAATTGTCTTCTTTTCCTAGTACCTGAAATCCAGCATTTTTTTAGCATTTACTTTCAAGTGTTTTCTTTTCCTTGTACCTGAAATCCAGCATTTTTTTGTAGCATTTACTTTCAATGACTGGAGTTCTTTCTCCTTTCAGCTTATATTAAGTGTAATATCAATTAGTTTGGATCAGTCATGTATATGTATGTATGATTTTGACATATAAATCTGTGCGATAGAAATATTTTTAATAATTGTTTTTGTTTAGCTTTCTCAGTGCGCCCTGATCCTATCATTTGTCTGGACCAGTTGTGAAATGGGAAAGGGAAATAAAGGGGGTATCTTGGTGACTGCATGATCATTTTTTTAAATGCATAAAAAAAAATTTAATCAGGGCTCGAGTCCTCAAAGGGACTAATTCAACTTAAACTACCACATCTGTCAAGTACATTTCTTTCCCTTATTCAAGATACCAAACAAAATAATTAATTACCAATAGTTAATTAACTAAGTGGTTAGTTTTTTTTTATTGATCTTTGTGTTGACAGGTAAAAGAAATAATTGTGCAAATTTTCTTTTTTTATCCACGATTGGGTGCTGGAGAAATAACGTGTACACACTTTTTACCATACAGACAGGGTGAGTTGATATAAGCTTTGTAATGAAAATGCAATTTGACTGTCACTTTTGAAATTCTTTTTATGAAAAAGATTTTTACAACCTTTGCCTTTATATGACATACACACTTGCAACACTAGTTGATTTATTTCCAGGCTTTATTTTGTTTATTAATTATTATAGCCCCAGCATCCCCTCTTTTTTTTCTCTTCTAAATTTCAATAAATGGGCCACAGTTTAACTATCCCTCAACATACATTTTAGCCTGTGATAATTATCATATTTATTACAATGAATTGAAAAAGCCCACTCTTTCTCTTTCATTCTCTCTGTTTTATTTAAATATACTGTCTCTTTTTTACTGTGACACACACACACACAACCGCTTTCACATATTTTTTTTACCAATGAAATCCTTTTAACTTTGTAAGTATCCTTCAAATGATCGTCCCTTCAGCATACACTTTTCAACTTTGTTAATAGAGGTGTATGTCTTATAAATGGGGGTACAAGTGAGAGACAGATGGATGTGTGTTTATTGTAGGCTTTAAAAGGAGTTATATTTTGCTTAAGCAGTTTAATATATTGCTATTTCAGTGATCTCTACATACTTCTACATTGAAGTTGAAAAGCTGTGTATATGTCATTCTTAAAGAAGATGACCACTACTAGAATCCAAATCTCATGCATGATGGCAGAGTTTTGCAATGTTGAGATCATACACTGGGCCTAAGTGTTGGTGGCTTCACCATTGATCCTTTTATTTCAAAAGATTGAAAACAATTACATTTAGTTTGAAAGACAGTATTATGTAGGTAACAAAATCAATAGCCTTTATAATATTTATATGATGCAGCAACATCATTTTTCATTCTTAAGAGAATTAAATGAGAATGTATGAAAGAAAATTTGTGTGTAATTTTTTTACAAAGCGTATATCAACTCAGTGCGTCTGATAAAAAGTTTGTACACATTATTTCTCCCACATCCAATCTCAAATCAAGTTGAAATTTTGCAAAAATATTTCTTGTACTTGACAAAACAATAATCAATAAAAGAAATTAGCCAATTACTATGGTTAATTAACTATTGGTACCGGTAATTAATTATTTTGTTTGATATGTTTTTCTCGTTTAACATTTGAAAAAGGAAATATAGTTTGTTTGTTTCTTTTTTAATTACTGTATCCTGAAAAAAACAACACATTTCTTTTCCATTAATTGAAATTAAGAAAAATTATATATTTGTTGTTAAACTTGATGTGGTCACCTGTTGATTGGATCAACAAAAATTATCTTATCCCATCTTAACAAAACTCTTTAAGAAAAATTGAAATATTGTACAATTAGTTGTTTAATCCAATATGTTTTCAAATATAAAAATGCTACAAGTTGTCCAATGTCCATATTTTCAGTTTGCTGTTTCCGGCTGACAAAAAATGTAAACAGTAAACAGATAATTCTGCAAACTAAAAGGAATGGTTCAAAACTATACAATATGATAACATGAAGTAAGCAGTGTTATAAATATATTAGATATGAACCAATATTGTTTTGACAAATTGTGTTAGCATAAAAATTTCTGATGATCTAGGTCAGTGATGCTGGAACTATATCCCACAGGCTGGAAAACTCTGCCCCACAGTGCACAATAAAACTACAGTCAAGACTGTTCTAATGGACTCTGCAATATTTATGGTGATGTAGCTAAAAGTGTGTGGGGAATGTATCTACCAGCCCAAGTCAAAAAATGTTGGCCACTACTGATTTAGATTCAATAAACAATTTTTAAGAATTATTTCTGGAAAATTTCCCATCATGCCTACATGTAAAAAAAAAAATCTAAAAAACTTATAGTTTATCCAGTGTTGTCATATAGCTTGTTAACTATTAAACAGATGTATGATAAACTAAAATGTGATAAAATGTGTTTTTTATTGTAGCCTCAGGTATGATTCTTGTTGAATGATAGAGTGTAATTTTATAAGCCTCAACATCTTTTTCATAGTAATGTATCTATTTTCAAATACATTTTTTAAAGATATGACAAATAGATTACTTGATGCTAAAAATTCTTTCTTGTCTCTTTTAATGTATATAACCATTATCATACTTACTTTATCAGCTTAATTATTTAATGTTTAAAATACTGAGACTCGATGCATATATTTTCTGTAGCTCTCATACTCCATAATAAACATATTAATATAGCCTGCATATTAATATAGCCTGAAAGACATATTAATATATATTATTTCTTAAACAAAGTCCAAAAACCATAAAGGAAAAAGCCTATCGTTTACTATGTAACAAATTATGTTGTATCTGCTTGTAGATTTACTAATCACTGAGTAAGTCCTATATTGATGACTGCCTTACAAAAGTCCACTAATTGATTTCTCTTTTAAAGCTTTTGTTCAGCACAAATGACACACGATGTGACAGCCAACTAACGCAGCTTCATCTTCTCCATGACCCAATCATAGTAGTTGGCAACATGGGTATAGTAGCCATAGTGGTTCTCTCTATCACAGCCCACACCCCAGGATACAATGCCAGCTTGAACAGAACGTCCACTGAATTCTATGACATAAGCGCCACCACTGAAAGAAAATGACACTTTAGTATTAAAAAAAAAATTAAGTGGGGAAGAAAATAAAATTAGCTACAATTTAGAATTATTTCAGAATCAAATAGCAAAAGAACCTTTTATAAGGCCAGTGTGATCTAGCAGATCTTGTTAAAGGTAAACTCTGATGTTTTTTTTTAAATTTGAGTTGTTGACGCATTAAAATTCAGGGTAAAACGTTGCAATAGTAAAAACATTCTATCATTTTTATTTAGAAGATCAAAAATATTTTTATTTAGAAGATCAAAAACATTTTGATTTAGAAGATCAAAAACAGTTTTATTTAGAAGATCAAAAACATTTTTATTTAGAAGATCAAAAACATTTTTATTTAGAAGATCAAAAACATTTTTATTTAGAAGATCAAAAACATTTTTATTTAGAAGATCAAAAACATTTTTATTTAGAAGATCAAAAACATTTTTATTTAGAAGATCAAAAACATTTTTATTTAGAAGATCAAAAACATTTTTATTTAGAAGATCAAAAACAGTTTTATTTAGAAGAGCAAAAACAGTTTTATTTAGAAGATCAAAAACAGTTTTATTTAGAAGATCAAAAACAGTTTTATTTAGAAGATCAAAAACAGTTTTATTTAAGAAATTATTCAATAATTCTTCACATCTAAATAAAATGGGATTATATCAGATTTTGTTTTTAGGGAATGAGCTTCCATCACTCCCCTCCACAGCACTGAAAGTGGATCTAGATCTAACCAATCGCATTAATTTATTCCCTACAGTGGCTGATAGGCCTAGTGACAGCCTAGTCCATAGGGTATGATAGTTTGGTACAATATAAATTTATATATGTAATATTTTCATCCACACCTCTACCTGCCCAAAACAGTAAATAGTTTGATATGATTAGTCAAGCATGTAGATCTACACTTACAATAGTTGCACAGATGAAATGTTTCTTTGCTTACTAGATCTAAATCTAACTGCATAGAAATAAATATTTATATAAATTTATATGTACATCTTTTTTATTGAGTAAGAATGTAAGACACACAGATATGTGATGCCAAAGTATATAATAGATACTGGGTACTAGTCTGTTTTACTGTTTTATTAGATTGATTATATAGATCGACTCAGAGTATTATGATAAACAACTCTTGAGGGGAAAAAAGCATTTTCATCCACAACCCTCCCTGCGCAAAAAGTAAATAAACTATGAGTCTGACTGTTGTGACAACCTGGTCAAATATACATTATACACATGTAGGCAACTCTGATATCACTAAGAAACCCAGTGAAAATCTGGATGTTTTTTGATGGATAGAAAAATTACAACAGAATTACAGGTTACTAAATTATTGTATAGATAAACTAAGTTAATTTCTAGAAAATTGTTGAGTGTCCAACTTTTTGAACCCATAAAGTTTGCAGGCTTATAGGTGGAATTGTAAAAAGGTGTCTTGAATTAGTTGACTTTTACATGAAAAAGACAAGATTAGCCAATAAGAAATATTTTTTTCACAGCACATCAAGATGCAGGTTTAATAAAAAAAAATTCTGACAGTGTTAGTAGAAAAACACTTCAAAAATATATAGCACCATCTTTAGCATCTTAGACGATGTTTAGCTTGGTCCACCAAGATTTAGGACCAAGGTGTAGCTCTGCCCAACAGGATTTAGGACCAAGATGTAGCATTGTCCACCAGGATTTAGAACCAAGATGATTTAGAACCAAGATGTAGCTTTGCCCACCAAGATTTAGAACCAAGATGAAACATTGCCCACCAGGATTTAGAACCAAGATGTAGCTTTTCCCACCAGGATTTAGGACCAAGATGTAGCTTTGCCCACCAGGATTTAGGACCAAGATGTAGCATTGTCCACCAGGATTTAGAACCAAGATGAAGCATTGCTCACCAGGATTTAGAACCAAGATGAAGCATTGCTCACCAGGATTTAGAACGAAGATGTAGCTTTGCCCACCAGGATTTAGGACCAAGATGTAGCATTGTCCACCAGGATTTAGGACCAAGATGTAGCATTGTCTACCAGGATTTAGGACCAAGATGTGGCTTTGTCCACCAGGATTTAAAACAAGACAGAACAAATAGTTTTTCTTACCTGTCCCCCTCACAGGCATCGCCTCTCATTCTCCTTGAATAGCCAGCACAAAACATTCCAGAGGTGAAAGTTATGTTCACTGAAGCTGCTCTCTCTTTGCAGATGTCAGGCAGTACGTAGGGAATCTGTTAACAAATAGCAATCATACAAGTACATACGGTATATCTAGTGATGGGAACTAAACGAACTTTTAAAAAGTTTAACTAAAACTAAGTTTCAACTAAAATAGAGTAGTTAAACTAAAAAGTTAATCATGAATTTCAAAATATAGTTAAACTAAACTAAAGAAAATTAAACTATCACAATCTTGTTCATAACTTTTTTGGGGGGGGGGGGGTTAATCTAGATCTAGCTATAATCATCCGTCCCTATGGCTATGTTTGATCTAATTCTTTTAACATTGTAGAAATGTTTATCCATTTTTAAAATTAGTAATAAAGAAGATGTTTCCAACATAAATGTTAAGGCACAATTAAATTTGAAAAAAAAAAAAAAAGATGTCTAAATAAATATGTGTGCTTGTATTTTTGCCTTGAATTAAAACCTTTACTGGTACTTTTTGAAAAAAAGAGTATATTAACTCATTATATAACGGAAAATCTTATGTATACCGGTAAAGTTTAAAATCACCTTACACAACAGATATAGAATTTCACATTTAGATCTAGTAATCAAAGAAATAGAAACAAAATATTTGGAGTTTTATAAAACATTTGACCTGTGTAACTATTTTAGTGTAAAGTACATGCTTGACTAACCATGCCAATGTGTTATTTTCTTGTTTGACCACTCAACATACAACACTATAGCATAACCGTTAAACGTGTAAGGAAAAAAATATGGGGTGTACGTCTCTCTGACCAGGTTGTTAAAATCAGTCGGACACACGGTCTATTTACTTTCTGGGCAGGGAGGGTGTGCAACTATTTTAGTGTAAAGTAGATCTACAAACATGCTTGACCAGTGTGTTACTTTTGTGTCTGGCCACTCCCAGTTAAGCAAACACTATTGCATAAAAAAACCGCAGGAAAGTCTTGTAGTATCATCGACTACACATAACGTTTGATTAACTTAGGACTGCATATAAGTAATATTGTCTTAAAAGTCAATGTTTTTACAACTTCTTAACAGAGTTAAACTACTTAAAAGTGTTTCAAATGAACAAACAAATGTTCTTCCTAAGTTCTAATATGAGCTCCAACTGGCCTTGAGGCATGGGCCCAAGTGTAATGAGCTCCTTCGCACCATGGTTGCTACACCACAGCTGTGGGCCCCTATTGCTTGTGGGCCCGGGTTAATTGAACCCCTTCGCGCCATGGATGCTAAGCCACTGAGCATAGCATTAGATCTGAAAATCCATTGTTATTATATTTTTGTTTAAGTCATACATAATTATATAATTTATAAGTGTCTCACTGTAGTCTCACAGTGTCACAAGGTCCTAAAGCATTTAGGCTACATATAGATCCTTGTTTTTATTTGGATATTTCAATAAGCTGCTCCTGCATTTAATGGATAAATCTGTAATCGGGATCTAAGTTTGTCTACCTGCAAAGTGGCTCAATACCCAGTTGAGACTATCCATAATAGACATATTAATCAGTAGTGAGGAGTGGGTTAATTATTATTCAAATTATCCGAACGGATAAACTGGCTCTTAGTAAAGAAATTATTTTAATTGTATAAAATTTTTATTTTTATTGGACCTAAGAAATTATTTTAATTGTATACAATTTTTATCTTTCTTTGGACCCACAATGTCTTGCGACCCAGGACCACAGTTTGATAACCACTGTACTAGACTAACTATGGGATGAGTTTGGTGCATAAATCATAAATAAATATGTGGGAAACTAATACTGATATGATGGAGTTAAAAATAAAGAATGGAAATAGGAGAGTGACAGAAAAATAAGAAAGTTATGCTAAAACTAAAAAGATTCGCTATTTTGTGTAGTAATTAGTGGATTCAATTCAGTAATGGATTGGACTGCCCCTATTTCAGAAGATTAAATAATCAATTATACTTGACATATTAGTTCCTGGTGTGATTCACTTTGTTGGTGTGTTCATTGTTTGTTCATTATAATATCTTATAATTGAAACTCATTTCAAATAGGTAAATTCAAGCCTGACATGGTCTTAACCAACTGTATACCAGTACGCTTAACAACACAGCAACATCAACTTTTTTAAATTGTCAGTCCCAGAAACTTATGTGATAGTACTGTGCTTTAAAAAAAAAAATTTTTGATTTTGTGAGCACTTACTTGAACTTCATGTAGATGGGCTGGAGCAGGACCATGAGCAAATTGACTGCCACAGCCAGTTATGACTCCCAAGCGTCCTTAAAGAAAAAAAATTCAAGGTCCTAATGGAGTGTCTTTTCTTACACTATAAGTTTTTATTTTATTGAATTGGTCATTAATGTTCAATTAGCACTATGTATATATCCAATTTATATACAATTAGTAATTATTTAAGTAAAAAGTACCCTTATAATAAAAATAATCTTTACTATCCATAAGGAAATTTGTCTTACAATTTACAATTATAACAAACCTGTATGCATTAATTATTTTTAAAGACCAGCGCAACTAGAACAAAGAACAAAGTGTTCTGCATTTATATTCCTGGATTTGTTTGTACTTTATTCTATTTGAAGTCAAGTTGTAGCATTCAAGGAAATGAAACTGCTAAAATTTATGATAACAATTGAAGCATATGAACTACTATCTAACCAGTACCGGTACAATAAAAGTAAAGCAAATTAAAAAAAAAACAGTTCTACAAAATTGGATTAAATAAAAAACCTGGCTTAAGTAGCTCCTCCATAAACTCTGGAGTCTCCAAGCAAATGGGCATAACATTGTCAGTCATTGCCACAGACCTATCCAATTTCAGGATAGCTATATCATTGTTGTAGTGGGTGTCATTATAACGCTCATGAAGATAGTAATTTTTGATTTGCCTAGAAACACATTTATAATCATTATGGAAGACATTATATTCACACACATATCAAGGAGAGTCAGCAAGCATACATGGCTGGTCAACAAGGGGAGATACAAAAATAGTGTCTTATTTAAAAGAGAATACAACAAACTAATAAATGAAGGAAACTAATTGAAAGGGACATGAACAACATTTGATATTGATGGACATTTAATTTATTAAAATGAAATATAATAAGAAAACTAAAATCTACAGGGCAAACTAAATGTTTAGAATTTCTGAAATACTGGTAGACTGGCCCAACACATACATGACAATAAAAATAAAATAAAAAAAATGACTTTGCATATTAGTACTCACAGAATAAGTATCTACGCTTTGTAGATACTTATTCTGTAAGTACTAATATGCAAGGTCATTTTTTATTATAAATATTTAAAAAAAAGAATTTGCTGCATTACCAATGAATAGAATCAAGTTTTTTGGTTAAATGAGTTTGCCTTATAGTGGATATTAATTTATAATATATATGTGGTTATTAATTTATTTATAGATTATGATTGATTATATATATATATATATATTAATTATAGTATTATAGTATTATAGCTTTTATATAGCGCTACTTTCATGCTTATAGCATGCTCAGAGCGCTTTTGGTCCAATCTCATTTGTGGACCAGTTGGGGGGGGGGGGTATCTAGGAGTTGGTTTTCCGTGCTGCCTTTAGGCGCTCAGTAAACACAACTCTGCCCGAGTCGGGTGTCGAACCTCGAGCCCCCTTCTAGGTAGCCAAGCCAAGTTCAAGCGCACTTGGGGTCTTGACCACGCTTCTCACTCCTGCCTTACTTTTAATCCTAGTTTATTATTTTAGAAATATTATTTTTTTCTAGGTTTTGGTTCATGGTCAAGAATAAATGTTGATAGGTTGTCTTACTGAGGTCTCAAATTTAAATACCATTTAAACCTTTTTTTTTCTTTTTCGACTTCAAGATTACCAGTACAGGACTCACCAGAGTAGGCCTACATCTTATTCTAGTAATTACCTGACATTATTTAGGGAAAGTAAAGGACACATGACAAACTGGTTAACCATTAACCATAGAAACAAAAGAGCTTCACATCATCTGCCTCAAAAATCATAAGGTCTGAATAGAAATTTAGCTATATGGTATTTCATTGAGTGATATGTTGCAATATGCAGTACTATCTCTGAGAAGGACTTACAGTAAGGTCCCATTGTGTCCAGAGCACTGGTGGGTGCCTATGAAGATCTGGATGTATTCTGGACGAAACGGGTAGCCAAAGATCATTTCAAACTGACCAATACAGTGAGCAGCAGTAAGAACCGTATCTGCAGAAATGAGTGACCCCCCGCAGAATGTTGTGTCCTACAGACAAAAAAAAAAGAGTTGAAATTAGTTTCTGAGTAAAATAAATTATATTCCTAGCTTTTCTAAAGCGCTTCCTTCATGCTTATAGCATGCTCAGACCGCTATGGTCAAATCTCATTTGTGGACCAGTGTGGGGAAGAGGGGGAATCTGGGAGAAGGTTTTTCCATGCTGTCTTTAAGCACTTAGTGAACACTACTCTGCTCAAGGGGGCTGTCGAGCTTCGAGCCCCCTTCTTAGGTAGCCAAGTTCAAGCGCAATTAGCCTCTCGACCATGCTTCCCACAACATCATCTGCCTTATAAGTACCAGTATAAGTTTCAGGCATTCCTTCAGAAGTAAAAATTATTACACGCTCGTCCGAACCTCCTGCAAGACCAGGGGATGGAAGGGGGCTGAGTTTCAACTTGGGACCAGTGAGTGTGTTTGTGCAATTATATGGTGACAGTGGGAAGAGGTTACCGATTGGTTGTGAATGATGTAACATAGGTGGCACTGTTGCCATTTGGTCTTAGTTAGGGGATGTCACCATTTGGTCTTAGTTAGGGGAGGGGACTCCAGAACAGTGAGACTGAAAGCTTGTGTTATTGTAGTGAGTTAGATTTTGTTAAAAGATATTATTACTCAAGTCTACTACATTTATTCATTTATGACAAGTTGATTTTGTCTCTATTATAAATAAAGTTCTATTTAGTGTTGTTAACAAGGAAGTTATTCAAGTTTTTTAGTTATATTACGCCTACAACGGTTTAGTTGTCTACCAGCTGTTTGGTGCTACAAATCAATGACCGGTAGCAACACCCATCATGATTAAAGCCTAAAGTGATTATACAGCAGTAAATCAGAAGCCATTATTTAAAAGGCAGTATAGAAATAAATAGTGCTTAATATGATGCTTCTAATTATCAAGAAGTAAATACTTATAGTAAACTAAAACTACCAATGAAAACACAAGATGTCAATCAAAATAACAGACCCACCTTTTTCACTTCTCTTAGAATGACATGCCAAGGGGCTGAACCATACGCAGCTTCTCTCCCTTTGCTAATTCTGTTACTTCCTCCATCAAAAGGCTTAATTTTTAGTTTGCCACACTCTTAAATATTGAAAACAAAGAATATGTTACTTCCATTACTTGCCGTCTTGGGCCAAGGTGGTTAATAAATCAAACAACTAAAATCTTTCACTACACTTACGACTTAGTCTCAAGAAACAAAAAAAAACTTAACAAATCACTAAATTATAATGTACATGTCATTTGAATAACAATCACAAATTTACTCGACAGTTTATGAAATAAAACAAAAAGGTTACCAGTATACCCAAAAACTGAGTAAAACAGAATTAAGTAAAAAACTAAAACCAAAGGAAAAAAAATGGTATTGTGATTTAACCTAGGGTGTCTTGCTTGGCACTTCAAAAGCAGTGGCAAGCGTGGTCGAGAGGCTAAGTGCGCTTGAACTTAGCTTGGCTTGGCTACCTAGAAGGGGGCTCGAGGTTCGACACCCGACTCGGGCCGAGTTGTGTTTACTGAGCGCCTAAAGGCAGCACGGAAAACCAACTCCTAGATACCACCTCCCCCCACTGGTCCACAAATGAGATTGGACCAAAGCGCTCTGAGCATGCTTTAAGCATGAAAGTAGCGCTATATAAAAGCTATAAATATATATACACAGAAACCATTACATTAGTCAAATATAATAAACTTTTTTTTTTCTCAAATTAATGGTGTAAAAATGAAATAGCCTAATGGCAACATTAAATTTCTCTGTTTTGATCATCCTTAGTGGTAAGTGCAATTGTTTATAGGTTGGTGACAGCACATTTGATATGCTTTAGAAGGATCTTAGGTATCTCCTCCAAAGACCACATCACAAGACAAGTAGACAAGAAACAGGATCACATAAGCAATATTTTATAATATGACCTAATGAGTACTGTCAAAAAACTAAAACTTAATGGTCATGGCCCACAAAGACATTAAAAACAGTACTGATACCAGGAAAAGAAGAAGAAGACAATGAAAGTGATGGGGCGATAACATAAAAGAATGGGTGGGTCTAGTTAAGGCCAAAGACGAGAGAAATGGAGAAAGAAGGTCGACACGTGTGTGCCTTGTTTAAGACTATGATATAGGTGAAGGCAAGAATAGTTAGATTTTAGCTTCCTTTTTTTTTTAGCTTGCTTTTTTTTACGATCCTATGGACATATTACAAGGACTGCAGAGCTCACAAAGACCTTCCTTCAGGGAACAGTACCAGGAAAAAAAAGAAGAGGCAGACAGAGAAAGTGATGGGAGGACAAGAATGTACGGGACTGCCGTTGAAAAAGGTTCTAACCAAGGCAAAAGACAGAGATGAATGGAGAAAGACGGTCGACAAATCTTGCATGGCGCCCCAACGGTCTGACAGACTAAGGGATAGGTAAGGTAAAGGAAGGCGAGGAACAGGGTAAGTGACATAATGCTTGATACCTATGCTAAAAAGACTTCGTCTTATGCTATTTATAAAAGACATGCAACTAAATTGAACACCGTACATCTTCACCTTCCTTAACCCTTTCACCACTAAGCAGTTGTACGAAACTATCTACCCCATCCCTAAGAGAAGGGATGTAACTCTGTATCAGCTATTTTAAAAAATCCAATTTTTTGACTAAATTCACAGAAAAAAAACTAATAAAACCTAACAAAAACCTTCTTTTTATAATAAAAAAAATTGACCTAGGGTCAAGCATCATGTTTGAAGTCATAAATAGGCCTACAGAGCTCAAAAACATTAAAATATCACGTCATATTTAGTTGCCTTCCAATCTCCCGTTTGACTAGATCTAACATATTCAATACTGGATCTAGCATCAATTTTTTATTTATTTTCACTACTATCTGTCTTAAATGGTTCTAAATCACTTACCCTAATTATTATATCCTTATTCTAAAGCTTAAACATTAATATTCCCATTAAAATCTTATTCTATTAAAGCCTAAACATAAGCCTAAATATGTTCCATTTTCTAGGCTAGAAAAAAAAACACGTAATTTTCAAAAAATCATAAAAATCCATTCCAACATGCTGCAGAAACAAAATAAACACCTAAAAATAGCATCACTATCGCTCTTCTAGGTCAGAGTTAGCAGTGCGTGCGTAAACGAAACAACCCAAAATCGGCGATTGCCGGCGACTCTAGTTGTCAACCAGTAGTGGCGACTCTCGGCGACTCTAGTTGTAAAGGGTTAACAAACAAATACAACATTCATTCATTGAAAAATACCCACCATGGCCATGGCCAGTGGTCTCCACAATCAAATAAGCAGACACTTTAGAGAAACAGCCTTCTCTAGATCTGGCCACACATGTGTACTGACCAGCATCAGTTTCAACTACTTGGTTGATGACCAAATAATGGTTGACCAAAACCTACAAGATATCAATGTTAGTTTTAGAAACACTGCACTATTTAAACATATTGGCTACTCTACATATTTACATATATACTGATATTACATTCATATTCGATCCTTTGATGACAACTATGGAATGACAGAAGTCTTTGTCTTCTACAAGTAGTTTATATACAATAATAAATGGATTATTGAAAAGACACAAAGTCTGCACTTGTGCCTCCTACAAACAGTGACTTACTCCAGTGTGTGTGTGGGTGGGGCTGCAGTAACTGAGTGGTTAGGCGCTTGGCTTCTGAACCTGGGGTCCTGGGTTTGAATTTCAGTGAAGGGATTTTTTTTTAATTTCTGGATTTTTAGGGCGCCCCTGAGTCCATCCAACATTAATGGGTTTCATTGCGCTGGTCCTGCTTATTAACCATTGGCCAAAGAAACAGATGACCTTAACATCATCTGCCCCATAGATCGCAAGGTCCGATAGTGGAATTTTACTTTTTTTAAACTTTACTCCAGTGACTTACTCTTTTCCTTGGTCCGTGTTCAATAAGGTTGCCATCTTTTCTCCACATTGTTACATCAGCATCTGGCATGTAGCATGGGAACACGGCACTCTGACCTTCTCGCACTGTGATATTACTTGGGGCATTGATCACAGCTGAAATTAGAAAAGCGTTCAGATCAATATGATAAGGACTTGGAGCAACAGGATTGAACGGTCGTAAAGTCATAAGAATGTGAAGCGTGGTCGGGAGGCCAAGTGCCCTTGAACTTGGCTTGGCTACCTAGAAGGGGGCTCGAGGTTCAACACCCGACTCAGGCAGAGTTGTGTTTACTGAGCGCCCAAAGGCAGCACGAAAAACCAACTCCTAGATACCCCCTCCCCCATACTGGTCCACAAATGAGATTGGACCAAAAGCGCTCTGAGCATGCTATAAGCATGAAATTAGCGCTACCCGGTATATAAAAAAAAAAGCTATAAGAATTAAAGAGATGTCCTCATGACCAATTTGCAATTTAAAAAAAAAAAAACAGCTCAAGACCATCAGAGTTTCAAAGAACTTTCTCTAATGTACAATATTATGAAGACTGCTGTCACATCATTGTTTGCGACATGAATTAGTGGGAATCACGAAGTATAGCTTTTTGTTGTGTTTCACATGAAAGTGAAACCTAATCAAGAATTCTGGGAGTTAACCACATGGCTAGAGCAGCAGTAGTTGCCATATTCTTGAAGCGTATGGATGTGTAATACAGTGAGTTGTAAAAAGTAGTTACCATGATTTTGAAACGAGAGGACACATAAAGATTTAATGTAGCAAGTATAAACAGATGTGTGCTTATTGTGCTTAATATATTATTGAATTATTATTGGAGAATTTCTTGTATTCATTGATGGCTGGACTTGCCAGTATGTTGATAATTTATGCCAAATAATATGCCTGCTAATTCAGGCGTCCATTTCTGAATCTCTATGTTTGTTGTGCTATTATAACTGCAGAACTCATTTAGTTACCATACGCGACAACAAGTAACACAACAGTACTCAAGTGAATGAAAATACTTTAATTACTGTGCAGCTGACACTCTTTCATGCATGATTAAATGTCATGTAATGAATAGTGACACTGAAACAAACTGCAAGTACCTGAGAAGTTTCTGCAAGTTGAAGATATGACAATCTAAGTTAAGTTCCATTAAGAATACCAAATAAATTTTCTCTCTTCTCTCAGATTTAACAACTGAACTCCTCTTTCTGGTCCGTGAGAGGATTATTCGGGCACCCCTGATAACTAGAAATGCACCTTTACACATTCTGTCATAATCCTTGTCTAGCATTTATTACCTGTCAACAAAGCTAGATATTTAGGTCAACCCATGATATTATGTTCCAGATGAATCTGGTTACTTCATGTTATAACTGAAGAATGTCAATGATTCCAAAGGGAAATAATCATCAGTATTTAACCTCTGTTAAGAAAATTTCTCTGAAACCAAGCTAGCAGATAAATACAGGAATAACTTATTTGAAAGTCTGTCTAAGTTGAGTTCAGTTAGAAATCAGTTGAAGAAGTCCAGCCTATTAAAAATCAAACTACTGGTATATACTGTTTTATATCTTTGTGCTTCATTCATACAATAATGTAGGGATTTTGTTATTGTATTTCTTGGCATTGTGGATTTATAATAAGATTATATTTCAAGTGTAATAATAATTCAGTGGCTGGCTCCCTGGTCATGTGCTATGCGCTTTGGACAGTGATCTTGATGGTCCCAGGTTCAAACCCACTTGTGGCCATCCCCAACTGTCCAATAGGGGGTTTGGGTTAGGATGTAATAATCTTTAATTCCAAGATCCAAAACATGTGAAACAAAACAAAATTTGAGTGTCCAAATGATAGTGATATTACAGTAATTAAGTTGATACAGCATTTATAACTTTGGTTGTTAAGAATTTTTTTTTTTAAATTTAAAATATTTGATTCATTTAGTCTAACAAAAAAAATAGTAAGTAAAGTTTCCCTTTCAGACCTTGGGATCTAGAAGGCAGATGATGTAAAGGTATATATATATATGTGTCCCATAGATCCTTAGGTCATTAAACAGTTAATGGTGGCCAGCACCTTTACTTTTAGGTACCCATTAGAGCTGGGTGGACTCAGAGGCACCCCAAAGATCCCGAAATTAAAAATCCCAGCCTTCACCAGGAGTAAAACCCAGGACACTCCAGCTTGGAAGCCAGCACTTTACCACTCTACCACCGTGCCTCCAACAAAAAAAAAGTCATTGTAGATTTATTTTTTTGACAATCTGCTAGAACAACTTACATAAGCTGCAGGGTTCCTTGAGTGTCACCCACATAGATCTCTCCAACAAGTCACCAGAGGTGATGGCCATACAAGTATACCGTCCAGAATGTTCATCTCTGACCTCAGGGATGACCACCACTCCCCCAGGGTGTACTTCTATACCTCTTGACCAATCAGCTTTGGTAAGAATTCTATCATGTAACAGCCTAAAAAAAGACAGAAGGCTGTTTTGAAACTACTGGTAATAAACCATTTCCGTAGTGCATTATATTCTGAACATGTTCACCTTCATTAATTTTCAATCATTGCTTATAATACAGTAACCTTTCTTACTATCCAGGCTGAACCACACGACACAGCCAATTTAAAGAACTTGACGATTCAGGGTGTCATGTGGCCAGCACAATGACCATCCGCCTTTACTTTTCCATGACTATTGTCAGATACTCACTCATCAGAGCTGGTTGGACTCAGACGCTGATCCTGAAATTAAAAATCCCAGTCTTCACCAGAATTTGAACCCAGGACCCCCCGGTTCAGAAGCCAAGCACTTTACTGCTCAGCTCAGTTGGGGAAAAGTAAAGGCCGGGGGTGGGGTGGGTTTATTGAGATGGCCACATTACACTTGTTAACCATGGGCCACAGAAACAGATGACCTTTACATCATCTGCCCTATAGATTGCAAGAACTGAAAGGGGAACTTTAATTTTAATCTAAATTTGACATTAAGACAAGCAGATCATAGCACATTTTTCAATATTTTTAGTGTAAAAAAATACTATTATCTTATCTTATCTTATATAATACAGACGTTACTTCAAAAAAGAAGATGATTATGTCCTACGCGTCATGCATTTAGTCATGCATATTAACCAATGACTTAAATTCTGCCAAATCACTGTTTTTTCTGGCTAGCTCAGGCAACCCATTCCATGCTCTAATAGCACTAGGGAAGAAGGAGTATTTGTACAAATTTGTCCTAGCATATGGGACGAGGAATGTGCCTTTATTTTTGTGTCTTTCAGAGTATTTTATTAAATTTTGTTTTTGTATTTGAAGATTATGGTTCAGTGTTTTATGTATAATTGCTACTTTACTTTTGAGTCTTCTGTCCTGAAGGCTTTCTAAATTTAGTGATTTTACTAATGGTGTTACCCTAGTCAAATGTGAATATTCGTTTGTTATGAATCTCACTGCTCTATTTTGTGTTTGTTCCAGTTTCTTAATGTTTTCTTGAGTTGAGGGGTCCCACACGGTGGATGCATATTCTATTATTGGCCTAACCAAGGTTAAATAACATTTTAGTTTTATGTTCTTATTTGATTTATAAAAATTTCTTTTAATGAACCCTAATGCTTTGTTGGATTTTTTTATAGTTTCATCAATATGTGGATTCCATGACAGTTTTTCATTTATTATAACACCTAGGTATTCAAATGGAAATATCATCAAGTTGTTCAAGGCTTAGTAAGTAGGTAGCTTACCACATGACATGTGCTGTAGGGTCATTCACTGCACATTCCAAGATGACATTACTACCAGGACTGAGTGACATGTTTCCAGCAATCTTTGTGAAATATAACGTTCCACCCTCTGTAACCTGGAGAAAATGTTTCAAAAGAATACTTCTGTACAACATTTAAGAGAAGGACCCTGTGCACGGTTTCAGACTGCCATAATATTATATATAATTTTAAATATCCATGGATTGACCATATTTTTATTAGTTGAATATTTATTTTTCTACTTAATTATTTTGTTTTTAAATCCTTAGAAGTCATTCCAGCTCGTTAAAATACAATACAATTTAACACATAAATTTTAATTAAAAAAAAAAATGATATATATAAATTCCAGTAGGCTTTTCCATTACCAAGTACATTGCCAATGGTGAGGAAGAAAGAATTTTAAAGACTCACTATCCATTCTCATGTTTAGTGGTGTTACAATACAAAAAACATAGGGATTGACCTGCCTCACCATTGTAGGGGGAATAGGAGCAGTTGTTCCAGGGGAAATAACCCATAAAAAAAAGTATGGGATTAAATAGTCTTTTCATGTCGTTTCTGGCCTCTGGGTAAAAGTCTTCCCTTCGATCAAAAGTTTCTTACTTGACTCTTATGGACACTCTACAAGGGCCACACAATCACAGGAGAAGCCCAGAGTAAAATGTTTGTTAACTGTTTTATCTGTTTCGGATGTTCCTTCAGAGTTGAAGATAATTACTTCTTAGTCCAAACCTCCCGCAGGACGACGGGGGATGGGAGCGGGCAGGGTTTGAACCCAGGACCATAGATTATTCTGAACTACAGTCCAAGTGTATAAAGGAAAAAAAACGTTCCTGAAATAGCATTTTTGTTAGTCAATCTCATGCTCTCATTGTCTTTTGTATTGCTTCTAGTTTGGTGGGGGAAAATGTTACCACTTCTCTCTACACAAGGACAGTAAATCTTGCAAGTTATCAGAACATCAACTTCACATCATACACTTACCTCCCCCATTTCCTCACAGTATCTGCCTGTAAATCCACTGGGACATAGGCAGTGGGCATCATTCTCGTCCTCCTGACAAGTGCCTCCATTTTCACACTGGACATTGGAGCATGTGACTTTGACTTGGGTCTGACACAATGTCCCAGTGTAGAGTTCAGGACACATGCACCTAAAGTGCATCAATATTGAAGGAAGAAATTGAAAAAGAGTTATTTATAGATTGTGTTTAATAAAGAAATGTAACAAGTGTGACAGGAAGTTTATTAATGGAGTCTAAAAGTCTAGAGAAAAAAAAAAAAAAAGTCAACAACTGTAATTACATCCAATCAATTGATCCATCCACCAGTAAAATTTCTGTACAAGTACCACCATTTTCACATTCAGCTGGGCATGTGGACTCTAGAATGGAAAAAAAAAGGTTTTGTGTCTTAAAAACATGCATGCAATAATTGGCATTTGCATATTATTTTATTTTTCTGATATTGTTTACATTTTTTTTTTTTTTATCACATTTTCATTTTGACAAAAAAGAGGGTAATAAGTGAAACAACAATCATTTAATCCTAAGGATTTACTTCCGTACTGGCACTGTAAGTATTATTTAGATTGGTCACCTTCAGTTGCAAGAGGGCTATAGCTCATCTCATGGAGCCTTTCTTGTTGTTTCTGTAAACTTCTAATTTGTTATTTCTAATTTAAAAAGCAGAAAGTCAGACGCATATATATATATATGTCCCCCATAGATCCTTAGATCATGGCGAAGACCGTAGTGTATGTTTAATGTCCCACCCACAACTGGAAGGCCCTAAAAAAAAACAAAAAAAATTAATATATCTCTATTAAAGGATGAAACTTTTTTAAACAAATCAGGTAAATCCATTTTCACAGTATTAAAAAAAAAAAATATATATATATATATATATATTTATATTTTAAAAAATTAAAATATATACTCAAATGTTTTTTCATTTTAAAAAAATTTATTCTACCCTAAATTCAGTTATCAAACATTTCAGAAACCAGAACCTTAAAAATTATGTTAATCAAGGAATCAGGATATGATCGTTTTGGTCCTAATAATCTCCTGATCTGATTAACCTGATTTGACTTTATAATAGAATTTGTTTTAGTACTTTAGGATTGGGTTTGAATAAGCAGAACTTCTAGTGATCCAAATTAACAGATTCAACTGTATTTCTCCCTTCCTTTTCAAATTTAATGTAGTTCAATTGTTTCTCCTGAGTCAACATCTCAACAAAAAAAAAAAAAAAAGGGGGAAGATAACATAGAAAAGTAGAAGTAAAATCACTTTGTAAATTACAAAGAGTTACCTTTCTTAACAGGAGAAATGAACACTTGTGCCCAGTAGCCTTCAGATGATACTGAGGAATCTGATCTGAAGACTAACTCTAAGCCTTGACCTTCCCAAGTAAATATAGGGTTCTCTAAGTGTGGTCCACAGAGACATCTCAACAGTACAGGTTCAGTAACAGAATGGTCTGTCAATATAAATTTTAAAGTACTGAATAACAAAAGTGAATCATCATATATGAGAACTGACCTATGTAAACCACTACATCTTGTCTGTTTTGTTCACTTTACATGTTTCGAATGTTTCTTTAGAATTGAAGATCATCACATCCTAGCCCAAACCATCCCAAAGGACAGCGAGGGATGGCAGCAGGTAGGGTTTAAACCCACTAAATTATTATTATAGCTTTAATATAGCGCTACTTTCATGCTTTTAGCAAGGTCCAATCTCATTTGTGGACCAGTTGGGGGGGGGGGGGTATCTAGGAGTTGGTTTTCCGTGCTGCCTTTAGGGCGCTCAGTAAACACAACTCTGCCCGAGTCGGGTGTCGAACCTCGAGCCCCCTTCTATGTAGCCAAGCCAAGCATACTTGGCCTCCCGACCACGCTTCCCACAGTCTACTGTGACAGTCTACTACCCATACCAGGCAGGCATACACAAGGGTCTCAGAGGTTTTCACCTTGATAGCAAAAGAAAATAAAGATGTCAAAGCTAAAGTGCAGAAATCAGTTAATCCTCAGAATAACAAGGCATTGTGTAGATTAATTATAGAGTAATCCATTACTGTGGGAAATTTGTTTTATTTTTCACATTAACAAGATGAATTACCTAGATAAATTACACATTGCCTTCTAGGCACTTAATAAATTGAAAAAAAATGGATCCTACACTAGTTACCACTTCCGAAATCAGTTATTCTGCAAGTTATCTTGGCATTGTGCAAATTGACTAGGGTAATTCATTATTGTTTCATTACTCAAATTACCTAAATAATGTGCAAATTACGTAGATAACGTGTACATTACCTACTCTACAATGGAAAATAAGATCTTTAGTGGAGTTATTTATATATTTATAGTCATAATAAGAATCAAGTTTGATTAGAATCAAATCAACAATTAATCATCAATCAATCAAAAAACTTTAATACAAAGAATCAAATGGTTCAAAACATTGTTACTATTATTACTATTAAGGAAATGAAATTGAAAAAAAAAATTATGTTTACTTAAATGTGAAATCTGTAGATTGGTGACACTTTGAATTACATATAGCTATCGCTTTTTGCCACAAGCTTGCCTATTTGTGGTAAATTTTCTGAAACCTTGACCACTAGTAATGAATTGTTTTATTGTTGCTTAACTTATTGCTATTTCTACAGTAGAGACATTTTCGATTTTTAAAAATCTCTCTTTGCAAACACTGAATTCTGATTTAGCATACAATCCTTATAAAATACTCGTTTTTATACCAAGTTTATAACAGCATCCTCTGTTTTACTAAGTACCACAGCTAAATTTGAGTGGGCATCAGTCTTCTTCTGGTACTTAAATTCTCACAGTGACACCTTCACTGACATTGGGTGCCTTTTGTTAGAAAATGCTAACAAAATGCTTGCTTTTCTAAATCTTTCATGCCTCATCACGCTGCATTTTCTGATCTACATTCTTTTTACAGATGTTGCACAATACATTCTTACCATATCCTTTCTCTTTAGGATCTCTTCACCACAAATTATGTGAACAAACACATAATATGATGTACACTTGTGTCCACCAGATGCTGCTTTGGAGCAAACATTATGAGAGAAACAAACTTCTCAACTTTAACAGTACGAAAGCTATTAATGTGCACTTTACATTGGTAAAATAAGAAAAACTCTTGATTCTTTATGTTCATGGTGCTAATCAGTAAATTAACAACTTAGGTAAATAATGTGCACATTAGCAGATTAGGAAGTTCAGTGGTAACAAAGAAATGGAAGAGTTCTATCATAAAACCAATGTGTTTTCATTTGATTAAGCATTTAAGAAGTCAATGCTCAAAACTTAAAACATATTTAGGATTCAATGTGTTGAAATCCTTTCTTCACTTAAAACAACATAAAAACTTCAAGTCTGTTTATTACTGTCTTAGATTTATTATTTTTAAAAGACTGGATTTTTAAGTGATTAATCCTAAACCTTTTTTTCATAACAAACTAAATAAACAAACAAAATATAGTCTATAATGCATTACCAGAGTCAGCGTGTGAATATATACAGAGGGAGTCATAGGTGCAGTTATCCCCCTCTTCAATGTTGAAGTTAAAAAACTTGATGAGAAAGGAGCTGACAGTCTGGCTTGTGAGTCTTGTGATGCAAACGGTGTTCAGTGGATACAAGTTGGGATAGGAAGGGGAGCTGATGTTTGATATAGCCGCAGCGACTGTGACATTACACTCTGTGAACAAATATTATATACAATAATTTAATATAACTCTTTATTTAAAAAAAATACATATTAAATAACCAATAAGAAGGAACAGGTAATGGAGAAAAAAAAAAACAAAGCCAAAACTAGACAGCGACTGACAGATTTTTGGCAACACTTAAAATTAGTTGACAAATAATGATGTGCAGAGATGGACTGTGCATAACAGGACATTAATAAGATGGCCCATGAAATAAAATATAAAACTGATTCTTTGCTAACTTTTATTTCATTTAAGATGTGGAACTCAAATCTATGAGATGCTGAGCTAATACTGTTTCAATATTTCATTTTAAAAGTATAGCTTTAGGTGCAGATAATTAAGAAAGAACTTATTGAAGTAGGCCTTACTTTATCAATTCTGATTTTTTTTTTCAGGAACCACTTCAAGCCCTAACTTTATAATAACTTAAAAGTAAATATTTCATGAATACTGGTACTTTTAAGTAAGGTTGAAGTAATTTGTACAATTCAATTAAGAAAATATATAAGAACACTTTTCTAATGTTCATGACACTTTTCATATTCAGATATAGCTACTAAGCTTTCAATCAAACAGAAAAAAAACCCACTCATTTTATGTTAAATTATTTTCTGTTTTGTTTTTCACTAAGGAAAGCTATAACACAAATTTTTTAAGAAATAATAACTACAATAATCACACTACTTTTTTTTTAAAAGATGATTAATCTATGAGACTAAATGCAAATCCAGAAACAAAACAGAACAAATTTGTGAATAAATTAACTTTCCTTGGTATAAATTATCATTCTCTTGTGCTATCAAGCCATTAAATACAATTCAACTACCTGATATAAACTTTTCACATGTAAATTTTGAGAGAGTCTGATTGTGAATGTATATTTTGGTTTTCTATAGTTATGATGTTTTGTTTGGTGTAATGCACAAATTGTAAGACAAATTTCCTTATGGATAATAATAAAGGTTATTATTTTTATTATTAGTATTATAACAGATAAAGAGGAACAAATCACTATACCTCCAATAAAGGAAACTTGATTCTCTCTTGTAGAGGGGAGCAAGCCTGAGGCTGTACTCTGCCTTAGGGGAGTCTTGGTCGTCTGTATTGGTGGAGGTGTGGAGCTAGACACCTCTGTTGTTGTGGATGTATTCTCAATATCATCGATGAAATGAACTGTTGCGTTGAATCCTTTTTTCTCCACAGTCTTGTCAGACACAAATTTTAAAATTAAGCTGCTGGTTTCAGACTGGAGACTTACTGGAAGATCACTACCACAGAAGATGCCAAGGAGATTTTCAACATCTTCAAACAATGACAAAGGAAAAAAAAATCATTCCTAGCCAATAGCTTTTGTCTGCATTTTCTGAAACAATGTCTCTCAATCCACTTCTCTCCCAAGGATACCATGAGTTACCTTTTCATTAAACTTATATAAAATCCCTATATCTGTCTGGTCAAAATCTTGTAAATGTTATTTCTCCCACTTCCCATTCTCTGATCAAGTTGAAACTTGCACAATTATTCATAGTCGATGACAACATGTGAAACCAAAACAAATTTAAACAATTAGTTAATCAATAAGTTGTTATTAATTAATTTTGGTTATATATATAATGTATAACATTATGGGAGATAAGCCTTGTGTAGAGAATTGGGTCATTTGCTAACAATATTAAACTATAAAACTTTCTGGTCCACAAAAAGGATTGGATTGGATTGAACACGCTATAAGCACATAAACAAAAACAATTTATAAAATATTTCAAATCCCTCAGCTTTATTTTAGCTTTTTTAATAAACTTTAGACTGATAAAAAAATATTTTACTTCATTCCAGTAAGTGATGTGATGTGGTAATGAATATATCAAGTAATAAATATAAAATAAAATATAAAATAACTAAAGCAATGACTTTAGTCACCTGTATTTATTCCGTTGTAAATCTCAAGCCTGTCAAAGTCGCATGGGGATGTTTCTACTTGGAATTCAACAAATTCAAGAACTATCAATTGATGAATGGGTGCCTTTTAATAAACAAAAAAAAACACAACTAAAATCATTGTTTTTAATTTTTGCCATAGTTAAACAAATCTTAATATATTGGTGTACTTTGATTTTACCTAAATACCTTCATTTTATGACATGCCAATTTGAACTTTTAGACTACTCTAAGTAAGTTAAACAAATTGTGTTTCTCTTCTTTGGCCACTTGGTTAAAACAATGTGGATACTGTTTGCTAACTGTTTAAACTCATCCTTTAATTCAATGGTTTAAAATTCTACTCTAGAAACCCATCTATCATATGGACCTTGAAGTGTTTCTTAAACTTTTACCAGTGACACCCCAACATAACACTAAATTCCCTTTAGCACCCAAAGCACCTTCTTCCTTATTTTTTAGTCAGGTGGTCTGGTAGACCACACTTTTTCTCCTAGTAATAAGGTTGCAGGTAAAAATAAAGTTAAATGAAGAAAAGCAAATTAAGAAGGGACAATGCTGAAATGTCTATATATGTTTGTAATGGGCTTGTTTGATCAACTAAGATCATCCTCCTGTTCAGCAAGACATCTTGTAGAAGGTCTGCTTTGTCACGCAATAATCATGAGAACAAGATAAGTCACTCTGAAATGATTTGACTGTTCAGATGTAAGAAATATTTAGACTCTAGAATCCTATTGGCAAAGATGTACAGAAAATTTTTGAGATAAAAATATTTTGAATTCATCATTGCAGGGGCCTGTCAAAGCTCTTTATGAAAGGTGCTACCAAGGAGACGTCATTTCATTTAATTTTTTAAAATTGCTTTTTTATTTCACTAATACTAAAATACTTGGACTTATTGATGGTCCCGGGTTCAAACCCTGCCCACTCCCATTCCTCGTCATCCTGTGGGAGGTTTGGGCTAGGAAGTAAATTATCTTCAACTCTGAATGAACATCCAAAAAATGTAAAACATATTAAAAAAAAAAATTCTCATGATGATAATGCATTGGAAACAATTTTATTAGAAATTAGATAATATTGGCTTAAATTTGATTTTTGTCTAGATCAAGATATATACTAATAAAGATTTACTTGAGCTGCATGATAATTTTACTGGTTGATAACTGGCTGAGCTACTTTCAATTTTTCAACATAAAAGTGACTATTGAGAAACCTAGATCTAGATCTATATTTAAATTTTATAGTGTAAGCCTTACTCTTATATCAATTTTATATTATTTTTATAATAAAATACCATCTTGTGATTCAACTATAATATGTGAGGCAGTCATATTTAAATCTATAATGAATTTATAAATAACAATTTATTAAATTTTATGATCTTACTTGGACATGATAAAAGCATCTGACATTGGCAGGATAAGTGAAAGGATAGTCTGGCGATGAAATCACACCTTCGCTTTGAATTGTTCTATTGCAACCAGCACTTTTTTTAGATTGTGGCGCTACTGCTTCTGTATGAAAGTTAACAATGAGGAAAGATTATATATCATAAAAAGAGACTGAGGAGACAGGAGACTGTTCTTATGTTAATATGAATTATGTACAGGCACCCTGGGTAGAAACAAGATTTAGAATTTTATATTTTGACCTAGATGATATATAATATATATATATAGAATATAGATCTAGTTATAGCTAGTATAGATCCAGATAATCATTATTTTATCTTATAAAATAAAGATATTACTTTCAAAACAGATGATTAAGGCACTTGGTTGGAAATGATCACTTGAGGAATTGGTTAGGCTAAATGAACTTTAACTTCTAAGGGATTGCGAGAGATTTCCCATTGCACAGAGCGGAGTTGAAAGAGAGCTTCCACGTCCCTGTCAATAATCCATGCGCAGTTCCTCAAGGGGCCGTTACACTAATGGCGAGTCCTGCATGGTTAGCTTGGTATAACATAGGAAAATGGCGGGGGTTCCCGGTGTGCTTGGCCTTTGGCAATGTATTCTAGCGCATGAGTGACAGATTCATTGGAAATAGCAATGTCTTACACAGGCATTGACTTGGACCTCTTCCAGACAGAACGGTTTGTTCAAGCAGGCTTTCACGCCTAGAGTTCGAAGAGCCTATGGCTCAACTCTTTTGACAATCACGTGGTTTCGCCAGGGTGTACCACTGGGTGCTGCAAACTGCCTTAAAAATAAATTAGGGTAGCCAGCTCCTGATTTTTCCTCAGGGTTGACTCCTGAAGCCTTTCAAATGATTGGGTATACTGTATATAGTATATATAGAATCTAGATCTAGCTGCAACCAGCAGAGATGAGGTTTGAAATTGAATTCAGAGTTATCCTAGTATTAGTAGTTAAGTAGAATCTATCTTCTGCTGACCATGTCAAAAGCTTTAGTCAGATCAACAAAAACGATGTAAAGGGGTCTGTCTCTCTCTCTGAATTTCTCCTGCAGTAGTCGTAGAGAAGATAGTCTATAGTGGATCTACCACTCCTGAATCCACACTGAGACTCTGGGTAGACTCTAGAAGCTATCACTTGCAGCCTGGATAGTGCCACTCTAGCAAAGATCTTGCCCACTATACTGAGGAGAGATATACCCCTGTAATTGTTGCAGTCACTTCGATCTCCTTTGTTCTTGTATATTGTGACTATAGTTGCGTCACGCATGTCCTGTGGGACATGACCTGTTTCCCAACAGCTGCAGAGGAGAATATAGAGTTCAGGGAGCAGGAGTGATTCGTTGACTTTCACTACTTCCACTGGGATACCATCACTCCCAGGAGATTTTTTATGCAGTTAATTGCTTTTTTAAGGTCACTAAGGCTCGGAAGATCATCTAGGCATTCCAGTACTGGAAGATCTGGTAGAGAAGCCAGGGAGACATCGTCTACTGTATTCTGTGTGGCATAGACTTCGAGGTAGTGTTCTGTCCATCGTTCTAGCTGCTTGGTTTGATCTGTAATTTTTTCTCCTGATTTGGATAGAAGGGGGGCAGGCTTAGACACTGTTGGACCCAGGGCCGCTTTAATGCCATCAAAAAGAGCTTTGCTATTTCCTGAGTGGAGACTGTCTTGGATTCTGTTGCAGGTATCCCTCCAAAAGTTGTTAGCACATTTTCTAGCCATTTGTTTCGCCTCTTTATTAGCACTTTTGAAGGCCTCCAAAGATCATGGACTTGGCTTTGTCTTGTAAGCGAGGTGTGCAGATCGCTTTTTCTCGATGCAAGGTTCCATATGTGCTAGATTCGCCTCAAACCAGTCTACATTTTTGTGTTTTTGAGGCCCAAAGACGGTGATTGCCGAACTGTAGATTACATCTCTTAATTTCTCCCATCTGATAGAGATGTCTTTTTCATCACTTAACGAGGAGATTGAACTGTTCAGGAGCTCGCCAAAGAGTGCACACTTCTCTGGGTCACCTACATGGTTGACGTTAATTCGCCTAGTTCTGGGTTGAGTGGAAGTATAAGCCTTCTTGAGAAGTAGTTTGATTTTGCTTAGCACTAGTGAATGGTCTGAGTTGCAGTCCGCACTATGGTATGAATGGGTGTGGATGACACTTTTCAGATCCATCCTTCGGGTGATGCAGAGGTCAAGCTGGTGCCACCTTTTTGAGCATGGGTGCTGCCAAGAGACTTTATGGCGTTCCTTGCCAGAGAAGAATGTATTTGTTACACACAGTTCATGAGAGCTACAGAACTCGAGTAGCCTTTGGCCATTGTCATTGATTTTGCCAACACCATGAGGTCTCAAGCATTGTGGCCATGCATCATTTCCATCACCAACATGGGCATTAAAATCTCCATTTATATAGAGGTGCTCGGATTTTGGAATACTTTTAATTACGTCCTCTAGAGCTTGAAAGAATCTGTCTTTGTCCTCTTCCGGTGCAGCAAGGGTTGGTGAGTAAGCACAGATTATATTAACTTTGTCTTGCGGTGATGCAAATTTCATGTGTGCTACTCTTTCATTGCCAATGGGAAACATCGCGATGCAGGGGACGAGACTGTTTCTTATTGCAAAGCCGACGCCATGTATTCTAGGGCTTTGTTCTGGTTTTCCTTGCCAGTAGAATGTATAGTTGCTTTCTGTAAGAGATCCACTGTCTGCCAGTCTGGTTTCTTGCAGGCAGGCCACATCAATGTTTAGTCTGCTGAGTTCTCTGTCGATGATAGCTGTTTGACGCATGTCGGTGATGAGTTCAGGGTCAGTATTGAAGCCAGGACACATTGTCTGTATGTTCCAGCTTGCTAAACGCATTAATGTTGAGGGTTTTCTTTTGGTTGTATTTGCAGGTGCGGGTGAGCAGCTTGCATTTTTATTTTGTCTTAGCACCAAGCACCCAGTGGTGCGGCAAGCTGTGGCGGGATAGCACTTTATTGTCCGAGGGCTGCTTGGCTTAAGGCAGGCAGTAGCTATCTAGTGAGGCTAAAAAGCCCCTCCTACCATCAAGAGTGGTCCCTGGCGTTCCAGCTTACGCCAATCAGCTAGGAACTTATCACCGGTAACTACCACTCTCCGTGTTTTTCCAAAGACATTACTGTCAGAGATGGAGTGGCCTCTCCATTGCTGGGGGAAAGCATGGGCGGTAAATTTGCGAGTGCTGGGCTGCTCACACGTCAGCACACGCCTCACACCTATTTTCAAACTCCTGAGGAAAATAGGTTGCCCTCCCAAACTACTGCAGTTCATTGAGTGTTTTCACGAGGAAACTAAATGCACTGTCAAATTCAATGGAGCCCAATCAGCACCTTTTAAGGTTTGCAGTGGTGTCAAGCAGGGATGTGTGCTCGCACCTACTCTGTTTGGCATATTCTTCTCCTGTCTACTGCATTATGCGTACAACGACATAAACGAAGGTGTGTTTCTCCATACAAGATCCTCTGGAAAACTATTTAATGTATCAAGGCTGCGGGCAAAAACCAAGGTTAGGAAGCTACTCGTCAGGGAACTCCTGTATGCTGATGATGCAGCTATTGTGGCTGATTCTGATATTCAGGTACAGTGCCTGGTTGACAAACTATCTGCTGCTTGCCAGAAGTTTGGCTAAACATCAGTCAAAGCAAGACTAAGATACTTGTCCAAAACACAAACACTGCACCTCAAGTAAGCATTAATGGCCAACCACTAGAAACTGTTGATCACTTTTGTTACCTTGGCTCCATCATATCCAACAACACTCTACTGGATAAAGACCACCATGTCACGGCTGCAGAAAAGAGTCTGGGACAATATATTGCTGACTAGCAGTACTAAAGCCCTAGTCTACCGGATCTGTGTGTTGAGCACCTTGCTGTACGGAAGTGAAACATGGTCAACCTACTCATGGCAGGAAAAAAAGCTGAATGTTTTCCACCTCCGATGCCTAAGGCGGATCTTTAAAATAAGGTGGCAAGATAAGATAACCAATGAGGAAGTGCTACAAAGAGCAGGGTGCCAGGACATCCGCTGTTATCAGCAGCAGACGCCTTGGCTGGCTTGGCCACGTTCGTAGAATGCCAGTAGGTCGACTTCCACAGGACATCCTGTATGGCGATCTAATAGAAGGCAGGAGAGCCGCTGGTCGCCCACTTTTACGTTATACGGATGTATGCAAACGAGACATGAAGCTCTTCAAAATTGACACTGGCAACTGCGAAGAGGTGGCACTGGACAGATCCTCATGGAGAGAGAGCATAAAGGAAGGGTCAAAGATTGCAGATGTCATACACAACAGAAGCAGAAAGAAGGGTGAAAATGCAACGGCGCCTGGTGATTATATATGCCCAACCTGCGATCGCAGCTGTGTATCAAGGATTGGCCTCTTTAGTCACACAAGAAGTTGCAAAGGGAAAAGTCGAGACGTAAAATGCCACAGAGAATCTATATATACTAGATCTAGTCAATTCTAGTCTAGTTTTTTTTTCTAGTTAAATCTATATCATTATAATAGTAATACCTAGAACTAGAACTATCTACAATATACATTAATTATTAATACCGTATAAAAGCCTAAATCCAGGATATGAAGCACTATGATCAGTGCGTAAATCAACAGTGATGACATTGTGTTTTGACAGGAAATCGACGTCTTGGTCGCCACAGTAACGAGCACGACCGAATTCGCCGTCTTCCCCATCTGCTATAGTAATGTAATCATATCTGTGAAGAGCCAAATAGATCTAGATCTACGTCTTTATTTCATAGTAAAAAAAATCAAATAATCTAGATCTTTAAAAATATAAATTGTTTTATTTATAAATCTATATAGTATCTATTTATAATAAAAAAAAATTGTCGAATTACTAGAAGTTTAGCATAGAATGCCCTAGATTTAGATTAATTAGATCTATAGAAAACTACCTAGATTAGCCGTTAGGCTAGATTATTATGTCATATTTATGATTATAGTTATAGATCTAGATCTAATATAAGTATAGCCAGTGCTTTTTTTGTAAAAAAAAATGAGGTGCCGGTACTCAATGATGGATTGCCTAACTTTTAACTACTTATAAATTAATAATAAACTTTAAAATACAAGAAAAGTAAAAAATATTTCCCCACATTGAAAAAGGTGCCGGTACACCGTACCTGTGTGTAGCGTCACAAAAAAGCACTGCCTATACTCCCTATAGCCAATAGATCTATTCTATATAAGGGGATGGGTGTGTAAAGAATATTGAGGGATATAACTGATTGGCTACCTATCTATGAGTATCAACTCGAGCTGATTATCTTCTTCTTAAATAATACAGACGTTACTTCAAAAAAGAAGATGATTACGTCCTACGCGTCATGCATTTAGTCATGCATATTAACCAATGACTTAAATTCTGCCAAGTCACTGGTTTTTCTGGCTAGCTCAGGTAACCCATTCCATGCTCTAATAGCACTAGGGAAGAAGGAGTATTTGTACAAATTTGTCCTAGCATATGGGACGAGGAATGTGCCTATATTTTTGTGTCTTTCAGAGTATTTTATTAAATTTTGTTTTTGTATTTGAAGATTATGGTTCAGTGTTTTATGTATAATTGCTACTTTACTTTTGAGTCTTCTGTCCTGAAGGCTTTCTAAATTTAGTGATTTTACTAATGGTGTTACTCTAGTCAAATGTGAATATTCGTTTGTTATGAAATCTCACTGCTCTATTTTGTGTTTGTTCCAGTTTCTTAATGTTTTCTTGAGTTGAGGGGTCCCACACGGTGGATGCATATTCTATTATTGGCCTAACCAAGGTTAAATAACATTTTAGTTTTATGTTCTTATTTGATTTATAGAAATTTCTTTTAATAAACCCTAATGCTTTGTTGGATTTTTTTGATTCCAGTTTTATACAGATCTTAGGGGTATTTGATACACATTTGGAGACCAAAAGAAAATCTGCTGCCGAGGACAAATGCAGACGGCAAAAAGAAAATCGATCCCCGGCGGAATATAATAGTTATACTTGTCCCGTTTGTGGCAAAATACGTAGGTCACAGTTGGGGCTGCGTAGCCACGGGAAATAGATCTACTGCAGAGACAAGCTTTATTATTTGTTTGAGCACTTGACGGTTTAACGGCAGCAAGGAAATATTTTTCCAGATGCAGTTTGAATATGGTGAATAAGCAACAGAAAAGTAAATGAATAAACAAAGTCTCAAAATAAAGTTAATTTATTTTTCATTCAATTAAAAACAGAACATTGTTTTACACAAAATATAAATAGGCGAAATATATATTGTTTCACGATTAAAAATACGAGGCAATGGCAATGTTTATTTTCTAGCAATGAAAATACATCAAGCATTTCACATGAATGTTACAAATAAGATTCTCTTGCTTGTGTTTTCATAATTTTTTTCATGTGACCCCAATCAATAAATCCAGGATTAATAATTTCATAAAGCTTGAGCTTAGGAATGAGCATATCATAGGTCGCATTGCTTCCATGACGTTGTATCCACTTATATAGAAGTTCAGTATTTGTGTTAAATAGGCTGGCTTCTCTCTGGCATTCTCTTTCCACTATTTCAATCTCACCTTTCTTAAACCCCAACACCAAGAAGACAATGGAACACATATCGGCCTTATTTCCCAGACAGCAGGAAAGTAATGCCGCTTCTACGGAACTTATGCGTTGTCTTCTCTGTTCTTCGGGCAACCGATAATACCAATCAAAATCATAAACTCGACTTTCCTTCACATTGTTCGTCAGTCTTTCGAGATCAACAATTTCTTTGCAAGTATCACAATCTTTGAATAGTGTTTTCATAATAATTTGAATGTTACCCCAATCAATAAATCCAGGATTAATAATTTCATAAAGCATGAGCTTAGGAATGAGCATATCATAGGTGGCATTGCTTCCATGACGTTGTATCCACTTATATAGAAGCTCAGTATTTGTGTTAAATAGGCTCGGTCTTATTTCCCAGACAGCAGGTAAGTAATGCCGCTTCTACGGAACTTATGCGTTGTCTTCTCTGTTCTTCGGGCAACCGATAATACCAATCAAAATCATAAACTCGACTTTCCTTCACATTGTTCGTCAGTCTTTCGAGATCAACAATTTCTTTGCAAGTATCACAATCTTTGAATAGTGTTTTCATAATAATTTGAATGTTACCCCAATCAATAAATCCAGGATTAATAATTTCATAAAGCTTGAGCTTAGGAATGAGCATATCATTGGTGGCATTGCTTCCATGACGTTGTATCCACTTATATAGAAGCTCAGTATTTGTGTTAAATAGGCTGGCTTCACTCTTGCATTCTCTTTCCACTATTTCAATCTCACCTTTCTTAAACCCCAACACCAAGAAGACAATGGAACACATATCGTTCTTATTTCCCAGACAGCAGGAAAGTAATGCCGCTCCTACGGAACTTATGCGTTGTCTTCTCTGTTCTTCGGGCAACCCATAATACCAATCAAAATCACGAACTCGACTTTCCTTTACGTTTTTCGTCAGTCTTTCGAGATCAATATTTTCACAATATTTGGAAAATTTTTTCATAATAATTTGAATGCTTCCCCATTTAATAAATCCAGGTTTCATTTCTTCATACCATAAGAGTTTACGAATGAGCAAATCATAGGTGGCATTGCTTCCTTGACGTTGTATCCACTTACATAGAAGTTCAGTATATGTGTTAAACGGGCTGGCTTTACTTCTGAAGTTTCTTTCCGCTATTTCAATATCACCTTTTTCAAAGCCTAGGATTAAGAAGAAATCGGTATACTTATTTCCCAGACAGCAGGAAAGTAATCCCGCTTCTATGGAAGCTATAATCTGCGCCTTCTCTGCTCTGCGGGCTACCATGTTATCCATGTTAACGTCTATTGCAACTCAATTATCAAATTTGAATAACAATTAAATAATGGTGAAAATGTAGCTATATTTACTTATTTGGCCAATATTTAAATAATTGTGAATTTTTAGCAAATATCCCAATAATAATGTAACAAACTTTTTGTGTCAAATAGTAATCGATGATAACGTGAATGACAACTCAATGAATAAACTTTGCTTTTTTTAAATAATGGTGAAAATGTAGCCAACATAAATAATTTTCGTTTACTGATTTAAATAATTGTGAAATTTTAGGAAATATTCCAATAATAATGTAATAAACTTTTTGAGACTGACAACGTGACTTTATTTAAATAATGGTGAAAATGTAGCTGTTAAGAACATTAAGTCTGATGGTTACAATTTATTATGTTTTTATTGGAGTAGAGGTCTCTCCCTGGAGTTTATGTTTGTTACAATTTCATGCAATATGGCAGATGTTTTAATGTTAAAATTTATTTGAATAATTTTAAAATTTTAGCGAACATTTTAATAATATTGAAAATTATAGTGTAAATTAGATTAGTGATAGGATAAGGCTCAGCCTTTATTAATTTTATAAATTACATTGGGAAAAATGAGGGTATAAATCATGACCGCATGCACACTGTCATGGTTTATAATATAGTCAACATATCCTTCTTAAGCTACTTTAAGCTTTCATTTTTATACATAGATTGTACATTATAATAATACGTCAGGTATATTTTATAATAAAACCAGTTTATTAAACAAAAAAAAGAATATAATATTGTTATAATGTATATGTAAATCATGTTTTCTTTTAAATATATTTATTTGTGCGTACAAAAATTTGAAAAAAAAACTTTTTAAGAGTGTGATAGTTAACTCCCTTAAATAAAACTTTTTTTTCTTGTTACCTCCCATTATAAACTATACTGCCATTTTCGCAATATCGATTCGAGAGACTTTTTAAAAATACCTTTGACCAAGGTAACTAGTTTAATTTTAAAATTATTTTAAAAATATAGTATTGCATGTCTTTATGAGTTTTTAGCGTTTCAATTCTAATGATAATTTCGGGGCTGTGGGGGCACAAAATGAATGGTCAAATAAATTTTTTTAACCAACATTTTATTGTATTGTAATTTTTTTTTTCGACAAGGTAATTTTTTAAAAAAATCTACTACTACTTATCTAATCTTTATAAGCTATTAGTAGTATTCGTGAATATTCTTAAAATACAAAAAAATGTGTGAGTAAATTAAAAAAAAAAACATACTTACAAACAATTGGTTTGGGACTCTAGAGAAAAATACTCTGATGTCACACTTATCCGATATCCAGGTCTGGCAGTAATTGTCCATTTGCAGTCCAGGTCAGCTGGGTACGGGTCAGGAAACAAAGGTGATTCAATGTTGCCTTGACCCGCCCGTAAGAGTTCACCACATACTAAGGGAACGAAACAATAAAAACAGTATTTTTTTTTTTTTTTTTTTTACAAACCTTATCTAAGGGGAATAACTCTGTATTTATAGCCATATAATTATTGTTATTATTATTATTATTATTAGGCCTATTAATAGCCCTATATATATATATTACTTTCCTGCTGTCTGGGAAATAAGGCCGATATGTATTCCATTGTCTTCTTGGTGTTGGGGTTTAAGAAAGGTGAGATTGAAATAGTGGTAAGAGAATGCCAGAGAGAAGCCAGCCTATTTAACACAAATACTGAACTTCTATATAAGTGGATACAACGTCATGGAAGCAATGCGACCTATGATATGCTCATTCCTAAGCTCAAGCTTTATGAAATTATTAATCCTGGATTTATTGATTGGGGTCACTTAATACCAACATGGCTTTAGGAAATATAGATCATGTGAAACACAACTAATAGGACTAATTGATGATTTTTCAAAAGGTTTAGATAATAGTGAACAAATAGATGCTATCTTACTAGATTTTTCCAAGGCTTTTGACAAAGTTCACCACCATAGTTTGCTTAAAAAATTAAAATATTTTGGCATTAATGGTCCACTGCATCAGTGGATTAAAGATTTTTTGATAGGGAGATAACAAACTGTAATAATAAATGGCTCTAAATCAACACCAATAACAGTAAACTCGGGTGTACCTCAAGGAACAGTCTTGGGTCCACTACTATTTTTAATTTACATAAATGATTTACCAAATTGCATTAGTTCAGGAACAAAAGTCAGATTATTTGCAGACGATTGCATAATATATATAGAACAATAAAAACAAAACAAGACACAGATATTTTACAAAGAGAATTAGATGAATTACAGAAATGGGAATCAAATTGCAGCATGTCTTTCCACCCAGAAAAATGTCAGTTGTTAAGAGTAACAAAAAAACTAAAACAAATTAATTCCACTTATCTTATTCATGGCAAACCAGTAACACAGACTAAAAACGCAAAATACCTAGGTGTTATAATAAATGAAAAACTGTCATGGAATCCACATATTGATGAAACTATCAAAAAATCCAACAAAGCATTAGGGTTTATTAAAAGAAATTTCTATAAATCAAATAAGAACACAAAACTAAAATGTTATTTAACCTTGGTTAGGCCAATAATAGAATATGCATCCACCGTGTGGGACCCCTCAACTCAAGAAAACATTAAGAAACTGGAACAAACACAAAATAGAGCAGTGAGATTCATAACAAACGAATATTCACATTTGACTAGGGTAACACCATTAGTAAAATCACTAAATTTAGAAAGCCTTCAGGACAGAAGACTCAAAAGTAAAGTAGCAATTATACATAAAACACTGAACCATAATCTTCAAATACAAAAACAAAATTTAATAAAATACTCTGAAAGACACAAAAATAAAGGCACATTCCTCGTCCCATATGCTAGGACAAATTTGTACAAATACTCCTTCTTCCCTAGTGCTATTAGAGCATGGAATGGGTTGCCTGAGCTAGCCAGAAAAACCAGTGACTTGGCAGAATTTAAGTCATTGGTTAATATGCATGACTAAATGCATGACGCGTAGGACGTAATCATCTTCTTTTTGAAGTAACGTCTGTATTATATAAGATAAGATAAGATAATGAATTACCACTATTTAAATATAACTGGTTAATTCCTTTTTATTGATTCATATTCTCTCTGTGACAAAGGCAATCGGGCAAAGTTTCAACTTCGATAAAATAATGGAAAGTGTGGATATATATTATGGTGTACAGTACTTCCATAGACAAAGTAGCTCCATTAGTACAATGTTTGTTTGTTGTACATGTCTTGGATGTTCCATCAGAGTTGAAGATAATTTAGGCCTACTTTCTAGTCAAACCTCCTGCAGGACCCTGGGGATGGCAGCGGGCAGCCGGGCAAGGTATGAACCCAGGACCGTCAAGTCCGAACGACAGTTCAGCGCGCATACCGCACGACAAGGCAGGCATCCAAATTAATATAAGCTTTGTAAATAATATTAATAAAACTACGATGAGTGCAAACCATAAAATAGAGCTGGGCTTAGGCCTATGCTAAAATTAAGATCCTTTAATTGGAAACCAAATTTCGCGAATAAATTAATAATAAGGCCTGTCTTCGACTCCAAAGATTAGTGAGGAATGCAGTATTTCCCGTGGCAGCGCAGCCTCAGCTGTGACCTACATATTTTGCCACACCCAGGGCAAATAAATAAATATTAGTATTCCAAGACTCAACATTTTCTTTTGTTGTTTTTTTTTTAGAGTGATATAGAGATAGGCCTACCCTTAAAGTAAAAAAAGTTTTCAAAAATATCGCGATATAAGCGCCATCATGTAGATCTAGATGTATACTACATATTTATGGCCTCCCTCAATATCGAAGTGACAATGGATCATCTTATAGAAATTAAATGAGATGGTTGCAAGGTATCAGCTATGATCGAAACGATGTATCCCACACAGCAGTTTTCCATGCGCTGCTGGTGTATCCAATGGAACTGGCTTGTGCCGATACAGTTTGAGATCAACGGCGTCGAAGGCTCTGCAGGGTGTAGCACTCTGTGCTATAAACTGACAACGAGTCGACGGCTTTTAATGTAATAAGTAGTAACAGTAATAAATAAAACCCTAAACTATAACTTACAAATACAAAAACACAACCTAATAAAATACATTTCTTATTCCAAATGCTAGAACAAATATGTAAAAGTGCTCATTTTTCTATACTGCCATTAGAGCATGGAAAGAGTTGCCTGAATCAGCCAGGAAAACCAACGACTTTGTAGAGTATCTGATTAATTTGCATGACTAGATTGACACATGATACGTAATTAGTTTTATCCTTTGACGTAACGTCTGTAATTTATAGTAGGCTATAAGAGGTAAACCAGTTAGGCCTACACAAACTCAACTCAAAGGCCTACTGAACCACATAATAATAATAATTTTAGCTTTTATATAGCGCTACTTTCATGCTTATAGCAACTCATTTGTGGACCAGTTGGGGGGGGGGGTGGAGAAAAGGGGGTATCTGTGAGTAGGTTTTCCGTGCTTTTAGGTGCTTAGTAAACACAACTCTGCTCGAGACGGGTGTCGAACCTCGAGGCCCCTTCGTAGGTAGACAAGCCAAGTTCAAGCGTAGCTAGCCCCTCGACCACGCTTCCTACATGTGTCTTACGCTTCTCACATGTGTCTTACGCTTCCTACATGTGTCTTACGCTTCTCACATGTGTCTTACATATATTTTGTCGCTTCTGGCGCCTTTCAATATTACATAATAGACTAATTAAGATCTAGTCGAGCACGGGCCTGATTTATAGTTTTAAAGTTTTATTTATCTTTTTATTTGTTTATTTCACTTCCCTCGCTTAGAGATTCAGGATCTCTTCTGTTTCCATTTTCTGTAAACCATAGAATCAACCTTTTAACTCAGCCTATGCCTTCTGTTTCTATTTTCTGTAAACCATAGAATCAACCTATTAACTCGACCTATCTCTTCTGCTTCCATTTTCTGTAAACCATAGAATCAACCTTTGAACTCAGCCTATCTCTTCTGTTTCCATTTTCTGTAAACCATAGAATCAACCTTTTAACTCGACCTGTCTTCCGTTTCTGTTTTCTGTAAACCATAGAATCAACCTTTGAACTCAGCCTATCTCTTCTGTTTCCATTTTCTGTAAACCATAGAATCAACCTTTTAACTCAGCCTATCTCTTCCGTTTCTGTTTTCTGTAAACCATAGAATCAACCTTTTAATTCGGCCTATCTCTTCTGTTTCCATTTTCTGTAAACCATAGAATCAACCTTTGAACTCGACCTGTCTTCCGTTTCTGTTTTCTGTAAACCATAGAATCAACCTTTGAACTCAGCCTATCTCTTCTGTTTCCATTTTCTGTAAACCATAGAATCAACCTTTTAACTCAGCCTATCTCTTCCGTTTCTGTTTTCTGTAAACCATAGAATCAACCTTTTAATTCGGCCTATCTCTTCTGTTTCCATTTTCTGTAAACCATAGAATCAACCTTTGAACTCAGCCTATCTCTTCCGTTTCTGTAAACCATAGAATCAACCTTTTAACTCAGCCTATCTCTTCTGTTTCTATTTTCTGTAAACCATAGAATCAACCTTTGAACTCAGCCTATCTCTTCTGTTTCCATTTTCTGTAAACCATAGAATCAACCTTTGAACTCAGCCTATCTCTTCCGTTTCCATTTTCTGTAAACCATAGAATCAACCTTTTAACTCGACCTGTCTTCCGTTTCTGTTTTCTGTAAACTATAGAATCAACCTTTGAACTCAGCCTATCTCTTCTGTTTCCATTTACTGTAAACCATAGAATCAACCTTTGAACTCAGCTTATCTCTTCTGTTTCCATTTTCTGTAAACCATAGAATCAACCTTTTAACTCAGCCTATCTCTTCTGTTTCTATTTTCTGTAAACCATAGAATCAACCTTTGAACTCAGCCTATCTCTTCTGTTTCCATTTTCTGTAAACCATAGAATCAACCTTTGAACTCAGCCTATCTCTTCTGTTTCCATTTACTGTAAACCATAGAATCAACCTTTGAACTCAGCTTATCTCTTCTGTTTCCATTTTCTGTAAACCATAGAATCAACCTTTTAACTCAGCCTATCTCTTCCGTTTCTGTAAACCATAGAATCAACCTTTAAACTCAGCCTATGTAATGGTCTCGACCATTTTTTATACCTGCACTCATCCGATGCATGTGTTTACGTTGACCTTATTATCAAACAGCTACATCATTACACATGCACTGCTACCTTGACAGTTATAGAAATAATTTGTGAGAGTGTATGTTGAGACTCAGCAATCCTCCCTGTCTAGATTTAATTAAGTTTTTTTTTAATTGGGGGAGGGGGTAAAATTGAACCTCAAACTTTATCCTCCCTGTCTATGTTCATGGAATTAGGTAACTAGATTTAATTTTTTTTATTGGGGGAGGGGGTAAAATTGAACCTCCCTGGCTATGCTCATGGCATTAGGTAACTAGATTTAATTTAGTTTTTTTTTTAATTAGGGGAGGGGGTAAAATTGAACCTCAAACTTTATCCTCCCTGTCTATGTTCATGGAATTAGGTAACTAGATTTAATTTTTTTTATTGGGGGAGGGGGTAAAATTGAACCTCCCTGGCTATGCTCATGGCATTAGGTAACTAGATTTAATTTAGTTTTTTTTTTAATTAGGGGAGGGGGTAAAATTGAACCTCAAACTTTATCCTCCCTGTCTATGTTCATGGAATTAGGTAACTAGATTTAATTTTTTTTATTGGGGAGGGGATAAAATTGAACCTCCCTGGCTACGCTCATGGAATGGGGTAAATGAAGTGATTTACCTTTTTTTTTTTAAATCAGGGTACGTGGAGAAATTCGCTATAATTTTGTTAGTCTGGTGCTTGTATTTTCGTACAGGCCTAGGCCTGTTTAGGCCTACTTTCTAAATGAATCCAAACGACGGTTAGCAAAAGAGATCAACGTGTAAATTATTTTATTTCGCGCGGGAAGGGGGGGGGGAGGGGCATCCGTTTCCAAGCTACGCTCATGATATACATGAAGGCCCCCACATGTTTTCTATTTTGATAAACTGTTACAGTTACCCGGAAGCTGTTAGCGAGCAGGCTAAAAGTTTCACGCTTTGCCTCGGATATGTAAATCTGTAAGGGAGGGTGGGGGTAGAGTAGGTGGATCAAAACATTTCAGCCTCTACGCGCTTTAAGTCCTCTATATATCTTTTAACTCCTAAAGTAGATGATGAGGTATATCACTTTAATTCAGTCAGTTAATTTTAGTCAGTTGACTCACCTATATCCTGTGATGGGCTAGCATAAAATCCATCCACATAACATATGAAGGAATATAAATAAACATAACCCAGATAGTGCCAGGGAGTACACATTTTCTAAATAGTCAACGGCCCGCTGGTTCTCATTTAAAATCACTTTCTTACTTATTACTGTAAGACTCGTAGAATTCAACTTAGCGTGAAACACAAGATGTGATTAAGTCGTGTGAGTGTTGGGTCTAGTAACACTTTAATTTGTCTAGTAAGCCAACCGCTATATTATCACTTTTACCATTAGTCTAGAAACGATCTGTATGTTTCATACGATATATTGAGTCTAATAGCGATCTTCACCTTCACCTATCCCTTAGTCTATTTAACCTTTGGGGCACCACACAAGATCCGTTGACCCTCTTTCTCCATTCCTCTCCATTTGTTTAAATTTTTTTTTGCCTTTCATTCAATGACAGGCCTGTTAATACTTTTATGTTTTCTACCCATCGCTTTCTCAGTCTTCCTCTTCTTCTTTTTCCTGGTACTGTTCCCTGAAGGAAGGTCTTTATGGACTTTGTGATGTGGCCACAGAGTTATACTGTTCAAGAGGGTGTACAACTATATTGACAGTAGTAGAACAACAAGACTGTAATATCCTACCTACTAAAGGGCAGATGATGTAATCAGTCTGTTACTGTGTTCCACGGTTGACGAGTGAGTCATGTGGCCAGAACAACGACCAACCGCAACTACTGTTGATTACACATTAGAGGCGCCATAAAGATTCCGAAATAAAAAAATCCCAGCCTTCGCCAGGATTTGAACCGAGGACCTCAGGTTCGGAAGTCAAGTGCTTTACCACTTAACAACCGCACCTCTATCCTACGTACTAAAGGGCATTTGTACTGCTTTATAAATTACTATTCTTTTAGTCCAGTAGCCCTACTCTTTAATGTGTATAGTAGCCTACGTGTATTGGTGTAAAACCATTTGAATATATATATACCTATTTATCTAGTGACGCTATATATCTAGTAACGCTATAGTAAACCATATTAGTCTAGTAACATCATATATGTCTAGTAACGCGATATATTGATTTTTGTTACTAGATGGACTTAAGTGATTTATTTCGCATGCAATCCTTAATGGTGGAAGGGCAGCAGTCACCTATCTTAAAATACAATTTAGGCCTAATTTTATCCTTCTAATTATTAATTTAGTAGCGTATCCGTCTGTGGGCTATAACCTTGTCAGCTGACCTTGATCTTCTGCTTCTTCATCATTCTCATTTTTCATGTCGGAGGGTTGAGATCAATAATCATATATTTGAGGTGAACTGCGCAGTCGTTTCCAGAACAGGCAGTTCTCCGTATAGTTTTTTCTTCTATAGGAGGGTTTTGGGGGCCAGAGACCTGTTCGGGCCTCTTGATATAGTATGCAGCTTTGAAAGACATAGTCAGCATTCTCTTGTGTTGCTCCACAAGGGCGACTTCGATCAGTTGTTCAGCTTTTTTTTGCTTTAACAGTGAAAGGCGATTACATCATTTTGTTTGCTGTACGGGTTTTTATCGAGCCCAGACCTCACGATAGGAGAGGTTGGCGGAAAGCTGGGTTCGAACCCGGGACCACCGAGACGATAGTCCAGTGCGCATACCATAAGACCAAGCAGCCATCCTGGTGTTTAATACACTCTTATAGCCTGTTCAATTGGCCTACATCTCTTTTTCTGAAGTATGTAGAAAGAAAAGATGATGCAGATTTGACTGATAACACTGATACAGTTAGAAATGTATATTTTTAAACCTTTTATATATATATGGGCTGTCTTCCTGAATTCATGCTTGTTTCAAAGACGTTTGTGAGTTAGCTTATTTATTCATGATAAAATAGTATGTATCGAAAGCTAAACTCGAAGCGTAGCCAAGTAAAAAAAAAACGTGATAGGCCTACTCTGTACTGTATGTCTTTAACTAAAGTCGCGTAGGACGTAATCATCTTTTTTGAAGTAACGTCTGTATTATATAAGATAAGATAAGATGACTAATGGGAAGACAGACCTAGATGGCACTATGTGGAGAGAGATGGTAACCAAGAAATTTAAGCTACGAACAGCGAAAAAGCACTGGCCTCATCTCTTGAAGAAAAGCGCACCCAATAAAATGCCTCTCGACAATAGGGCTCCACAGTCACACGAAAAAATTTAAAAGATGAACCATAGTCGTTCTAAGAATAAAGTAGACCAACATAAACGCCAATGCCTGTTCACTCACTGATTTCCATTAAAAGAGGTTCTGTGTTTAGATAGTTTCAAAGAAGTGAGGTTTTACAGTGACATCCTGCTTTCAGTTTTGACGTCGAGAAATGAAGTCATATGATTGCAGATGATAAGGCTATCAACTCTTACTACGCTCTATCGTTAGGCCTACCGCGTCAAGTGTTTATTCAAGTTGTGTACTAGATCTAAAAGGGAGGAAAATGCATCCACTTATTGACCAAGAGTTTGTCGCACATGCGCGAAGGCCTAAACATAACTATTTAGCAACTTTACATAATGATAACAAAATAGAGGATTCCAAGTTTATTAATGATAAAATGTAAAGTGGGTTTAAAGCATTTATCTTGTCTTATAAATCACAGACGTTATTTTTAAAGAGAAGAAAATTACTCCCTAGACGAATCCATGTGTAATTCTAGTCGTGCGTGATAATTTATCTTCTTATCCTATAAAATACAGACGTTACTTCCAAAAAAGAAGATGATTATGTCCTACGCGTCATGCTTTAGTCATACATGTTAAACAATGACTTAAATTAAATTCTGCCAAGTCACCGGGTTTCCTGGCTGGCTCAGGCAACACATTCTATTCTCTAATGGCACTAGGGAAAAAGGAGCACTTGAAGGCTACGTATTATTTCTATCATATGGAATAAAAGATGTGTCTTTATCTTTGTGTCTTTCTGAATATTTAATTAGGTTTTTTTTATATGCAGGAATAATGGAGTAATAAGTTACCATTTCGGTGTCCTGTCTTTTAAATTACAGGCCTACTTCAAAAGAGAAGATCATTTCGTCCATGTATCAATAGGCCCGGCGCCATATTATTCAATTTGGGGGGGGGGGGGGCACCAAATTTACGCGGCCCAGAATTAAAAAGCAATATTAATATAAATTTTCTTCTTAGCTGATGTAGTTAGAAGAAGTTAATATAAATTTTCTTCTTAGCTGATGTAATTAGAAGAAGTTAATATAAATTTTCTTCTTAGCTGATGTAGTTAGAAGAAGTTAATATAAATTTTCTTCTTCTTAGTTAGAATCTACATGTAGATATAAAAATGGTGTCCAAATTAGACTCTGACATTTAGTGTGTCTATATTTGACGTACTTCCCCTATATCAAAATTTTCCATGTAAAAGCAGTGTTAACCCAATTAAATTTAATGTTTTTGTAAATTTAAAAAAATGCACAAAACCTACTTTTGAGCAAAAAGTTAACCACTTATCCAGATGTAAATGCAAATATTATGCAACATGCAAATATTATTGAATAATCAGGTAGGTAGTTCATTGTTCAAACAAACAAACTCTATGGGATATGTAATGAAGTCATGTACAAAAATTCAAAATTTTGAAAAGTAGCTAGCACGTTGCACTTTATGACCGATGAATTCATTTGCCGTTGATTTGAGATCTAGCTTATCAGTCCGTTCCTTGTGGATGTTTAAAATCATGACATGGTTCAATCTTTCTTGTCCCATTGTTGCCCTTAAATAGGACTTAACACGTCGCATTGTTGAAAATGATCGCTCAGAACATGCGTTGGTTGCAGGTATGCATGCCATCAACTTCCACACCGTAACAACCTCTGAGAAAAGTGATCTCTGAGGAATTGAAAATCCAATAATTTCCATATTTAGATGTGAAAGGTCCACATGATTCATTTGGTTGAAAAGTGATGGTAGAAGTAGTAGTTGTATTGATAGTGTATCCTTTTTTAAGTCTTCCTTATAGAAATCAGTGACAAAGTCCAGCTCCTTTTGGTAGTTTTTATTGTTGCAAGCGTATAGCAACAGATCTTCAGAGTATTTTAAAACTTTGTATCCTTCTTGAGTGAAACGCGACCTGATGCATGCCACAGTGAGCTCTAGAACTTCCAAATAGAACTGTCTGTAATAGGACTTAACATCCTGATGATGATATGCATCGCCAGTAGAAATTTCATCTCTTTTTGGCATGTTTCGTTTCCGTGCTAGCTTTGGTTCCTCTATTTCATCTCTTTTTGGCATGTTTCGTTTCCGTGGTAGCTTTGGTTCCTCTATTTCATCTCTTTTTGGCATGTTTCGTTTCCGTGCTAGCTTTGGTTCCTCTATTTCATCTCTTTTTGGCATGTTTCGTTTCCGTGGTAGCTTTGGTTCCTCTATTTCATCTCTTTTTGGCATGTTTCGTTTCCGTGGTAGCTTTGGTTCCTCTATTTCATCTCTTTTTGGCATGTTTCGTTTCCGTGCTAGCTTTGGTTCCTCTATTTCATCTCTTTTTGGCATGTTTCGTTTCCGTGGTAGCTTTGGTTCCTCTATTTCATCTCTTTTTGGCATGTTTCGTTTCCGTGGTAGCTTTGGTTCCTCTATTTCATCTCTTTTTGGCATGTTTCGTTTCCGTGGTAGCTTTGGTTCCTCTATTTCATCTCTTTTTGGCATGTTTCGTTTCCGTGGTAGCTTTGGTTCCTCTATTTCATATCCATTTGACAGTCGAATGACTTTCTCCTAAAACAAATTATACGAGCTTTCATCTCGCATTTTGTCTAAGGTAGTGGTAACCAAATCTGCGAGATGTTGCCCTTCTGTTGCTGACACATTTTCAGATTGCAGGGAACGACTTAGATTATCCGTATGTAGGAAAATGATTTCTGCAATGAGCAATCCAAATAGAAAAGAGAAATTTTCCATATGTGATCTGACACCGTTTATTCTAGCTTTTACTTCTGAATCCAAGTTCCTTTGTTCCAGACATTCATACCACAATCGAAGTAGGACAGAATAATTTGTTTCAATGCTTTTGAGAGTTTCTCCTCTAACAGTCCATCGGGTCGAACTCATAACACGAATTCCAGAGTTATCAAGTTTCATCTCTTGGCGTAATTTATGAAATGCTGTTTCTCGTTTAGGGGAGAATTTAATTAGTTTTGTTATTTCAAAAGATATATTTAATGGAACAAAGCAATATCTTTGAAAACATCGGATACAGCTAAATTCAAGGAGTGGCCATAACAGTGACTAAACGTGGCTCTAGGTTCTAGATCATTTATTTGTTTTGCAACTCCATTTTTACATCCCGACATGTTTGCAGCTCCATCAAAACATAGACCTCTGCATTTTTTTTATATCAAGATTGAGTCTGCAAAGTACGTCCATTAAAGAGCTAAATAGTGTATCAGACGATATATTGTCTACCTGATACAAGCCCAAAAAGTCCTCATGAGCTGTGAGTTCCTTGTCGATCCACCGAAGACAAACTGTGAACTGTTCTTTGTTGCTTAGGTCCGTACACTCATCAGCAAGTATTGAGTAATAGTCAGATTGACAAATGCAGGATGATAAATTGCGAATTATTTGGTGACTCATTATTCTCAAACATTCATTTTGAATTTCATGAGAAGTGAATTTCAACTGTTTTTTATTCATCCATTCCGACATCAATTGATCATCTTGATTAAAGAATAAGAGAGCTTGTGTAAAGTTGCTGTCTGCTTCATCACCATCTCCTCTTAACGGTAGTCCTTGACGTGCTAAGAATTGCATTGTTTGTAAAATTTTAAGGAGCATACGACTGTGTTGATCTTTTTCCTCCTTGTGTTGCTTACTTAACAGTTCTCCAATGTCTGATTTAAATAATGTCTGTTCATATGCATTTCTGTGGAATTCGCTCTTTTCATGTTGTCTAAAACTCTCCATAGCTTTTTTCCAATTATGGAAGCCAGTTTTTGTAAATGCATGTTCACTGTTTTGTTTTGAGGCTGTGGAAGTGAATTGTATGCAGGTATAACAGTATGCAGCATCACTTTCAATTGAGTAATGTAGCCAGTCATGTGTTTCACACCATTCACTGCGAAAACTGCGGTTTTTTGCAGACTTGCCAAATTGAGTAAGTGGAAAATGAAAGGACATATCTGGATGGAACTTGTCTGTTTTAGGATCAATAGTACATTTAGTAGAGCCAGCTGATGTTGAAGTAGATTCACTGGTAGAATTAGCTGATGTTGAAGTACATTCCGTAGAGCCAGTTGATGTTGAAGTAGATTCACTGGTAGAATTAGCTGATGTTGAAGTAGATTCACTGGTAGAATTAGCTGATGTTGAAGTACATTCCGTAGAGCCAGTTGATGTTGAAGTAGATCCTGTTGTACATATAAATTATGATATACATTAATAATGATATATAGTTTACATAAAACCAAAATAGAAGAAAACCTAAGTAAAATAAAACCTTGTTATTTACACGCAGGGTGGTAAGTGATAGGATCATCAAGGCTGAAGGACTAGTTAACTTTCGACTGAGTAGAAACGTTAGTTTCTACGAAGTAGAAAGTCTTTACCAAAAATGCCGCAATGTCATATATAGAAACGAAATTATTATACAATACTCAAGTGCAAATGAATTAATAACTTACCAAAGAAACTCGTTAATTTTCGGCATTTGGTTGCTGATTGCTGTAATTCCGCATGTCTTTTTTCTCTAGCTTTTTGTGCACCTCCTTTTTGCATTTCGTTTGCTAAAGTAAAATTGAGTGACTAAAGTGAGGAATGATTATAACAATAAATAAGAACTCCTCAATAAATGAAACTATTGTACTATTTTGGGTAAGCCAAATGTCCTATTAATACTGTCTATACCTATGGTCACCGTAGTTAACCACAACTTCGCCACCCCACTACAGACTCCAGCATACTGATGCACGGGAGAACATTATAATAGTTTGAGAGATGGAGAGTCCATATTTTAAAAAACAGATTTTATTATCGCCGTATTGCGTATTCAAATGGAGATATAGCCCTACCAGTGGCGCATTTAGTGGGGGGGGGGGCATCAGGCCATGCCTCCCCGCCTTTTCATTTAATGAGGGCCATGACCCAATGAACATTGCACTTAATGGCCCCTCCATCGTGCCTCCAACCATTGAAGTGCCCCCCTCCTCCCTTCAAGAAATTCTAAATTTTTTAAATCTATTTCCGGGAGTGTATAGTGAAGTCCACCAGCGGCCTGGGGGGGGGGGGCACGTGCCCCCCCGCCCCCCCCCCCTTTTGCGCCGGGCCTGCCAGTGAATAAATAATTATTTTATTTTTATCATCCTTGGTAAGCATTATCACAAACATCTATTTCACTCAAGACCTTAATGATTTTAGTTTCAAAGTCTGAAATTTCAATTTTCTCATAAAATGGATAGATGGGTAGTAATCTTAAAATGTATCTATGTTTATTACACGTATAGCTTGTTGCCATGTCACAAGGTCTTTACGACGTGGCAACGAGCTATTGGTCTCCACTACCCACTTGTTGTGACGTTGCAAGTCAGTATTAAGGCCTTCAATAAGGAATGGTCTCGCTTATGCACTCTTCCTTGTACAAACTAAAAAGATCTCAATTCTTATCTTATAAATTCATACTTAACTCTTTTTCTCCTAATTGACGATACCATCGTTGATTTTACCTCATTAGGCCTAAATTAAATTAACATTTAATTTTATAAACTTTATTTTGTGTTATATACTAAAGCATGCGTTCCCCCTTAATTCTATACCAAATAAAACATTTTTCAGATAACAAACGACAGAGTTTTTTAAACTTAATCATAACAGGGGAGTGAAATAGTATTGAGCAAAATGAAGAATTCCGTCGAAACGTGGGAAAAATAATTACGCGGAGAGAAAGAGTTAAGAGAAGAGACTCTTAGTACTGTTAGTATTTTGATTATAAATGAAGTTTGAAGCCTGAACCAAATAATGAATAGACTTGACATGTAATATACAATAAAAGCAGCACTAAGGTACCATGGTTATTGAGTATATGGGTTTTTTTTTTTTTTGCAAATCGGTACAATTTATGCCACGCGTTATTAAGGGAAGGGGAGCTGAGAAACTATGGCGAATCATAGATATATAAGTAATATATGCAATCGTCTGCAAATAATCTGACATTTTTTTCCTGGACCAATGCAATTTGGTAGATCATTAATGTAAATTGGAAACAGTAGTATGGGCCTAAGACTGTTCCTTAAGATACGCTTGAGTGTACTATTAATTTAATGGTGCTGATTTGGAGCCATTTATTATTACAGTTTGTTCTCTTCCTATTAGAAAAACCAGAACCCATTGATGTAATGAACCATTAATGCCTAATGCTATCAGTATATTATTAGGCCTATATGTTAGGTTTGTTTATAGTAGTGGGAAGCGTGGTCGAGAGGCCAAGTGCACTTGGCTTGGTTTGGCTACCTAGAAGGGGGCTCGAGGTTCGACACCCGACTCGGGCAGAGTTGTGTTTACTGAGCGCCTAAAGGCAGCACGGAAAACCAACTCCTAGATACCCCCTCCCCACTGGTCCACAAATGTGATTGGACCAAAAGCGCTCTGAGCATACTATAAGCATGAAAGTAGCGCTATATAAAAGCTATAATAAGTTTATAATAGTTTATAATAGTATTAGGAATAATATTAACGAAATTAAGACACTATGTTAGAATCATGCTAATAGTAAACTAGACTGGTTAGGTCGTCAAAAGTCAGCAACATCTGATTGATGGATGGCCATATCACGAGCCAGTTAAACGTGCCAGTTAGCAAAATAGATTTACTTTGATTATCTTAATACAGACGTTACTTCAAAAAATCTAGTGATGCATGGTTAACCAATGACTTAAATTCTGCCAAGTCACTGGTTTTCCTTGCTACCCGTTCTCTAATAGCACTAGAGAATAAGGAGCATGTGTACAAATTTGTCCTAGCATATGGGACGAGGAATGTGCCTTTATCTTTGTGTCTTATTAGATTTTTTTTTTTGTATTTGAAGATCATGGATCAGTGTTTTATTGCTACTTTTAAAGTCTTCTATCCTGAAGACTTTCTAAATTTAGGTGTTACTCTAGTCCAGGGGTTCTCAACCTGTGGGTCGCGTCCCCTTTGGGACAATTTGCCAGGGGTCGCCTAAGGATTGTTTTTGTCCATTCTTTTATTGCTGTATATGTGTGTGCGGGGGTTGCGGCAGAGTGGGGGATTGTAAAAAGGGGTCGCCGAGCCTAAAAGGTTGAGAACCGCTGCTCTAGTCAAATGTAAAAATAAAAATCATAAGTCAGTAAACTGAAACCAAAATCACAAGTAGGCCTTATTAAAAGGCTAATTCAAACAGCCTGAGTGAGATAGGAGGCATAAAACTGAAGAATATTCACTGGAGTAAAAAAAAACAACAAAAAAACATACTGTTTCTAACAAAAGATTTATTAATGAAACAAACATTTTTTGTTTACTTCTGATGTGGTATACAAACATTAATGTATAGATAGATTATAATATGACATATACAATAAAAATTAGAAGTGAATAACAAGATAGATAAAATCAACAAAATCAAATGCACAACTTTTTTTTCCTCTTACAATAATTATTTGTACAACTTATTTGTAAATAATGTGTAGCATGAAACTGTACAAAATTAGTAGATCTAGATCTAGATAAGTAATAATTCTAAACTACAAAGTCAGTTCTGTAGATGCTCTCCCTTACAATTCTACACAGATGTGTCTTCAAGACCTGGTGTCTTGTCTAATTTTAATGTATAATGGTAAGTGTGGTCAGTGTCACTATTAAAAAGTCAGTGTCACTGAACTATATAATTTCACAATTTTGAAACAAAAATATTTAAAGCACAATCCTATACATGTTTAATTGTCAATGGTTTAAAGCATTTTCAGAAATTAAAAACAAAAAAAAGCAAGATATCAATATTTATATTCAAACAATAAACATTCATATTTTATTTGTCTATGGAGATCGAACCCAAGACATTTTCCTGAGCTAATGAGCCAGATAAATTGTAACTTCATATAAATGTTTTAACCTTTTTACTGCCAACTTACAACTTCCATCTTTTTTTTTTACATGCCCATCCATGAACAAAAGTGTAAGCTGATATGAGGGATAATTAAAAAATTAAAAACGTTTCTACTAAGACTGTCTTGGTAGTAATATTAGTTGAATCTCTACTTCTAGTTTGAGACTTGACTATGATATAGAATAATAAGATTGTTGAATCTCTACTTTATAGTTTGAGAATCATATAGAATTACAAGATTATCTTAGTCTTCATGTCCCTGGGCTTGATCTCATGCTGAATACTGCAGGGCTCTGTCTGGGTTATATTAAGAAATAATTTTTATCAAGCACTAAAAGAAGGAAGAAAACTTCATGGCTATGTCTGGGTATATTAAGAAATAATTTTTTTTATGCACTAAAAGAAGGAAGAAGACCCCATGGCTCTGTCTGGGTATATTAAGAAATAATTTTTTCAGGCACTATAAGAAGGAAGAAGACTGCAGGGCTTTGTCTGGGTAATATTGAAAAAGTCTTAGACACTAAAAAAACAAAGAAGTTTACAAAATATATAATAAAAACAGTCGGTAAAAGTTTAAAGATAACCTACTAAAAAAAAACAACTTTAAATCTATTTTATCTTTACAACTAAAATAAAAAATAGATGGAGATAATTCTGATGAAAAAAATTGTTCAGTTACTGAAGATTTAAAAAACAAAATGAAAAAATAATCAGATGTGGTCAAAAAAATATCAAACAAAAATCTAATTTATTAAAAATAGAAACAAAACAAAAAATACATTTTCATAAATTAAAGTTGCTGAATGACGTAAGCAGACTTGCAAAAGTCAAATCCTTTCTTCTCTTATTCAACAAGTGGTATAACTCCTAAGTATACAATAATGTATCATGCATAGTCAACTTTGATCTAGTTTTGTTTTTCTAGCTTTATAAACATAAACAACATAGTAAAGAATTCACTTACACTGAACAACATTTTTATAGAACTGAATCAAAACAGTCACCATTCACCCAAAGTTTATCAAGCTCATGCTACAACAGTCACAAATAAATGAAACACTTATTTTTTTCAACCTAGTTCTGTCAGACTCTGATTTAGTTGCATTAAACATACAGTTTTTGCATCCTGCGACTGCTTTTCTTTCATTTAATACAGAGAAAGATATTTTTAAGAGAACCGGGTATCATTGCCTTTAAAATTTCAACTTTCTCTACTCAGCTGTCACAATAAGTCTGAGAAGGAAAGACTCTCCAACTTCTTATTCATCAATTTTCTCATTTAAAACTCCTCCTGTCCACCTAGAGACTTAACTCTTTCTCTCTGTAACTATTTACCACATTCTGGTGGAATCAACGCTGGTATCGTCAGTTAGGAGAGAAAGAGTTAAAACAAAATGAATAGCACAACCCAAGGGTGGCAATAACACGAAGGCTTAAACGAGGTCCTCGTATAACATCATGCCACACCTACATGAAGGACCTCAGGACAGTGGACACCAGTTGGGAAGAGGCTGCAAACATAGCTGGAGATGACTTCAATGGAGACAGCTTGCCACCCAAACAGCAGAGGAGGATCTAATTGTTCTTCCATAAAGAACACAGGAAATTATATAAAAAAGGCATGTGTTTAAGCCTTGCTGGATGACTTCTTACCTTAACTCTTCTCTCCTAACTGAGAATACCAACGTTTATTCCACCAGAATGTGGTTAATAATTACGGAGAGAAAGAGTTAAAACCATCTCAATAAGGAGCATTTTGATGGTGTCCTCTTGTAGCGCCAGAAGATCAGCTATTCTCTTATCTCTAAAAATGGTGGTAAAAAATGGCCATTCCTTCTGTTTGTTCAGCTATAAATGACTCTGACTAATCTTAAGGTGGAAGTAACCCACACCATCCTTTATTGTTAACTGATATCATCAAAAGTTTGATATAAGGCTACCCAAACGTTACATAACTGTTTATAAATGAACTCTAATTATAAAAAAAAAAACTTTCTTAAAGAGACAAGAAATGTTTGTGTAGCATGTACAGTTCTATAAGTTTAATTACAGTTGTCATATGTACTATTATTGTTTAACAGCATGCAAATATTCCTCTAAGAGAAGTAACAAAATGAATTACGACATATTAAAATAAAATACTTTAGGGATAGGATTTTATTGATTCCTTCTACTCTTTTTCAACATTAGTGCAGGTGGGTTGACTGAAGGAAGTTTTGAGATTGGCCAATATGAACAGCATGTATGCTCTCCTGACACAAAGAAGACTACGCTGGCTTGGACATGTCACCCGCATGCCAGATGGTAGAATCCCGAAAGATATCTTATATGCTGAGCTTGTGGAGGGAGTTAGACCCTAGGGCCGCCCAAGACTAACCTATAGAGATATCTGCAAGCGAGACAATAGAGCCACAGACATAAATGAAAGTATGTGGGAAGAAATAGCCAAAGACCAGAGTGCATGGAGACAGACTGTGCATGCAGGGACGATCCTCGCTGAGAGCAAAAGAAATGAAGCTGCCCTGAATCAGATGCATACACATGCATGAATTGTGGCAAAGTCTGCCGCTCTAGAATTGGCTTGAATAGCCACACCAGATTCTGCCCCATCTCAAGACTAAACCAAAACCAGTGACTCATCTGGGCGCATCCATTGCCTTTTGAGACAAAAGGAGCCATGTGTATATATATATATATATATATATATATATAAATAACAGCTGAATTAACTGTTTAGACTTACAGAAGACTTTAATCAAATTTAGTTGCTAATGACATTTTTACATACTAAAGAAACTTTAATTCTTGTTGATTGCAGCACAATGGAAATAGACAAAAAACTGATTGAAGAATAAATAGAAAAAAAGATTGGGTAATATATTGGGAAATATATTTTGGTCTTGTAAAATTCTTGTTGGCTGGTACCTTTTAAAAAAAAAAAAAATCTCTAAATATAAACATATTATTATTGACCTAATTGTTTGGTGGTTAAATTGTGTATAAAGTATGTCTCTCTTAGTCTACAAAACAATCCTGAGCAACGAGTGGTTTGAATAAAGAGTAGCGTTTTAAAAGTTATATCTTAATTCAAAAATGTAGTATTCATGTTGAATTTCATTATTCAAACATGAACTGTTGAGTAAAATATAAGCATGAATAATAAAAAAGTTAGAAAGTAACATTACTTTATATTTCTGAAATCATCATTACAAAATAATTTTGCTTGGTAACCCAGACATGGTTGAAAGAAAAGAGAAGACATTGTACTTTAAAAATCATTATGTTTTATTTTGGGTAAGCAATGTCAAGATTTTATTATTTTAAAAAGTATACAAATTGATATATTATTATCAACATGATTTAGAAAACTAAACCAACTCTACCAGACAACAAAAGATTTTCTTTTCAATTCGGACAGAGACAAAACAATAGATGATTCTTTGTAAAGGGAGAGAATTTACAAAGTTTAATTGTATAAAAAGTCGTTTAGTAATAAGCTTCTCAGTCTAGAAATCATAAGCTCTGCATGATACATCACTAATGTAAAGAAATCCATATGAAACATATTAGTTTGAGATATATATATGTTAACATATTGGTTAGAGATATTAATGTTCACATTAAAAAAAAAAAAGGCTCATTGTTAAGCACTTTCAAATTCAACACTCTTTTATGTCAAACTATAAACTAGCAGATATACCAACATAACAAATCTCTCTCTACTAGTCAGTCACACAACTATTTACAAACTACACAGAGGTGACATGATGCTAACTCAGCTCAGACCCAGACGTTTTGCATTGGCTGTCAACCACTGGTGATAGTCAGTCAGTTTATGGTCTGCAGGTTCCACCTGAAATAAAAAAATAATGTGTTTAAAAAAAACAACTCTTCACTCTGAATAAAGCAACTACAGTAAATAAAAATCCATTAAAGCTGAATTGTACAACTTTTCCCCCCTCAGTCATTAAGGTTCCATACATTCATTCACACAAAATGTTTCTATTCTGTGTGTTGGTCAAGATTTGTATTTTACTTAATAATTAATCTACTATTTATTGAGTATCTTTCCCCACTTCCATGGTTACATGCATCTTCTATCATTAGAAGAAGAAGAGATTTCCTTCTCCTATTGTGTTAAGACATGAGACTCTTTAGTAGTAATTCAACACATAACTACTAGTTAGTATTGTTATAAGAACTTTCACAGTGTTGTAAAGAATGTTCAATGTTAATAGTTTTGATGCAGAGACCATGGCAGTCTGTGAAGAAGAGGCAACCGTGTCTCATATTCTGTTTGACTGCCCCAGACTTGCTGATCTCCGTCTCGACAGGTCTGGGAAACCCCAAATTCTCGACCTGTATGGCGACATTTATGCACTGCGCAAGACAGCAGGGTTTCTGTCCAGGGCTTTTGCTAGAGAGGATTTGAGCCTCTCAAGCCCTCACTCTAATGGAGTTTGATGATGATGATGATGAATATTTTTATGTCTTTGTTTTTTTTCCTCCTCTGACATTGCTTCATTCATACATGCGTTCAGACCATTTAATATTCACACCACATGTGCTCAAACCCTAAAACTACACTCCATGTCTTAAAAGTTTTCAATAGCCAAAACAAATTGTCTTTTAGGTAAAACTACATTTCTGACAAGTGAAAACTACTATGGTCGTACATATAGTTTGAATATTTGATGCTAATACAATGTAACATGGCTACAGCTATGAGTCGAAGCCAAAATGATTTAGTGTGGATCCAGTAAATGCATATTATTATTTAGATTATCGCTATTATCGCTGTAGCAACTGGTTCTTCTCACTAGTGATTCAAAAGAAAAGTTAGAAGCTGTAGGTGCGTACTATATATTTTTCTAGCACCAATTCTCCAATGTGTTGAATATAAGAATGCACTTTGGTTACTAAATTGCTTTTTGTTTTGTCTCTCTTTCACTATGATGGATGTTGGGTTTTGGGCTCTGTAATGCCTCCTTGTACTGTTTGTTTACTCCTGTTTAGGGTGAGTATTTAATTTAAACCATTACTACAAGCTCACAGTTGTTTGCAGAGTAATATTCCAGTGACTATCTTTTGCAAACTTGTGAACTAGTGATGGGACTGTAGCTGGGATCTATACTGAAACAAATACACACTAAACAAATGGCCAACCACCCATGAGACACACTAAACTAATGGCAGACACCTAATGATTTTATTTTCCAAGTTTACCTCTTTCCATTCGTTAATGCAGAATATCCTATAGGAATCATTCCCATACTTGCCAATACCATGTAGCTCTATGGGGTAGGTCCACTTCTTGGTTAGGAATTCATCTGTAGATACAAATATTATAGAAATGTCAGAAGTCACTATTGCACTATCTAACTAAACAATAGTTACTTGTTCATGAACAAAGATGAGCACAATCTTATTTTCTGTGTACACACAATGTGTCACGGTTGACCTCACACAGTAACCGTGTCACAACAGAAAGCTGATGCTATTTGGGGGCATTGGAGGGTTAAACCTGACTACAATTTAATAAACCACCGTCATATTTAATGTGTTAAACATGACTACTATTTAATAAACCACTGTCATATTTAAAGTGTTAAACCTGACTACTATTTAATAAATCACCATCATATTTAATGTGTTAAACATGACTACTATTTAATAAACCACCATCATATTTAATGTGTTAAACCTGACTACTATTTAATTAACCACCGTCATACTTAATGTAGTCTATACAATATTTCTGTAGTGAAGAAAACTTACAAACAAAATTACTTGGATGGTTTTCCATTGAAATGAAATTGATACTATTTGTAAAGAGAAATTCTTACATGAAAATCGAATGATAGTTTTAGCCCGAGTGTAGTTGAGGCCGATTGGGAAAAGTAAAGCAGCCATCTCCTCAACATCTGCATGACAGGCTTTCTCAGGGGTTGGCCAGTGGTTGAGGAATTTCCAGAGTGTTGGAATAGCTTGTCGACCTAATGGTAAAAAAAAAAATGTGTATGAAAACCAAAATTTCTTTTCAAAACCATACATTTAAAAAGAAGTTCACTAAGACTATCCCAGCATTAAATGTAAATACATATCACAACATTAACTTAAATGATATTTTCATCTATGTTAACTCTAACCAAAAGAAATTAACTATGAGAAATATTATTGTATGTCTATTATTATTCAAAGATGTTCTTTTCAACCCTTTACTGGTTTCCAAAGCCCAGCATGACAGAACTCCACTTGAGAGATCAGAAAGAATTACTAAGGCCTAATTTAAACAATCTTTAACAACATATTAGAAACATGGGTCACTTTCTTAGATGTCAAAGATTTGAAATACTAGTATCTACTCAGTAACATCCTAAATTTTGAAGCCATAAGTTTCTATCATATTTTGGAAAATTTTCAGAGAAGTAGAGAACTGCAGTCTCATTTAAAGACCTAGCTGTTTTAGAGGCACTTTTTTTTTTTTGCTGTGAACTGTTAATGAGTGCTTCTATAGTTGAGCTGATAAGTGGCAGACCCACTGACCAACTTTCTTAACTTTCCTCAACAAATATAAGGGAATGGAACTCAAGCTCCTTGGTACAGTAGAGAGTCTATCAACCACTCAGCCTCCATTCCCCTTTTCTGGGTGAAACAATGCAGGATTTTATTTTTATATTATATATGTGTTATATAAATAACCATGACGTAACAAATAATAGCAGTGCCATTGCCTAGCAGGTCGGGGTCTGTGGTTCAAGCCATCCTCAGAGTTTAACTATGTTTCGCAATATTTTACAACCAAGAAAAAATAGCGTGCTGTTTTTTTCAGCTGTTCTGTCTGCCATATAAGAGTTTTAATTATACTGGGTTGTTGTGGTAATAGGGTCTAAGGTGAATTAAATATTCAATATATATCTATACATATCTATATATATATATATATATTAATGAAAAAAATAAAGGAGGTTACCTGTGGTTTTGTTAAGAAAGATGGTGGCCACTAAAAGTTTCCATGGGTCATGGAACAAAGATTCTTGCACCAAACAAAATGGAGATCTTGGTGGAATCCACTTTTCATCTCTTCTGAGCTTTGGTTTAGATAAGTTTCCTTTTTTTTTGAAGTACTTGCTCTTTAAAGCATTTGATGCTGAAAAGAAATCATTTTACGATCAACTCACGGATTTAACATCAAATAGAAACTCTTTTATAGCAAAAATAATATTCTTCTCACTAAAGTAAATGCCGGATTGAATAAAAGGCCAACATTTCAAAAACTTTTTATAGTCATACTGCATAACAATTATTAAGTCCCATAACTGTAAATATAAAATTAAGTAAGGATATCGTAATTTATCATTTTCAAAATATGTGGCCATTAAAAAAGTAAATGCAAAAAAAGGAGAAGAGGGTGAAGAGGTAAAAGTAGATTTGAACAACATTTGATTTCTTTTTAAATTCTTAAAAGATCACAGTAGAAAGGTTAGTTGTTTTTTATAGGTTTCTAAGAGTTAATAAGAAACTATTTGCTTCTCATTCAAGATTCACTTCTGATTAAAGCTATTCCAACTAAATATCTAAGTGACACTGTCTGAAAGGGCTACATGCTTAATATTTTTATAAGTAAATCTCAAACTAAATTAAATTAATGGATTTATCAATCACTTACAGCTATCAAGAATCATTTCAGCTGTGATTTCTATAGAGTCTCTACATTTGATGCCATTTTGTACAGAAAGAAACTCCGTTAAGGAATATTCCTCATCTTCAAAAGGTAAAGACTTCCTGACCATTCTGTCTTTACTGTTGGACGTGTCAGAATCTTTTTGCAACTCTTTTTGATAATCTGACCATGACATTTCTTCTCTGGGTGTCTTGCTGGTGGGAAGGGCAATATCATTTTCAAGAGTCAAAGGTGAGGGTTCCATGGTTGGCATGCTGTCAGGGGTCTCTTCCAACTTCCTTTTTGTACCTTTACCGTTTTTCTGTGTGCATTCTTTGTCAACTGTAGATTTTGTAGGGTGCCCATTTACCCGAGTGGAGCTCTGAGCATCAATGTCAAGGTTAACTGAATCTTTTGAAATGCTGAGAGCATTGGTATGTGTGGCATGGCTAACATTACTAATTTTCTTCTTTGGGGGTCTTCCTCTCTTCCTTTTGGAGTCAGTAAGTGGTGTATCTGTAATTGGCACTTCTGGGAATGACGCCATAGTTGTTTCATTGCTGGGAGTCAGCAACTGACTGACTTCTGGATTGAGGCTGTTGGTTTCTGGAGGTTCATTCTGTTCCCATGAGTCCATCACAATGCTATCGGTAGATTTGGGTTGTATCAAAACATTTTCACTTTCAGTGTTTAATAACCCTCCACTCTCATCTTGACTTGCAGTTGACTCAGAGGCAGTATTTATGTGAGTTTTAGATTTTCTCCCCTTCTTTTTTGGAATGGCTTTTTGAGGATTCTGAGATAAGGTATCTGTTGAGTCTGACTTAGTGTTCAGTGCCGTGACATTTTCACCCTCTTCAACCACAAGTTTAGTTTTATCATTGTTGCTATCAGTTTTTGACAACTCTTTACTCTCATCACTAGTTGCAGATAATTCAGTGACACAGCTAACAAGTGTTTTTGGCTTTCTCCATTTCTTTTTCGGTGAGGATTCTTGAGCAGGTTGTGAAACAGTGTCATTGTCTTTGCTTTCCTCTTTCCCAGATAAAACACTTATTTCCACAGCACTGGCTGATTTTTTTGGACGCCCCCTTTTCCTTTTTACTGGAGGACTATCAATCTCATTTTGGCTTTCATTCCCTTCCGTAGAATCATGGGCTGATGACGGCAGTGCATTTTCCTCCATGGATGTCTCGAGAGCACTGTCCTCCATGGAAGAAGCATCTGTATTTAAGCTGAGAGGTGAAACTAATTCTGGCCTAGCTTTTGGTTTCCTGCCACGTTTCTTTGATGTTTTTACTGTTTCAGAAACAGCCTGAGATTTATCTTCCTCAACAGCAGGTGATTCATGTTTTGGTGGTCTGCCCTTTTTTTTGGGACTTGGACTCACCAGAGCAGAAGCTGTTTTCTTTTTTTTTTCCACTATGCCAGTAAACTTTTCTGATTCCTCCATATTCTGGGTTTCACTGTCTGAGGTGGGGAGAGCTTCAGGAACGTCTTCTTCATCGCCAGATGGAGCGAAGTAAGAACATATCTGACTGGACTCTTTTTTAGTCATTTTCACCTTGCCAAATCCACTGCCAAAGGGCATTTTTATGACCAGCTTCTGCAAGGGCTGTTGCCCTTTGTCTGTACCAGGTTTATCATCAGAGGCAGCGTTCTTTTTGCTGAAAAGACCTTTTGATTTTGGTTTCACCTGGTCTTTACCTTCTGTCAAGGAGAGTTTGGCATTCTTGAACAAAGATTTGTTGTTTAACAGGCCAGTCTTGGCTTTTGTTACTCTCCCTGGCTTGGCCTTTGTAGGTTTATTTTCGACATGCTTCTGTTTAGTAGGTACATTGTACTCATCGACAGAACCAAGAAAACCTTTTTCCTTGAGCTTTGTAATGCTGAACTCAAATAGCTCAAGATCTACTTGCAAATCTTGCTCTTTCAAAAAGTGCATGAGTTCTGTCTTGGATCGAACTTTTTTATTAGTAGGGCTGAAAATAACAAAGATTAGAAATAGAAACATTTTTTATTAACATGTGCTGTCAACAATAACAGAAGTTTTGTGACATTAACATCTAATAAGCAATATATTGTTCCAGCTAAGCTAAAAATAGATCAGTAGGTTAATTAAGACAACCAAAAAATTTCTTAGTTTCTGGTTCTAAAATATTTTGATAAATTCTTCATGGATTATATATAAAAGGAGAGATGAAAATTTGGAGTCTGCTGTTGTTGTTTTTTTTAATATTATCAGTGTATATTTATAAATTCAAATTATGTATACTTCTGTCATTATATTAAAAGAATTCTTTGTGCCTGCTTATTCTACAAATCAAGTTTGAGCAGTTAAATTTACAGAATTCTAAATTGGAGCTAATTTTTAATGCAATGGGTCTGCAACACACATGGCATGTGCCACTATACCCAGATCTAGAATAACTTCACATGAAACCCATACCACACCAGAGAGACCTATTTATTAACTGGGATGGCTATGAAAGCTCTTAAAAAACAAAATATCAGCATTAAATATTAACATCTGTTAGCAGAAACACTGATACAGGTGAAACTCAATAGTAACTATTCATTCTTTCCAAACTATTGGACAAGAGCACCCATAAAGGAATAAAATATATATAGTAGTCAACAGCAAAAGGAAAAACTTTTTTTTTTTAGTGTAATATAAAAATAATACAATGAAAGATCTAATTCTATATTATAGATTACAGACGTTCCTTCAAAAGAGAAGATAATTATGTCCACATATATCCAAGTGTTAATCTAGCCATTAATATAAATTAGAGACTTAAACTGTGGTAAGTCATTGGTTTTTCTACATGATTCAGGCAACCCATTCCATGCACTCTAACGACACTTAAGTTACGGTACAGAGTTTTATGTATTATTGCTACTTTATTTTTTAGTTTTCTGTCCTGAAGTGTCTCTAAATTTAGTGATTTTACAAATGGTTTTACTCTAGTCAAATATGAATATTTATTTAGACTCTTTTTTTATTATGTTCGTTTTGTTGAGTTGAAGAGTCCAAAACAGAGGATGCATATTCTAATATTTGTTTAAGCAAGGTTAAATCTTTGATTTATTCAATTTTCTTTTAATAAATCCTAATGCTATGTTTGATTGTTTAAAACAACGTCTTCAATATGAGGATTCCAAGAGAACTTTTCATTTATTACAACTAGTTGTACTTTTAATACAAGAAGACGATTTTATTTCTCTTAGCTTGTTACTTTTTATAACTGACATTTTTCTGGGTGGAAAGACATACTCCAAGTTGATTCCCACCCCTGTTATTCCTCTAATTGTCTTTGTATAATTTCAGTTTCTTGTGAGGTTTTTTTTCATTTTTTATTTATTATACTGCAAATAATCTAACTAATGCACATAGGTTGGTCATTTATTACATTAGAAATAAAAGTGAGCCTAAGGATCGTTCCATACTATATGCTTGAAACGTTTACTGTTTTTGGTTTTGTTTCTGAGCTATTTATTATTACAGTTTGCTTTCTACCTAACAGGAAATCCTAAATCCATTGGTGTAATGGACCAGTAATGACAAAATCTAATTTTTTTTTAAGCAAGCTTTGGTGGTGAACTATATTCTTTAGAGAAATCTAATAAAATGGCATCTATTTGCTGAAGCATAGCACATAGATAACATAAGGTTAGAAATACAAATAGAAAGAAGAACAATAAAATAAATGAAAGTGGCCAGATCTAGTTTCTAATATATATATCTATTACATGAAATATATTATAGTGACTAGAACTATCATCCCCCACATATCTTATAGGCTAAATTCTTTACCTGTAATAATAGATATCATATTTGCCTGCTGATACACCAGACATTCTCTGCACAGCCTTGAATGTCCAACCGTTGTCAAGCTCTCTGCTTAGTTCTCTTGCATGACCTTGACCACCAGTAGCAAGGCTGGATTTTCTCTGTGCTTTCGGTGTACGCACTGGTGTCTGATTGGTCGTGTCTGATTCAGGCATCTCTGTATTATCAGGTTCCAAGATTGGCTTTTCAACTGGTCCTGGTGCCTCAGTTGTCTCTGTAGCTGATGCAACATCAGGTTTTATCTGTGGTGTCTCAGCCTGAGCTTGGCTTGGCACATTCTGCTCAGGAGGTACAGCAGAACGCCTTGCTCTTTTAGGCTTAGAAGCAACTTGTGTGGTTTCAATGCTCAAAGATTCTTTCAGCTCTCGCCTAATTCAATAATAATAATATTAAAAAAATGAGCTCATGGATTTTGCTTTTTTTTTCCCCCAGTCAAATCTATTCCATATTAAAATATTGACAGAAAAACAAATTGCTAAATAAATAAATTAAGAAGCTTTAGTGCTGGAACAAATGGTAAATAAACATGATATTTGTGATGATTTCTGTTTCTTTATTGCCTGATATTTCTTCTTATATTAATAATGGCTCAAACAGAATCATCTTGCCGGAGATGTATATAAATAACTTGACAACAAACTGAAGAAACATCTGTTTTCTTTTCTTTCTTCTTTATTAAACTGCTTCAAGCTAAACATAAACGTAGACTTTCAATTTAAAACCAAGTTGACTTATATCTCTGGATAATATTACACTTTTTACTTATACAACTTCAATTGATATAATTTATCACCTAAAAAACTTAATGACACAACTTTAAACTAGTGGACCTGCAGTCGTTTAAGAACTCACAACACAAGACAGTTACTATACAAGGACCTGTTACTATGCAAGGACCCCTACTAACTTGGTTTCCCCCAATTTATACTTTTCTAAACTGTATCTTCTAGAATCCTAGAAACTTCTATTCTAAATATTTTATTTACTATGACCTTCTAGAAACTGACCTATGTTTTTTTTCCCTCTGACCTCCATCCTTGATTGGATGATTATAATTAACACGTATTTGTTCTGTGGCTTCTTTGACATGACCTCGGTTTCTAGAAACAGATCGAATCAGGTCACACTATTGACTTGTGACAATATTAACATATAGCAGCACCATGGTACAATAGTTATTAAGAGAAGAAAGTGAGGAAAATGATTAAATAGATAAGCTCTGAAAAGGAGACCTGCGAGATGGCCACACCACCAAGCAGTGACCAGGTTAACATTCGTCTTAACCATTCAGGTCCCAAAATAAGAACCTTTCAAGTCAGTAGAGTCATCTTGACCTGCATCGTCACCCAAGCTGAAGTGGTTGCGCCCGACCATAAAGTGAGTGGAAAAAATATGGAAAAATTCTTAAAAATCAATTTGAATTATAGACTAGGTTATCAGCTCATTACAAGGATAGATGACATTTAACTCATTATAAATAAAAATAAATAAGTACCGGTAAGTAATAGTTATGTAAATGTGGTCATTGCCTTTACTTCCCCAATGTATGACATATGCACTATAGAGTTGGGTGGACTCTGGGGCATCCTAAAAATCCCGAAGCTCAAAAAGTAAGACATCATTGGGATTCCAGCTCAAGAACTCCTGTTAACATAATACATGCTGACAAACAATAAAGGTAGCAAAAAGAAATGACTCACATTTTACTAGTAATTTTCCTCTGCCGCTTGTTGGATTTCACCTCAACTATACTGGGCTCTGTGTTGCTCAGCACTTGGTCAATTATTTCAGAACCAACATTTTCAGACGACTGTTCTACTGCTGCTCCACCTTGAGCATCCTGTGCTTCACTTGCATCAGCCGTGAGGAGTTTTTCTCCTGACGTGGCGTCGAGATTTCTGCTTTCAGGTGACTTTTCCTCAGGTTGTGACAATTCTTCATTCTCTTCAACAGTAGATTCTTCTATTGCTTTCAAGTCATCTTGCATTTCTTTTTCTTTCTGGTCCTCATCAACTGGCTCATCTTCTTCTGATTTACTTTTGGATGTCTCACCTTCCTCCACTTCTTTCATTCTTTCCCCCAAGTCATCATTGTAATTTTCATGAATAGAGCTTGTGTCAGAAATAGACTTTTCATCTTCCAGGTCCAATATGACATTATCCTGATCATCTTCATTGTCTAAAGGGTTGTCCTCATCGCCGCTGTTTTCTACTAGGCTATCCATACTTTCGGTAGCAACATTATTTTTTGCAATATTTATCTCTCCCGCCTTGCTACTGATCAACCTGCTTTCTTCGCTGCTGTTTTCTTCTTTTTCATCGGCACTCTCCTCTGCTAGGGTCTCAATCGTGTCCTCTGGCACTGGTGTCTCGTTGGTGCTGTTGTCGGCCAAACTAATTTCAAGCGCGTCACTGTCTTCAGGCTCACTTACACTGTTGTCAACCAGACACGTCTCAACAACTTCATTGCCTTCTGATACTTCTTGCTCAATGCCCACATTATCTGCAAGACTTATTACAACTGTGTCACTCTCTTCTGTTATCTCTGTATCTATTTCCCCAATCTCAGCACCCTCGGATTTAACATTTTCGACCTCGTCAACAGTGGAATGAACTTGTGCATCATTTTCTTCAGGTTCTACGTTTTCAGTACTGGTTGCAGGGACGGCACACTGGTCAACATGTTCAGATGCATCCTCTGAGTGCCCCTTCTCTGATATGTCTGCATCTCTGACAACCTGATCACTAGTATACTCAGCATCTCCTAAACCTTCTGATGTTACCTCTGGAAGTGCATCTTTCAAATCAGCCTCAACATCTTTTTCTACAGAATATTCAACTTCTGGTGAAATAGAAGAAAGATTTTGATCATTTTCTGAACAAGAATCCTTGTTTGCTGCACCTTTTGATGGAGACAAAACTGTGGATTCACCTTCTTTAGTATCAGCTTCAGTACTATCGGTAGTATCCATAGTAAGTCAGCTAGAAATAAAAAGAAATAAAAATAAAAATTCAAATATTGTCATAAAAAAGACATAAAACAAGTTTTGAAGATAGAAAGTCTTTACGTTTATTGGGACCACATCAGAACATGATACCTTTAGTCTTAATAACCAGATTTGTTTTTATGAATTAACAGCATTTGTGCATATATTTACATATTTTTAAACATCTAAATTTTAAAATTGATTTCAATTTTAATATTATGTTAATAAGAATAAAAATAATTTTTAAAGAATTTCCCTATAAGACATATCAATTATTAATAATGATTAACAACAGCCTTTCACAAAAATAACTACTACTACCCAACAATCATGTTCAAACTTCGGGCATCAACAAAACAATGCCTAGACCAGTTACAAGCTTCAGGCAGAAAGGGCTCATCTACCTAGAAGGAAAACTCTCAATATTCAAACTTGTTCCGTTGCAGCTATACCAAATATGGGTAAGGATTTGAGAGTCAACACTTAAGAAACTGCTGTGTGGACAAATATATACAACCATTGCTAATGCCTAAGAATTCATCACAGTTCTATGAGATGATCTATCTGGCTATCTATAATCTATAGTCACTTGCGACTGAACGAGGCTATTAGATAGAAACTAGATTCTAGATCTAGATTTTAAATTACAGATATTGCTTCAAAGTCCATAAAATAACAATATAATCTAAATCTAGAATTTAGATCAAATTCTAAAGATTCTAGATTAATATTGTTCTATCTATTATTTTATCCTATGGCGCTACACATCATATTTAATCTTTCATATTGTCAGACTGTTTATAATAAATTTGGTTTGTAAAATGTTTTACATGTTTCAGATGTTCCTTCAAACTCAAAGTCGAAGATAATCTACATTCTACATCTTAGTCCGAACGTCCCGCAGAACTATCGTCTATAGTCTGTTGGGAATGGCAATAAGCACTCATCAATAAGCACTGTATTATGACTATGTCCACCTTTTGCCGGACATCTGGTAACCCTCGCCTCTAGAGCTAGACTAGATCTAGATATCTAGCTAGATTAAATCAATCATCATCATGAAAATCAATAAATATGGCCAATCATGCTGCTGTTCAACACATGACTGGCACGACTATAGTAACATTATAGTTATTTTTATAGTAGTATAATTTTAGTATATCTAAATAATAAGTATACTCAGTATACTGAGTATAGTAACTATAGTCTATACTGTCTATCTATAGTTACTATAGTATAGACTATAGTATATACTCGTCTATAGTATAATTACGTCCTAACTACGATACTACAGAGTAACATATCTAACCCTTAATTAGAATCTAGACTCTACATTAACTTTTAATCAACAAGATTGAGTTGGAAACTACTGAGACTCAGTCTCACCGAGTTGAATGAGAATCGAGTGAAATTGATATGAGACAGCGACTGAGACTGACTGAGAGTCTGACTGACTCTGAGTGAGGGACAAGTTAAAAGCGACTAAAACAGTGGTCTTGAAAAAAATCTATATATTACATAGATCAATATGCTGCACTAGATATCTAATCCAGATCAATTAGCAATAGAATGTGGTATACATTAAATAGAGACAAGTCTAGTCTAGATATGACTAAAAAACTACATTCTCTAACTCACCAGAATCAGTGTTTTGGGGTTACTCTCTCTTTGTTTGGTCTAATTAACGAAAATCACTAAATAATATCAGTTGTAATAGATTATAAAATCACTGTCTATAGCGTGTAGGTCTAGATAAGATATAGATCTAGAATCTAGACTACGTTTTTGAAAAATATCTGAATTCTAGATCTATTTAGAATCTCTAAAAAATATTTATATCTAGATTTAGATGTATATAAATATTTTAAAGGTAGATTGAAAGAAAAAAATATTTGGTCTAACTTCGTGTTAAAATATTTTACACTTTTGGACTCGACTATTCAGAGTATTCTGAATTCTAGACAAAGTTTCATATATCTATACATGCCGATATTATATCTAGATCTCGTAGGCCTATATATTATAAAGCGAGCATCTAGATTATTGGCGTAGCTAGGTTATATGATGCTTAGTGCGGCAGCTCCTCATGATGCCCCCCCCCTGCCCCAAAATAAAATTAATGAAATAGCGAAAAGACTTTTTTTTTCGAACTGTTGTGTATTCAACTATTCATTGTTTAAGTATTACTACTAATTTGCAACAAAAAAAAATGTAACAGAAAGATACTGGAAATAAATCTTTCAGTGCTTTCTTGCTCGCAAAACTATCAACATTTTTTTATAAATGTATTTTTTCCATCAATTGCCAAATAAGAGTCGCAAAGTTTGCTCATATTGGGTGATTATTTCTTGATCTATCCGATCCAACAAAAAATACATTTCCACTTTCCACCCGTCTCTTTTTCTTTTCTGTTTATACCCCTTCTTATATAATACAGACGTTACTTCAAAAAAGAAGATGATTACGTCCTGCTCGTCATGCATTCAGTCATGCATATAAACCAATGACCTAAATTCTGCTAAGTCACTGGTTTTCCTGGCTAGCTCAGGAAACTCATTGCATGCTCTAATAGCACTAGGGAAGAAGGAGTATTTGTACACATTTGTCCTAGCATATCTTATATAATACAGACGTTACTTCAAAAAAGAAGATGATTACGTCCTACGCGTCATGCATTTAGTCATGCATATTAACCAATGACTTAAATTCTGCCAAGTCACTGGTTTTTCTGGCTAGCTCAGGCAACCCATTCCATGCTCTAATAGCACTAGGGAAGAAGGAGTATTTGTACAAATTTGTCCTAGCATATGGGACGAGGAATGTGCCTTTATTTTTGTGTCTTTCAGAGTATTTTATTAAATTTTGTTTTTGTATTTGAAGATTATGGTTCAGTGTTTTATGTATAATTGCTACTTTACTTTTGAGTCTTCTGTCCTGAAGGCTTTCTAAATTTAGTGATTTTACTAATGGTGTTACCCTAGTCAAATGTGAATATTCGTTTGTTATGAATCTCACTGCTCTATTTTGTGTTTGTTCCAGTTTCTTAATGTTTTCTTGAGTTGAGGGGTCCCACACGGTGGATGCATATTCTATTATTGGCCTAACCAAGGTTAAATAACATTTTAGTTTTATGTTCTTATATGATTTATAAAAATTTCTTTTAATGAACCCTAATGCTTTGTTGGATTTTTTTATAGTTTCATCAATATGTGGATTCCATGACAGTTTTTCATTTATTTGTAAACAGAAGGAAAACCTATATAGAAAATTTAAAGAAACCAAGGCAGAAAGAGTTTACAAAAAGTATATAAAAATTAAACACCTAACCCAAAAAGTAAGCAGACAGCTGCAGAGTGAATACATAAACAATGTAATATCTAAAGATAACAACAAAAACCTATGGTCATACATTAAGTCTAAGAAAATGGAAACAACAGGCATAGCGCCATTAAAAGATGAACATAACATAATACATAATGATAATGAAACTAAAGCAAACATCCTAAACAAATACTTTGCATCAGCATTCTCAGCCCCAGGAGACAAAGACATATTTCTTAATTTGAACCAAGTAGACAACATAGAAGATTTAGTAGTACAAGAAAATGGAATTAAAAAACTATTAGCCAACACCAAACCAAATAAAGCGTCTGGACCTGATGGTATTCCAGCTAGATTACTCAAAGAACTAAGCAATGAGCTAGCCCCAGTGTTCAAAATACTCTTTCAGGCATCGCTTAACCAGGGCAGAGTACCAAAGGACTGGAAAGAAGCTAATGTCACCCCCCTATTTAAAAAAGGAGAAAAATCTGATCCAGGAAACTACAGACCAGTATCACTTACCAGCATCACATGTAAAATACTAGAACACATAATATGTAGCAACATCATAAACCACTTAGACAAACATAATGTCCTTACCCCATACCAACATGGCTTTAGGAAATATAGATCATGTGAAACACAACTAATAGGACTAATTGATGATTTCTCAAAAGGTTTAGATAATAGTGAACAAATAGATGCTATCTTACTAGATTTTTCCAAGGCTTTTGACAAAGTTCACCACCATAGTTTGCTTAAAAAATTAAAATATTTCGGCATTAACGGTCCACTGCATCAGTGGATTAAAGATTTTCTGATAGGGAGAGAACAAACTGTAATAATAAATGGCTCTAAATCAACACCAATAACAGAAAACTCAGGTGTACCTCAAGGAACAGTCTTGGGTCCACTACTATTTTTAATTTACATAAATGATTTACCAAATTGCATTAGTTCAGGAACAAAAGTCAGATTATTTGCAGACGATTGCATAATATATAGAACAATAAAAACAAAACAAGACACAGATATTTTACAAAGAGAATTAGATGAATTACAGAAATGGGAATCAAATTGGAGCATGTCTTTCCACCCAGAAAAATGTCAGTTGTTAAGAGTAACAAAAAAAATTAAACAAATTAATTCCACTTATCTTATTCATGGCAAACCAGTAACACAGACTAAAAACTCAAAATACCTAGGTGTTATAATAAATGAAAAACTGTCATGGAATCCACATATTGATGAAACTATAAAAAAAATCCAACAAAGCATTAGGGTTTATTAAAAGAAATTTCTATAAATCAAATAAGAACATAAAACTAAAATGTTATTTAACCTTGGTTAGGCCAATAATAGAATATGCATCCACCGTGTGGGACCCCTCAACTCAAGAAAACATTAAGAAACTGGAACAAACACAAAATAGAGCAGTGAGATTCATAACAAACGAATATTCACATTTGACTAGGGTAACACCATTAGTAAAATCACTAAATTTAGAAAGCCTTCAGGACAGAAGACTCAAAAGTAAAGTAGCAATTATACATAAAACACTGAACCATAATCTTCAAATACAAAAACAAAATTTAATAAAATACTCTGAAAGACACAAAAATAAAGGCACATTCCTCGTCCCATATGCTAGGACAAATTTGTACAAATACTCCTTCTTCCCTAGTGCTATTAGAGCATGGAATGGGTTGCCTGAGCTAGCCAGAAAAACCAGTGACTTGGCAGAATTTAAGTCATTGGTTAATATGCATGACTAAATGCATGACGCGTAGGACGTAATCATCTTCTTTTTTGAAGTAACGTCTGTATTATATAAGATAAGATAAGAAGATATTATAACACCTAGGTATTCAAATGGAAATATCATCAAGTTGTTCAAGGCTTAGTAAGTAGGTAGCTTACCACATGACATGTGCTGTAGGGTCATTCACTGCACATTCCAAGATGACATTACTACCAGGACTGAGTGACATGTTTCCAGCAATCTTTGTGAAATATAACGTTATAACATTTTAGTTTTATGTTCTTATTTGATTTATAGAAATTTCTTTTAATAAACCCTAATGCTTTGTTGGATTTTTTTATAGTTTCATCAGTATGTGGATTCCATGACAGTTTTTCATTTATTATAACACCTATGTATTTTGCGTTTTTAGTCTGTGCTACTGGTTTGCCATGAATAAGATAAGTGGAATTAATTTGTTTTAGTTTTTTTTGTTACTCTTAACAACTGACATTTTTCTGGGTGGAAAGACATGCTCCAATTCGATTCCCATTTCTGTAATTCATCTAATTCTCTTTGTAAAATATATGTGTCTTGTTTTGTTTTTATTGTTCTATATATTATGCAATCGTCTGCAAATAATCTGACTTTTGTTCCTGAACTAATGCAATTTGGTAAATCATTTATGTAAATTAAAAATAGTAGTGGACCCAAGACTGTTCCTTGAGGTACACCTGAGTTTACTGTTATTGGTGTTGATTTAGAGCCATTTATTATTACAGTTTGTTCTCTCCCTATCAGAAAATCTGATGTAGTGGACCGTTAATGCCGAAATATTTTAATTTTTTAAGCAAACTATGGTGGTGGACTTTGTCAAAAGCCTTGGAAAAATCTAGTAAGATAGCATCTATTTGTTCACTATTATCTAAACCTTTTGAAAAATCATCAATTAGTCCTATTAGTTGTGTTTCACATGATCTATATTTCCTAAAGCCATGTTGGTATGGGGTGAGGACATTATGTTTGTCTAAGTGGTTTATGATATTGCTACATATTATGTGTTCTAGTATTTTACATGTGATGCTGGTAAGTGATACTGGTCTGTAGTTTCCTGGGTCAGATTTTTCTCCTTTTTTAAATAGGGGGGTGACATTAGCTTCTTTCCAGTCCTTTGGTACTCTGCCCTGGTTAAGTGAAGCCTGAAAGAGTATTTGGAACGAGGAATATGGTGCCTTTATCTTTGTGTCTTTCTGAGTATTTTATTAGATTTTGTTTTTGTATTTGAAGATTATGGTTCAGTGTTTTATATATAATTGCTACTTTACTTTTGAGTCTTCTATCCTGAAGGCTATCTAAATTTAGTGATTTTACTAAAGGTGTTACTCAAGTCAAATGTGAATATTCGTTTGTTATGAATCTCACTGCTCTATTTTGTGTCTAGTAGGCCTATATACCAAAAAATGTCTTTATTAACATGAGATATTTAACGAGGGTTCATAGACATTATTGCAGGTGCTTTGAGTTCTAATAGAATTTATTTAAAGAGGATTAAGAAGAACGATTACTACTCAAGGAGGCAAGGATGATTATTTACAGCAGCGGTTCTCAACCTTTTAAGCTCGGCGACCCCTTTTTACAATCCCCTATTCTGCCGCGACCCTCCCCCCCCCCCCACACACAGCATTAGAAGAATAGACAATAACAATCCATATTTTCGATGGTCTAAGGCGACCCCTGGCAAACCGTCAATCGACCCCCAAGAGGGTCGCGACCCACAGGTTGAGAACCACTGATTTACATGGACATCACAAGTACATAAAACAACATCTGTCTTTAGCACCGTCTCTTCATATCGGCTCTAGACTTGGGCGGAAATCGTTTTTCTTCCTAAATCGTTCTTCTTCCCAATGTTCACATCCTTCTCAGTCTACTCTATAATAGTGCGCACCTTCTGCACTAGCTTAGATGGTTGTGCTCATGGTAGGGTTATAACAATGGCCTAAAGACATTTCTAGAAATAAAAATAGAAGGCGGCATTTTTAGTTTTCGCACGCAGGTGGCCCTGGACGCATGCAACCTTCTGATCGTACTAACTTGACAGACACAGACCAAACGAAATTACATTACAATTACACACATATTTATGTTTTAAGTATTTTAAATTAAAAGGATTGGGATGGGCCGACACTTTAACGAGCGCGCCGAAAACCGCGGTCTGTATTGCACTCGTAAATGATGCCGACAACCGTTTGTTGGCGCTTTGGTACGATAGCTGGGATACTTCTGCCAAAGGACGTGAGCTTTGTAAGCGGATGAGAAGACCAGACCGAAATGATGCGTTATAGTAATTTAACTCTTTCTCTCCGTAATTATTTACTACATTCTGGTGGAATCAACGCTGGTACCATCAGATAGGAGAAAAAGAGTTAACCGAGAGGAACGTGCCGTTCTAGCCCAGGTTCGTGTCGGTCACTGTCCAATCGGGGGCTTACTTCGGGCGGTTTAGAGAGCACTACGACCAGGGCCGGCCTTAGATAACTGGAGGCCATAAGCGAAGTAAATTTGGCGGCCCCAAATAAAATAGAAAAATAAACAGCGAAAAAATAAAATTAGGCAATTAAAAAAAACAGCAGAAATTGTTTTGAGTCTTGTGCGAGGCCCCCACCGATCGGAGACCCTTAGTTAAGTCGACAGAAGACTCCAGAACGTGAGACTGAAAGGTTGTGTTTTTGTAGTGAGTTAGATTTTGTTAAAAATATTAGTTCTAGAGTATAGTACATTTATTTTATTTCAAATGAACTTGATTTTGTCTAAGTATAAATAAATGTATAGGCCTATTTAGTATTGTTCACGAACGAAGAAGTTACTCAAGCTATTTTAAAAGTTATTAGCTAAGATAGCCTATAATACGCCTACAGCGGTTTAGTTGTCTACCAGCAGTCAACGACCGGCAATAACAGGCGGCTGCCTAGTTTGCCTATGCCTAAGGTCGGTCCTGTTACGACACACAGTGTCGCCACAGCATAGTAGACCACGATAGACGAAGATGAGAGAGAGACACACAACTGGTCCGTGTTCGGCAACGAGGCTGTCACTGTAAGGGGGTCAAGGCGACTCTAAGACTCATTGTCCAATTTCTTTCATCTACTCTAAAAGAGTAATTCTTTGCATGTTTATTACTAAAGGGCTTTCTTATACGTATTCAGTAAATGGTGCAATTTTTTTTTTTTTGAATTTGATTAACGACGCCCTCGGGCCACTCAGTTTTGAAAAACCTACAATCGTCGTCCTTGGTGAGCACAAACACATTTCCTATGAGCTCGAAGATATAGCTATGAATTCTAATATTCGCTTTCAAAAGCCGCCGCACTCAAGACAAAAATACGGTTTCTTTTAATAGGTTGGGTTTGATGAAGAGTTACGTACTTTTTTTTTTTTTTTACAAAGCCTACATCAACTCACACTGTCTGTGTCTGGTACAATTTTCGTTCACGTTATTTCTCCCACAACCTTTCTCAGATTTAGTTGAAACTTGAAACAATTATTTATTGTACCTAAGAAAACATAAATAAAAAAATTAATCAACTAATTAGTGCTAATTAATTCTTTTGTTAGATATCGAAAAATGAAAATTAATTCTACACAACTGAGAAATATATAGTTATAGATGTGGAGTTCTTCCCCTTTAATAATCTCTGTATATTTTCCTTTTTTTTCTTCTGATGACTTATCCTTGAAATACGGACATTTACAGTTGTGCGCCTCGAGGATCAAGGGTTAAAATTGCAGCCATAGATCTCGATTACACATTATTTGAGCTTTCGAGAGTATCTTTTTATTTTGTATTGACCCCTTGAAAGCGCGTACCAATGTTTAAAAAAAAAAGTTAATGATCCAATTAATAGTACAAGCAACTATTACATTTGGCCCCGCAATTTATAAGGCCGGCCCTGTTTGGAGGACGTTGATGCAGAACTTATGTCTTTTTTTACGTTCATAGTCGGGACAAAGTTTTTGCAAGCCTTAAAAAATAACAGATCTCAGATGCTGTTTTATTTGACTGTATTGTTCATCTTGAGTCTATGTGAGTATTGAATGGACCTGCGACAATGCGATATCGTTTTTTTTTTACTTTTACGGAAGGCATCTTTAAACATGGCAGTGAACTTGTGCTGCATATAGTGTTATAACTGTAGGGAGCCAGCACTTCAACACCATTAGTGACCATTGGATGAGATAAAGTAAAGGCTATTCGCCGTTATCTTGGGCTATTGTTTGCATTCCTTCATGAAAATGATGCACAATTTATAGGAATTGATGTGGGCAGTCAGATGTACACATGATCTGCCGACGTAATATATATAGGTATAGATCTACAGACTAAACAAGAAATATAGATATATATTTAACTAGAACATGGCCTCGACCGACTTCGAAAAGATCTCCCGGAAGTAAAAATATCAATGGATAATACAACGAAACGAAACGAAAATAAAACATGTGCTAGCACCGACCTACACATATGTATAAAACTCTTGAGATATGCCAAATTGCCAATAAAATATTTTAAATTTAGATCGTATATTTTGCATTCAATGTTATCACGTTTTGTATCTCTTTCTTTCTCTCTCTCTTTATATATATATATATATAAATATATATATTTATTTATATCCCCTAACTACACTTTTAAAAATTTCATATTGAAATAAGCAATTTAAGGTTCCTCTAGAATATTAACACAAATAAAACAAAAATAAATAATTTAAATCAGAACTGTGTATTTAATAGCAACTGTAATAAATAAGATGAGATAATAATGTTAAGTTTATTTTTTCAAGGAAGCATACGATAAGACTAATTTACCATATAATAATGAGACTTTTATTTGTGTCCGATTAAGATTAATGAGAAGTACAGTTTTTTATATGGCTATCCAGTCCAAGCACAATTTATCATCTTCACATTCAACCCCTCCCTATAAACATGCCCATTACGGCCCAGTATCAGTTTTAATTAGGGTTATCCCCCTTTGCCCTAATTAGCCCAAATGGCGCCCTAATGGGCGCGGGTACCGTTTGCACATTGGCGTCATTAGGTTCCCATTAGGGACCAATACGGGCAACCCTAATCTGGCCAATATCGGCCCAGAATGGGTAAACCCACTTCCTGATTCATTGGGGATTTCCAGAATCGCGCCATAATCAAGCCCACACTAGCCCCAATGGTTTCGTAACTGAGATTTTCATTGGGGTTCAATTAGGGATAACCCTTATTGTGCCATTATCGGTCCGATGCTGGCCTGAATGGTTTAGTAACTGGAATATTTATTCGGGCTCAATTAGGGATAACCTTATTGTGCCGTTATCGGTCCGATGCTGGCCCCAATGGTTTAGTAACGGAAATATTTATTAGGGTTCAATTAGGGATAACCCTTATTGTGCCATTATCGGTCCAATGCTGGCCCTAATGGTTTAGTAACTGAAATATTTATTAGGGCTCAATAAGGTATCATGCAAATACTGTCTCCGATGGTTCAGTCATTAAATTTTATTATGGCTTAATTAGGGATAATCTGTTTTTCAATACTGTAGTTTAAAACAAATTCATGAGTGATTTTTTGTTTATAATGCCCTTTTTGTTCAGATGCAGCTCAATGGCTTAGTATGAGATTTTAAACCTTTTACATAGGTCTACTTTCACACTGATGATTTAGATCTAGCAATAGAATTATTTGACATAATTGTTTGGAAATTATAATGAATAATTGAGTCAGTGCATGATCTCTATATACATCTAGCTATAATGTCAACATATTTATAAAGTAATGGACATGTTATATTACATTTTTGGGTTTGAACTCTAGCAAACAATACAAGTTTTGGTAATTTACTATATAAGACTTTGCTCTGATCATTCATTCATAAATCAAACTTACACAATTAACTTTTTAAAATTTTTTATTCATGGAATAATTAACCAACACAAAAGACAAATACAACAGCACAAACAAGATTTCAAGACAGCATTTTCATTCAATTCTTAGCATTCTTTACAAGCTGACTTCAAGACTGGTGGCAATAATTCATATTTTGACTTCCATGCAGCAGCTGGAACAAACAATCAAACAAAAAAATATTATAGTCATGTAACAAAACTACCTTCAAGCTGTATTAATAATTAAAAAATCTAACAATTAAACATCAGAAGACCTTACATTTATCTATGTGGACATACTATTTAATGGTTATATTTCCAGCCCTTGATGATAAATGGTGCTAAAGAATTAGGTTGCTTTTAAAGCCTATTAAGCAACACAAAAATTAATGGTATTTCAAAATTTGGAGTTCAATCTCCTCCTTAAATTAAATGTTATAAATTGGTGTCAGCAAATGTGGCACTGGTATTTGACTATGCTAAAAGTGCAATGGCAGACTAGATCTAGCTAGGCTTCAATTCATTCAATATTATATTTTGTCCAATTTATTTATATTAACTTTATCACAGGCTCTTACGAATACAACTATATTCTGTTGTAATTAGAATTCGATGGTAATTTTAAAAATAAGTTGGCTGAAAAGTTATTCTAGAATTAAAATAAACAATGATCACAGTGAAACTTAAAAAAACATTAAAAAAAAACACAACCAGCATATTTCAAAATTAGGATAGCATTTTTTTTTATTTACATTTAATTTTAATCAATTCCATCCCATTAACAATTTTCTTTCAGATTGCTTATCAGTAATCTAAAAGCAAAATTTAATTCTTCTTACCTTCTTGAGCAGGCTTGCTTATGAAAAGATGATGAACAGCATCTGTACTGCATGCATAGGTTATTATTAACCTAAAAGATTAAGGTCAACTTCCACTAAAGAAAAATGTGGTGATCTGTTAAAAAAAATATATAAAAAAATAAATAAAAACCTAAAAAATGTTTAAAGAATGCAAACAAAAAATAATATTACAATAGATGCAAAACACAAAATGTTTAAGGATTGTTGCTATATAATGACATTAGGTCAAAAACAATTCTATGTAGGCCCTATTTTCATTGTATAAATGTTCATTATAATTTTTTATGCAAATTAATAATGAACATAAATCTCAGTGAAATGACAAAAAGCTGAAGATATTGGTCTCGACCATTGTTTCATAAGATTAACATTTATTTTACATTTTTAAAATTTAATTGATTTGATCTCATTAAAATTTTCATTTTTTTGGGGGGTGTCACTGATCAGTTATCTTAAAGAAATTTTTTTTCTTCATACCTTTTTGAGCAGGCTTCCTCATGAAAAGATATTGAACAGCATCTGTAGTGCATACATAGACCATTCTTATTGTCAGCTGCCCTTAAAGAAAACTGACATTCTAAAAAAAAAAAAATTACAATAAAGACAAATCCTGAAAAGTTTATGGTATGGTGTATAAGAAAAACTGTTGCTATATCCTAATAATGAGACTGTATTTTTTCTTTAACAGTATTCACACAATGAAATTTTAAAAATCCTAAGCCTTAGCTAAGCCTATAGAATGAATCCTAAATCAAATTGTAGAAAAATGTATAATATAATAATTAGTATTAAGACCTCTAGATATTCTATGATAATCTAGATCTATGTCTAGGTTATAGATCTAGTATTTCTAGATCTGTATAGATCTATTTAATTCTATTACCTAGAGTCTAAAATTTACAAAAAATAAAATCTACCATATTGAGTATTGGTGAATAAAGCACTAACGCTACCTGGACCTTGTTATGTGGTATGCACGATGGACTGTTTGGTCGCCTTGATGATCTCTGCATGGTCGTCTGGTTCATACCCCGCAACTGCCATCACTTCCCTAAGCTCCTTTGAGGTTTAGACTACCAAGTAGATATCTTCAACTCTGAAGGAACATAAAAAAAAAATAAAAAATTTACAATGTCAATATAGGGCTATAGTCTATAGCGCTATAGGGTTAGCCGTTAGTCTGTTATATAGATATACTATATACATATTTAGCTAGACATATCTCAATATCTGATTTTAAAACCGAAATAAACGTTTGATTTTATTTATTTGTGTAAATTTAAACAATCTAAACTCTAGACTAGATTGTCAAGTTCTGGAGTGTAGGCCTATTATTGTACATTAGTCTGTACAAAGTAAATATCTATATTTTATTATATATTATAAGATTATAAGTCTATAGGTCTATGACTATAACTAGATCTAGAATTATTTAATCTAAATGACCTATCGCCTATACTCCATAGTATGAAAAAATTAAAGATTAGTCTATATTAACAATATATTAAATATTATTCTATATCTACTAAATTTTCAAATAACAACTAACATCTATTCTAGACTATCTTTTATTAGATCTAAGTTTACTAAGTCTTAGTATATCTTGTATTATAGGTCTAGGTCAATTTTTTTAAAACTCAAAATATTTGAATTAGAATAGAACTAAAATCTATATGAGTATAATAATTATTATATTAATATACCAAAGTCTAAAGTCTAAGTATTAGTTTATGGTTACGTGACTAGATAGGCATATAGATCTAATAATCTAATATTCTGCCCTAAAACTAAAAGGTAGTAGATTTACTATGATTTAGATAAAATGTAAGATCTAGTAAGTCCTTAACTAAATCTAATTCTATGCTGCAGATGCATTTCATGGTAGATTCTAGATCTAGAATCTATTAGATTCTAAAATAGTAAATCTAGTCACTTAAGTTAAGTAGTCTAGATCTAGATTTAATAGGTCTCGAGTCTAGATATATATATTATATCATACTAATCTAAATCTAGACTAGTAGCCTATATTATAATAAAACTAGTCTAGAGAGATCTAGCTAGATCTAGATCTATCTCTTAGATTCTTAGCATTCTAGATTATCTAGATATCTATTCTAAGTCTAGACCTAATCTACTATCTAGATTAGATCTGTTAGTAGTGTTAGAGTACTTAGAGATTCGTCCTCTGTACCTGTGATAGGCTTAAGACTTTGCCTTAAAGCCTAAGACTTTAATAAAAGTTACGACCATTCCATGGCACCATGGCTGCTGCCAGTGCTGGCATGAGTTGAAGAACATATGATATCAAGAAGTACAGCTCATATAATAGATCTATATTCTATTAAATTAATGAAAGTCTAGATTGACTAGACCTAGATCTATAACTTGTAGTATAACTAATAACTAAACAGATTTAGATCTAGCTAGCTCTAATTTGATCCACGTGTGTACGTTCTAGAGTGAGGGTTAGGGTTAAAAGAAATAAAAGCTTCTTTTTCATTGGTCGAAAAAAATGTTAACATGTATAAAACTTTTTAAAAAAAATCTAAATATAGAAAAAAAAAACGAATATGTTCTCCTTTAGATTCTATGTGTGATTAAATATTACTAGATATAGATATATTTTTTTTAGTGTGCACATTAAAAAATCAGACACACACACACATACACTATTTGATTACGAAAAGTCTGCATTGGGCCCATACGGGTAAAACTTCACTATTCCAGTTAGGGATTTCCCCAATAGAACCCTAATTAATTTTTTTTTAAAATCTTAATATTACTTACAAAAAGGATTCAAAGCAAAATTTAGCTTTAAGACAATTAATACTTAATTTTAAAACATCATAATATTGTTTTTTTGTTTTATAATAAAGATTTCATCATGTTGGTTCTGGCGTGATTGGGGAAATCCCACACCGGCACGAAAGCGGAAAGACGTTAAAGGCCCAATAACTAAGATCCCACACCTATCCGTTAACTTTTTTATAGGGGCGAGTGTAAGTAGGGCAATCTACCCAAAGAAACCTTATTACCCCACACCGCGCCAGAATGGTTTTGATAGGGCTTTGTTTATAGGGCTCCTTGGCTATATATCCATTTGAACTTTTGGGGCACCACACATATAAATATTATTATGATCTCATGACTATCTTTTTCTATTCCTCTCTATCTTTTGCGTTGGGCAGAATCTTTTTTAATGACAAGCCCGTCCATTCTTTTATTTAGTCTTACCATCGTTTTCTCTGCCTCTTTTTCTCTGGTACTGTTCCCTGAAGGAAGATCTTTTGTAAGCCATGAGGACCTAGAGATTGTGTTTTTTTTGGACAATAGCTACAAGATCATCATGGGGCCATACTGCCGTTGTAATCATGTTTCTGATCTCTTCGTATGTGATGCAGTCTTTAGTATGTGATACCTAGATCTAAGATCTTTTGTAGCATCTCAATTCGATTGGTAAATTTACCTTAGTTAACCATGCTGTAGTAGTGTTGTAAAGAAAATAATTAGTTAAAACAAAAAGCATATGCGTTTATATATAATTTATAACGAAGAAAACAATATTACTGTAGAAATTATATCTCGTATAAAATAGTATATAGAGAAAGAGAGACGTGTAGATGGATATAGACTAGAGATATGGAGAAATAGATATGATGTTTGGTCATAAACTAAAAAAGTCTGGCATCAATTAACAATATGGCTGCTTACATTAAAATAAGCAATACAGAACTCTTGGATTAAAGTAGATCTCCCTTAAATCTAGATATATTCTAAGTATTAAAAATTTTGAGGTACGTAGAGATAATCTAGCTAACCTTCTTTTCATTTAGACTAGATGTGAAGCGCAAAAGTAGATCTATTAACTTGATAAGCTAATAGGCTAAGCCATGGCAATGCCAATGACTGAGAGTGAGAGTCGATTTGATTTTGAATGCTTTGAGTTTGAAAAATGAATCAATGACAATGTGATTATTGTGATGACATTTCATTATGATTTTGTCATTTCTGCTTCATTTATCATGAATCACTGTCATTGAATGCCTTTCTTTTTTTAGTTATTTATGGTAGGTACTTCGATAAACTGACCTAGATCCATTTTTTTTCTCCCAAAAAATGGCTGAAAAGTGTGTCAGCACATTTTACCCTTTTTTAAGGGGTGGTCATTTCCATCAAAGTTTTAGCACATTGTATTTGATTTCAGGACTAATTGTGATTACTTTTTGTAAACATAAGATATCAGAGATCATTTTTATTTGCTTTTGAAGCCAATCTGTTAAACTTTTCTTAACAAAAGTTTATGTGAAAGTTGACATTTTTACAACTTTTTTCCTATAAAAGTTACAACAACGCTGTTTGCTACAATAATTTATCATATGAAATGTGTATATTTCAAATTTCATTAAATTCTCTTGGCACACTTTAAAGATATTTGATATTAAAATTAACAAAGACAAAGAAGGGTAAAATTTTTTTTAAAAAATAAAATAAAAGTGTTTATAGTTACAACAATCTCACTATTCTATTGAATTTAGCATGTTAATATATATCTGTGTGCTAAGTTTGAACTTTGTAGCTTGGCGCACTCTTTAGATATTAATTTTCAAAGTTGATGCTTAAAATCTATATTTTTAGTAACAACCAACACTGTGATTTACTGGAAATGGTCAATTCCTATCTATCACGTCCTATTTTTAGAAGCAAACATAGGAATTTTTTTTATTTATATTAACTTCTATAATGTTTAAATGCTAGATTATGGAGAAGGAATGTGTCTTTATTATAATGACTTTGTAATGTGCAAATTTTAAAGTAAAAATAAATATTATTAAAATAATATTAAATTTTTTGTCTTCATATTTTTAGCTCTGCGAACTATTAATTATTTTTTTTTTCCGTGTGTTTTTTTTTTCTATTAGTATGTAATACAGCAGTTCTCAACCTGTGGTCCGCGGACATTTGCCTGGTGGTCCGCGAGCAAAACCCGAATTGCATGCTTTTTAAAAAATAAAAAATATGAAAAATAATAGAATTAAAGACATGAAAAAGAATATATGAAGTCAGTTTGAAAATTATTGATTTTAAATCGCAAGATGGCGATAGCGCAAAAGTGCGTTTCGATTTTATGTTTACTCTAAGTTTTAGTTACACCGGAAATCAGATGGGCCCTGGCGCCTTCCCGTTTATATTGACATTCAAAAATACGCTTTTTTATTTGAAAACTAATCAAAATAATTAAATTGATTGAACACATGGATAAATTTTTAATAAAGAAAGCAACCGAACATAAGGACAACGATGATGATTTCTCTGACTCATCTTCACAACCTGAGTGTGAATCAAATGCAGTTCCGGAGAAAAAAAGACGAACTCCCATACGACGGTATGATGAAAAGTATTTGCGCTTTGGGTTTATATGCGTCTTAGTAAATAATCAACCCAGACCACAGTGTGTAATATGTTCACAAATTCTTGCAAATGAAGCGATGAAACCTGCGAAACTCCGAAGACATCTGAAAACGAATCATACTGACTGCTCGGAGAAACCATTGGAATATTTTATGCGCAAGAAACATTCACTTGATATTCAGAAGTCTTGCATACTCCAAGCAACTAAAGTCAATGAGAAGGCTTTAAGAGCATCATTTTTAGTGGCTATCCGAGTTGCACAGGCCAAAAAGCCTCACACCATTGCAGAAACTCTGATAATGCCTGCTGCTATAGATATGTGTCAAGAGATGTTTGGTGATGCCTTGGCAAGTAAACTGAAAACAATTCCACTTTCAAACGACACAATTCAACGACGTATAGCTTTGGCGGCAGTTGACGTTGAAGAACAGTTGATTTCAAGGCTGCAAGATTCTAAACAATTTGCTATTCAATTGGACGAATCAACGGATGTTTCCGGCCAGGCACAATTAATAGCTTATGTCAGATATATCTGGATGGATGAAGTTGAAGAAGATTTTTTGTTTTGTAAAGCTTGTCCAGGTCACACAACAAGTGCAGAACTTTTTGCTATCCTTGATAATTTTATGGCAGCCAATGGCATCGAATGGTCCTGGTGTATCGGAGTGTGCACGGATGGTGCTGCAGCAATGACTGGAAAACAAACTGGCTTGTGGGAACGTGTGCGTTCTAATGTGCCAACTGCCACATTTACGCACTGTATGATTCATCGGGAAAGTCTTGCGAGTAAATGAATGAACGCGGACTTGAAATCTATTTTTGATCAGGCCATAAAAATTGTTACTTTCATCAAGGCTCATCCATTGAATTCTCGTCTCTTTGCTTCATTATGTTCGAATATGGATTTTGATCATGAGCAGTTACTGATGCACACTGATATTTGTTCATTACAAAAGGATGAAAAGGTTGAAACATTTATTTAAATATATAATAAATGATTTTAAATATCAACTTTATATTTTTTTTCTAGTGCGCCAGTAGCAAAATTTTTAGTTGTGGTCCGTGGCTGAGACACACATTTTTAAGTGGTCCTTGAATCTCAAAAGGTTGAGAACCGCTGATGTAATACATGTAAATTAATAGTTAATAAATGGGTACATTATATTTTTAAAATGATGAGCTATTACTGCACAAAAATTTAAGTAAAAAATCTTTTAATAACTTCTAAATAAATCGCAAGGTTTCTTTTTTTATTTTAATGTCCAATGCAAGAAATTTTTCATTTACAATTTAATTTTTAAAGCATTTAAATTCAGGCCTTTTAAAATCATTAATTGCCAGTGCTCTACAAAAAGGTTTAAACTGAAGTTTATTAAACTTGTAGCCATTAAATTTTAGCAAATATTTTTCTGCGCAGTGCTATTTTCATTTATAATTTATAAAAATTATTTATCTGATGCATATAAACGGCTATTTAAATACAGTAGTATTATAATTAAACAAAATAAAACACACTACAGACCTCTGATTTGTTTTATTTGTGATTTTTGGGCTCATATGATGACAAAATCACATATATTTGTATTTTTTGTCGAAGGCTTTTTTTATATATTAATTCACTTTTTTTTCAAAGATTTTATTGCTTGGTCTTATTTTTTAATTCGCTTTAACAGAATACAGGTTAATGAAAAAGAGTGTGAAGTTTCAACCCCATATCTTTAAGACTTTTTATACTACAGTTAATTAAAGTTCAACTGTCAGTTGTTTCATTTTTTTTTTGCTTTACAAAGGCTAAAGAAGGCTAATTTTTGGCCACTAAAAATTTAATAACTTCCCTCACAATTAACTCAGCAATATAAAATTGGTATCATTGGAAAGCATTTCTCAAGCTCTATCTAACCATATAGGTTCCATTGCATTGTGATCATTTTGAAATTTTTATCGAAGTACCTATTTATGGTTATGTTCAAGTCATCAAGACCAAGTCAGTGTTGATAATCATGATTTAAAATTAAAATCATTAATTTAATAATTTTTTTAAATGGAATGATCAATTAATTCAATTTAGAATCTAGACATTCTAGATCTAGTAGTATAAATTATAAGACACAAGAGTATGACATAGGAGCCCTGAGGAGGTCACAATGACAGGATCAACATTTATTTTATTAAATTTTAACATTTTGAGCATCATCTCAATATAATTATTCTCATACTCTGAATACTGACTGCTGACTCACAACTCATACTCATAGAAATTAGATGAAATCATGTGTATACTATTGTATATTCATAATAATTTAGGCCTTTAGGCTAATGAATTTAGGGAGCGAAATAAAAAATTTATCTTTGACATTGTTTGAAAAAACAATTTTTCGTTAGTACATCATTAAATATTAAAAGATTCTTTAAAAGAACTTTCCGATGGTGTATAAATTATGACTATGTTTAACAATAGCAGTTAGAAATTTATGATTTTTTGTGGCGTTTTTAGGTAATATTGGTTGACATGGAACAAATACGACTAGAGCTTCTTGCTGGCTAAGCCAGAAGAGACACACCCCCAGGTCACAAGTTATAAAAGTTGGAATTGAGTTTCATAGACGATAGATCTACTAAAAACTACTTCTTAAATAAGAAATTTAATAGTAGATCTAGTATTAGTAGTAAATTTCTAGCTCACAAAGCTGATTTGATTTTATAGCAGAAGAAATTACCTTACCTAACTCAAAAAACATAGAATCTACATTTTGTAAAATTAATACCACCTCAACATCCCTTATAATAGGCAGCATTTACAGACCACCAAATTCTAGTTTAGAATACATGCAGGAACTATGTAATCAGATTACTACACTTAAAGAGACAAATAAAAATGCAGTTTTTTGGATTATGGGTGACTTCAACCTACCTGATATAAATTGGAAAACACTAACCATAGATAAACACCAAAACCTTAAGGACATAAATGAGCTTTTCATAGAAACTTTACACAACCTAAGTTTAGATCAAATCATTAAAAAGCCAACTAGATTAAACAACACATTAGATCTCTTCTTAACCAACAGACCTGGATTAGTAGTTGATTATGATATTATCCCTGGTCTATCAGACCATGAGATCATAAAAATACACAGTCAGATAAAAGCAGTAGCCAATACAAAAACCAAAAGAAAAATCTTACTCTGGAATAAATGTAACCTAACACAACTACACCAAGCTGCATTAAACTTTCAACAAACATTCTTATTAGAAAAAGACATTAACCAACCAGTCGATGACCTCTGGAATTTCATTAAAAACCATCTTAAAAGCATTATAGAAAATCATATACCAACTAAATACACATCAAACAAAATAAATAAATGCTGGTTTAATAATAGACTAAAGAAGCTTTGTAAACAGAAGGGAAAACCTATATAGAAAATTTAAAGAAACCAAGGCAGAAAGAGTTTACAAAAAGTATATAAAAATTAAACACCTAACCCAAAAAGTAAGCAGACAGTTGCAGAGTGAATACATAAACAATGTAATATCTAAAGATAACAACAAAAACCTATGGTCATACATTAAGTCTAAGAAAATGGAAACAACAGGCATAGCGCCATTAAAAGATGAACATAACATAATACATAATGATAATGAAACTAAAGCAAACATCCTAAACAAATACTTTGCATCAGCATTCTCAGCCCCAGGCGACAAAGACATAATTCTTAATTTGAACAAAGTAGACAACATAGAAGATTTAGTAGTACAAGAAAATGGAATTAAAAAACTATTAGCCAACACCAAACCAAATAAAGCGTCTGGACCTGATGGTATTCCAGCTAGATTACTCAAAGAACTAAGCAATGAGCTAGCCCCAGTGTTCAAAATACTCTTTCAAGCATCGCTTAACCAGGGCAGAGTACCAAAGGACTGGAAAGAAGCTAATGTCACCCCCCTATTTAAAAAAGGAGAAAAATCTGATCCAGGAAACTACAGACCAGTATCACTTACCAGCATCACATGTAAAATCCTAGAACACATAATATGTAGCAACATCATAAACCACTTAGACAAACATAATGTCCTCACCCCATACCAACATGGCTTTAGGAAATATAGATCATGTGAAACACAACTAATAGGACTAATTGATGATTTTTCAAAAGGTTTAGATAATAGTGAACAAATAGATGCTATCTTACTAGATTTTTCCAAGGCTTTTGACAAAGTCCACCACCATAGTTTGCTTAAAAAATTAAAATATTTCGGCATTAACGGTCCACTGCATCAGTGGATTAAAGATTTTCTAATAGGGAGAGAACAAACTGTAATAATAAATGGCTCTAAATCAACACCAATAACAGAAAACTCAGGTGTACCTCAAGGAACAGTCTTGGGTCCACTACTATTTTTAATTTACATAAATGATTTACCAAATTGCATTAGTTCAGGAACAAAAGTCAGATTATTTGCAGACGATTGCATAATATATAGAACAATAAAAACAAAACAAGACACAGATATTTTACAAAGAGAATTAGATGAATTACAGAAATGGGAATCAAATTGGAGCATGTCTTTCCACCCAGAAAAATGTCAGTTGTTAAGAGTAACAAAAAAACTAAAACAAATTAATTCCACTTATCTTATTCATGGCAAACCAGTAGCACAGACTAAAAACTCAAAATACCTAGGTGTTATAATAAATGAAAAACTGTCATGGAATCCACATATTGATGAAACTATAAAAAAATCCAACAAAGCATTAGGGTTTATTAAAAGAAATTTTTATAAATCAAATAAGAACATAAAACTAAAATGTTATTTAACCTTGGTTAGGCCAATAATAGAATATGCATCCACTGTGTGGGACCCCTCAACTCAAGAAAACTGGAACAAACACAAAATAGAGCAGTGAGATTCATAACAAACGAATATTCACATTTGACTAGGGTAACACCATTTGTAAAATCACTAAATTTAGAAAGCCTTCAGGACAGAAGACTCAAAAGTAAAGTAGCAATTATACATAAAACACTGAACCATAATCTTCAAATACAAAAACAAAATTTAATAAAATACTCTGAAAGACACAAAAAAAAAGGCACATTCCTCGTCCCATATGCTAGGACAAATTTGTACAAATACTCCTTCTTCCCTAGTGCTATTAGAGCATGGAATGGGTTGCCTGAGCTAGCCAGAAAAACCAGTGACTTGGCAGAATTTAAGTCATTGGTTAATATGCATGACGCGTAGGACTTAATCATCTTCTTTTTTGAAGTAACGTCTGTATTATATAAGATAAGATATATTTATGAACTTAACTTGTTTAGAATGTAAATATTGAGGTTAATTAACAAATTATGGGATCTTGAGCTTGAAGAAATGTCAGGGGGTGTGGACAAAATGGTGGTGTTGTGATGGCAGAAAATAACTAAATATTTAAAAAGTGGGATCAAAATCGTCTGAAACAATTTTTTTTTTCAAATGCGCTTTAAAATTATATATATATATAATTATATATATTTCTGTGTGTATGTATATATTTTATCTAAAATATAAAAACTCAAGAAAGCATTAAGAAGCTGGAACAGACACAAAATAAAGCAGTGAGATTCATAACAAACCAATATTCACATTTGACTCGAGTAACATCTTTAGTAAAATCACTAAATTTAGAAAGCCTTCAGAAGAGAAGACTCAAAAACTATTTGAATATATCCAGAATGTTGAGCCTTACATGGCCTAAAGTGGTTTTACGTCTATGACGAAATTTCATTATCAAAAACTGTAAATCCCACAGCCAACAATGCTAACCGTATTTTGAACTTTTCGATATGACTTGCATGAGATAATGCGATAAAACTTGGTAGAATTATAGCCTAGCGTGAAAAAAAAATTAAAGTTCGATTATTTTCCTGAACACTGTATTGCTAAAAACAAAAAAAGGGGTATATAATAAATTTTAAAAAGAAAATTAACTTTTAAACAAAATCCTAATTAAGCATTAATTAGGCCTTTGTCTAAAGTAATCGATAACACAACTTTAAAACTTCTCACATTTCATTCTAAAGTGTAATAAATTTCCAAGTGCAGCCTATGTAAAAAAAAAAAACATTAAAAAAATGCAATCTCTAAATTATCTGTCGTTTTTTTCTTCCGTACTTCCGTTTTTTTTCCGCCTAGCTACAATGATAATAGAATCTACCCAGGGATCATAAGGAATTATGTCATCCACACAGCAGTTCCCCCCTCAGATTCAGTATCCTCCCACCCCCATGCAGCTGGTCTATCAGAAGGAACACCAAGTGCTGATACAGCTTGGAGCTTGGTATCAACAGCATTGCAGGCTCTGCCAGGGCTCAGGGTGTATCACTGTCTGCTTCAAGGTGCCGAAGGCTAAGACGAAGGGTTGCTGGCTCCTGATATTTTTCTCAGTGTTGGGTTTGAAGCCTTTCCCATCTTTTTGTCTAGATAGCTGCAAGGCAACAGAGGTTTGAATTTAGTTTTCCTGTCCAAGGTGGGTAGCCAACCAAGGCTAACAAGTCTCTTCTGCCCAAGGCATATTTTTTAAGGCACCAATTTTACTTGCCTCTGCTCCTTCTCCTATTAGTAATAACTTCTGCTAGACCCAATATCTGAGTTACAGCCAGTAGCTGGACTGGTTATTAGAGGCTATTTGAGACACTTGCCATTGAGTATTTTGATTTTTTGTGTGTGTATAATATAAGGATAAATTTGGTTTCTTTTAATTTATCAATTTTCTTTATAATAATGTAGGTAGAATTTACTAGTGCTATGTTGTTTTCTTTTTTTCCATATGTAATGTATACACTGGCTATCTATTCATATTAGTTCTGTAGTAAATACTCAACATTAATTAGGTTGAACTGATTTAAATCTAGACATTTTACATTAATTTCATGTATAAATATTGTAACATGGCTATGCCTGCTGATTTGTTCTCAGGTATATAGTGTTTGTTTTGGCCATGAATTTCCCCCCTCCTTTTTTGTCCCTTCCAATAAAATGAACTGACTCCCTTTTTTTAATTGTGCTTTTTTTTCCACTTTCATTGAAATTGCTTGCATTTTAAAGTTTCCTTAATACAATTTTGGCCTATGAATTCCAGTATACATATTATATGTTATGTTGAATTGAAATGGACCACTTCCTAATGACACTCCCCTCCCCCACCTGCTGTACACAACCACTTTTTTTTTCTTTCGATTCTGGCATGGTTTAGTAATGTTTATTGGCTAATGAGCATGGAAAATGCTTAGTTTTTTTTGACACAGGGTAATTTAATAACAGGTAAAATTTATTTATAAATTTTTAAAATTCAACCCAAGTTGGAAAATTGGTGATGAGTGAATGAATCGACTAGAGGGCTTTTGTGTACATTGTACTCCCAGTGGAGCATAGTCCACAACCACACCTCTCCACTGAAATCGGTTATGAGCAGCTTTCTTCATCTGCTCCCATGTCATTCCAGTACCCTCAGCGTCACTGATGACTGACCCTCTTCCAGGTTTGCTTGGGTCTGCCCACTTTCCAATTTCCTTGTGGGTTCCAGTCAAGTGGCTGCCTTGCAACATTGGTAGCTGGTTTTCGCAGGGTGTGTCCTATCCAGCTCCATTTTCGTTTTGTGATGTCTTGGGCTATGGGCTTTTGTCTAGTTCTTTCCCACAAATCGATATATATATATATATTATATATATTATATTGTGTATATTATATATATATTAATATATATGTGTGTGCGTTGTCTAATGCTTAGAATTTCTGATTGTTTTTCACCAGGTAATCTAAAACTGGCAGATAATAAGCAAGAAGCCACTGGCCAAATGGCTAACCAAAACTCATCATCTGACAATATGGAAAAATTCCATGCTGCTTTAGATGAATGGAACAATAGATCAACAGCTGCAGGAGCCTATGACCCTGTCCCATGTCTGAATAAGTAAGTCTAGAAACTTTGTTCTGGCTTTCATTCATGTTGAAAATAATATACAGGTAGTAGAGTTTTATTTTCAGATCTAATGATTTATTGCAAGAGGATGCTAAGCTGTTTCAATGGCTGATGGTCAACAAAGGTGTAATGCAGCCAGAACAATGACCAACCCCCTTTTATTTACCATAGTTAGTAGAGTTGGGTGAACATTGACAAATTAAACAACCCAACATTCACCTGGCTTGAAACTTGAGACTCGGGTTTGGAAGCCAAGTGTTTTATATATAAATGTATATATATATTGTCTAAAATATAAAACTCATAACAAACCAATATTCACATTTGACTTAAGTAACATAGATCTTTAAAATCACTAAATTTAGAAAGCCTTCAGAAGAGAAGACTCAAAAGTAAAGTAGCAATTATACATAAAACACTGAACCATAATCTTCAAATGCATAAACAAAATCTAGTAAAATACTCAAAAAGACACAAAGCATATTCCTCATTCCATATGCTAGGACAAATTTGTACAAATGCTCCTTCTTCCCTAGTGCTATTAGAGCATAGAATGGGTTGCCTGAGCCAGCCAGGGAAACAAGTGGCTTGACAAATTTAAGTCATTGGTTAACATGCATGACTAGATGCATGACAGGTAGGACATTAAATCATCTTCTTTTTTGTAGTAACGTCTGTATTTTATAAGATAAGAAAATAAACATTCATGTTTTTTTTAAATATTTTATAAATGAGTTAATCCAACTATGGATAAAATACGATTTAAAATAGCACAAGCTAGCCATCTGTTGTTGTGACAGGTACAGTCATCTTATGAACTAAATTATGTCTTCATTTACATTTCATTTACATATTTGCCTTCAATTACATCAATTTATTTTTTTTGTAGATTGGCAGAGTTGCTAGAACAAGAAACAGAAGAATTTTATAAAATGGATCCGGACCCCCTTGATGACAGACCACCGGGTAATATGGAATGTTATTAATTTTTATATTTATAAAAAAGAAAGTTGTTTAATTTTTTTTATAAGTCTAATAGTTATTTTTTTTTTTAACTGCAATTATTTTGATTAGTTTTTATATTTTCTTTGGACAGGGAGACAAATTGTAACATGTGGTCTTGGACAGATGATGAAGATCATTTTTAAGAATGATGATTTCATGAACACAGTAAGTCAATAGAATTGTAATGTTGGATCTCTGGTTTTAGTTGACATTTCAGAACTCACTATATCTATTTAAGAACAAACTTTTAGACAAAAAGATTTCACCTAGAGAAGTGAAGGCACAAAATGTATTTGGTGTTAAAAAAAACTAGATCTTGTGTGGCTTAGCTGTCAGACTTTTGCCAAGAGCCTACTCAGTTTGGGTGACTCGTTATGGCAATCTTCAATGAATGAATGTTTTTTTTTGGGGGGGGGGGGGGGAATAAAAATAAAGATTTTTTTCTCTAAATTTTTTATTTTAAAAAAATTTATAACTCATTTTTAAATTTATTTTCCGACTACCAGATTGTTGGCACCTATATCTTACGTGGTCATTACACTGATGGAGGAACATTGTTCACAGCTGCATGTCGAGTTTTGTTAGACTTACTTCCTGGTTTAGAGACAAGTGTCCCATTTAGGGAGACGGTATGTTAATAAATCTTGTGTCTATCTTGAATAGTTTGCAGTCCTTAAAAATTTGCGCTTTAAATATTCAAAATAAAAGATCTTTATTTATATACAATCTTTAATTTTCATTCTATAAAATTTCAAATAAAATTAAACTAATCTTTTTTTTTTTTTTAGATATTAATTGATTGTTGTTGTTTTTTTAAATAATAATATTGGTACACATTTTATTACATTCATTTTTTACATATTTTTAAAAGTGTGAATATTCTAGAAGCTTAAATTCCATTCAACTAAGTGGGAGTAACCAGGTTTAGCATGAGTCCATGGGAGAAAAAAAAAGCAGAATTATTTATTTTTGTTTAGGTAGTAGGAAGACAATAAAATCAGTCTACTTTTTTTTTAGGAAGGTGTAGTTGAAAGATTATACTATTGGTCAGAGTTTGCTGAGGAACCATTGAAGTCCTATGCCACAGGGCTGCTGAGTGGTGCAATGGAGTTGAATGATGTTGCTGTGAAATTCAGAGAAGAAAGCTTACACTTGGTTAGTAAATAGAAATGTCATTCATAATAACAGATCACACTCTTATCTCGGAATGATCAATCTATAGTTCACTGCAAATAAAATCCAATGCCCTATATGACCCACTTCCATGGATTTGACCGTTTAGGGCCAATTTCATATTTGTGTACATCTTTTTGCCCAGTTTCTAAAAGGGAATGTGAAGCTTAAGTTTTTTTTTTTTTTTTTTTTTTTTTTTTGCAAAATGTTTTGTTTGTCTCATAGGTTCCAATAATGCTGGACCGGCTGCATGCATTAATCAAACAAGACAAGGAAGACCAGTTGAGCTCCTCTATCACAACATCCACCTCCACTGTGGAGAGTGGTGAACAGAAGAGTGAGGATGCCGTAGAGAATGCTAAAGATGGGGACAAGCGTTATTTCTCTTTCGTTTCGTCGGATGGTTCTAAATCTCCACTAGGCACTTTAAAAGGTAACTTAATTTCATCCTTATGTTTGTAAGTAAAATTAATAGACATTTTATGAACTAACTTATTTCTTTTTCACCAAAGTGAGAAAAAAAATAATTTTGGAGGTCGATTTGATTGAATTACCCTTCTTTTAAATCAATAGTTCTAATTTATTTACACTAAACATATACAGTAGAACGTCGTTTATCCGAACGTTTATTATCCGGAGCGTCAAATATCCGGACCAGTTTTTTTTTTTTTTATCAACCACATGTACTGTAATGCACATATACTGTATGAATACGTTTTCGAACAGGCAATGCTCAACAGTTGTTTCGCGCGAGGCGAAAAGTGACGGAAAAACCCAAGGTGAGGTAAAATTGCGACATTTGTCACCTATTTTGCTCGTTCTTCACGCACGTGTCCCGCATGTGATGATTTTCAATATTCGTATAGTGTCCGGTTGCATATACTGCATGGATCGCTTCGGTTTTCGGTTATCCGAACAATCGCGTATCAGAACGGTGTCCGGTCCCAATTGAGTCGGATAAACGACGCTCTACTGTAATTTTATGTTGAAACCTTTTTTTTACTAATCTTCTGATATTGAGTTTTAGTGTTATTTCTATTTGTTTGAAATAAATAAATATAGTTTCATAAAGCAGTGAGTTTATAGGACATCAGTAACTTACTATCTCGTTATTCTTATTTGTAATAATATCCTGTGATAGTTTATAGCTTATGTACTTAAGAACTATTTCTTCCTGTCATTATTTAGGTCTCATTTATCTTAATTTTTTAAACGTTTTGGAAGATGAAAAAAAAAAAAAAGACTGATTCAGTTGTTCATTACAAAAAGTGACTGTAGACATTACAAAAAGAATGATTCATTTGTTCATTACCAAGGCAATATCTTATGTTTCATTTACTTCAGAATTCTATCCCAGAAATAATAATAATGAGCCTTTTTTTCGAGTCCGAAGATTAATGAGTGCAGTATTTCCCTTGGCTACACAGCCCCAGCTGTGACTTGTATATTTTGCCACATCCAGCGGAGGCATAACCATTGTCCGCTGGTGGTCAATTTATACTTTCCCAGAAATAATTAAAACTTTTTAGATCTAGTTGCAACACTTTTTTTAGTAACCTTTCTATATATATATATGCCATTTTACATATTGTCATTGTTGTTTGTTAACACATTTGTACCAAAGTTGAATAAAGCTAAAAGCTTTTAAATCTCTGCTTTTAATTTTTTTTTTCTTGGTCCTGGCAAACTTTTGGTTCAAATGTTAAAATGACGTACTTCTGATTGTCAATGCGATATCATATCTATTTGCAGGCTCAGCCACTCCACCAACATTAGACAGGGGAGACTACCGAGGTAGTTTGAAAAGATCTTTGTCTCCTAGTCACAGTAGAGAACTTTACCCCTTCAAAAAAATAAGAACCAACTCTGAAGGATCTAGCTGTAAGGAAGTTGTTTGTTTTTTTGTTTGTGCTCATAAATCCTACATAAAAGATTTCTTTCTACAGACTGGCCTGCACAACATCGCTCCACTCGTTGAAAACATTTGCCAGTGCAACACTTCTTCTTTCTGCCAAGTACATAAAAGCAATTCCTCAATGAATTCTCCGGGTTTCTATGTACTTAACATAAACAGTTTATTTCATATATACATCAAGAATTAAATTTAAAACTATATCTACAAAAAAATGTACTGTATAATATAGTAATAATGATTATTAACAAATACTTGTGAAGATCTATTAGATCTTAATTAAATTTGTATAGATTCAATCACATCATTTAGAGCTTCTCACAGACACTGCCCTAGATAATAAATATTGGCATGAAATAAGATAATGTTAACAATTTGCCATTTAAAAAAAAACAAAATTTATCCATTAAAGCCTCTTGTCTCTCCCTACAGATTTCCTTTATGTTAATGTCTCTAGGACTTCTATAGAGATTGATATCAATCTGGGAATTCAAATATTTGCAAAGGCTGCAGAAATTCATATTTATCTGCTACACCATGAATTTAGTCAATTCAGGTGGTTATTCTATCCTGACCAAGGAAGAATACATTTCCACCTGTAATTTTTCTCTGTGTGTGTCAGTACAGAACCTCCAACTTTATTCCACGGCAATTATTTCTTTGAAGCTCTGTAATCATCTCCCGCTATGAGCACATGGTTTTTGCAAACTAATGTTGGTTTGAGTGATGTCTTCCCAACTAGAAGATAAGAATGTCTTTCATGTTTTCAGTTTGAGTGCAGTCTCGAACTGACAATCATTGTTTTCGAAGGTAGACTTGCGCATAATTTCTTTCAGTTTATAAAGTTTCCCAAGTGACAAGAAACATGAAAAAATAAATAGTTTTCACCCTGACTATGACCATATATAATTCTACATCATCAAATTTATATGGATATTTACTTAAGTAAGAAAAAAACACACACTAGTTAATGTAAGTCAGAATGACATTACCCAGGCAACTTCTAATCAATAAAATACATCTATAAAGTATGATTGTACACAATTTAGACTTGACTTTCCTCTTGGTCTTTATGAAATACCAGTTGTTGTCTTCTTGTAGTCTAATTGCTCAAACCAGTTTTCCTTGGTCATAAAAATGTAATGTCTTTAAAATTAGCAATTGTTTTCTAACAATTCTATATGATTGTTAGTAATTGTTTAAAACAAAAAAAGGAAATTATTTCACTGCCTGTTTCAGTTTTTGATGGGGACCACAGCAACAGTAGCTGGGCCGAGATGAGACCGCTGATGATAGGCTCCTATTCTTTGTGGCCTTTAACCTCATCGATGAAACAGAGACTGATTCTTCAGTACTTAACTCCATTAGGAGATTACCATGAGGTAAACTGAGTCTTAACTCTTAGCTCGACTTTTCTTGTTGGTTAATAGAACTGATGCTTTTATCTCCCTCTGATTCAGTCAAACTAAGGAATGATTTACATTTTTCTTTCAGCTTCTGAGTCCAATACTAGAGCATAATGCCATGAGCCTGATATTTCATTACATCAATCTCTCTGAAAATAAAGATATAAGACTTGCTTTTGATGCACTTCGGGTAAGTTTTACAGAGACAGACTTTAAAAATATTTTTAAAAATTATCCTGCAGTTTACATAGTGTTTAAAAAAAAAGCATTCGTGTTAATTATTGTATGAAATAAATGAATGTTTTCATCCATGTTCATGTAGTTGTATGTATGTGCATGTTTGCATCTCACTTTGAGATTAAATTTCAAACAATTAGCTTCAAGTGAAGTGGATTTTTGTGTGTTTTTCAGTTTCTCTCTGTCATCCTGTGTCACAAGAAATTTGCAGCAGAGTTCATAACAAAAGGTGGTGTGCAGAAACTTTTAGAAATTCATCGTCCATCAATAGCAGCTACTGGCGTCTCTCTCTGTTTTTATTACATTACTTATTTTGAAGATGCCACAGAAAGGGTGAGTCCCCCCAGTCAACATGCCCAAATGTTGTTTTGTTGAAAAAAAATTTTTTTGGTATCGATCAATTTGTTTATGACTATTTCTGATATTGTAGTTTAAGAAGTCCACTTTCGTCTATCCCGTAGTGTTATGAACCGTCAGGGCACCACACATGATCTATTGACTGTCTTTCTACCTTCCTCTTTGTCTTTTGCCTGTGATAGAATCTCTTTCAATGTCAGGCCCATCAATTCTTTTATGTTGTCGTCCCATCACATTCTCTGCCTGCCTCTTCTTCTTTTTCCTGGTACTTTTCCCTAAATTAGTGAGCCCTGAGGACCTTGTGATATGGCCATACAATTTTAGCTTGTGTTCTTTTTTGACAGTGGCTTGCATGTCATGTTGGGGCCCATTAGCCTTTGTGATCCTGTTTCTGATTTCTTCATTTGTGAAGAAGTCATTGTATTTGTTGCATAGGATCCTTTTATAGCATCTCAATTCCTATGCTAGGAAGTCTGGTTTTCAATCCTGTCAGTAGAAACCATTTCTTCTTTTCCTCTTTTTGGAAGACAAAACTTCTACTCCCCCCTTCTCATAGCTGTTGGCTTATCACTAGTATGTACCAAAACAAAAAACACAAGTATTTAAGATATTTTTAATAGTAGATTTAAATCTGGAGTATATTGAAATGTTAAGTAACTGAGTGAATGGTTCTAGATTTCAAAGCCTAGCCTCATGATTACCTGGACTAAATTGGGAAGAAAAATTGAGGTGTTTGATCACTAGTGATGTCCCTGTTACACCATTGTTAACCATTGCCAACAGGTGATAAGAGTGAAGATAACATCTGTCCAGTTGAAAGCAATCGTTTGGTAGGCCTGAACACTAACCTATGACCTGGCAACCTGTGGTCAGTGGAGACCAAAAGCTCATTGCCAGGTCACAGGTCAGTGTTCGGACTTACTATGATACTATGACAATTGGTTTTTGGTAGACATCAAGAGATATTTTATTTTTTAAACTAAATAATATACCCTATACCAAGGCATTGTTTACAAAGATAATTTTAAAAGATTTTGACTAAAATCTCTTTCTCATTAGCCTATCTTCTTTCTTTTCTCCTTTCAACATTTCCAAAAATAATTTGGCTTAAGATTGAGTTTTAACCTGAAACCTTATTGAAGTGGTCACCTATTTCTAATGCTACATCCACAGCTGTGTATGCTCCCAGAGAATGTCTTGAGCGATGTTGTTCTGTAAGTAACATTTATCTGTTATCATAATGTGACAAAATAATGTGTAACTATATATCAAATGGGAGGCGCAGTGGTTGAGTGGTTAAGCTCTTGGTTTCCAAACAGAGGGGTCCTGAGTTTGAATCCCAGTGAAGACTAGAATCTTTAGGGTGCCTCTGAGTCCACCCAGCTCTAATGGGTACCTGCAAAAAAAAGTTTGAAAAATTAAAGGCAGTTGGTCATTGTGCTGGCCACATGGCACCCTCGTTAACTGTGGGGCATAGAAACAGATGAGCTTTACATCATCTGCCCCTTAGATCGCAAGGTCTAAATGGGGAACTTTTTATTTATATATATCATAAATGACTGGAATTTGACAAAAACAAATATACACAGACTAATGCTTCAACAACTAATTACTAAGCTGATTACACAAACGTGTTGATTGTTATGATCTAATGCTTGTATATAAGCGTCCTTGGGATATCATTTTGTAAATATTTTATTTACATTATACACAGGTTGTAATTTTTGAGCTTTTTTTTTTTTTTTGTGAATACATGTCAGCTATTTAATATGATCATTGAATATTTCCAGGTATAATCTGTGGCTGATGGAGTGTTCCCATGATTCCAGTCGATGTCACGCTTGTCTGTTTTTTTCTCAGTCATTCCCTTACAAGGTCATCCTCAACCTTTTTGACAAGAATGATGGGCTGAGGCGATTAATTAATATGGTAACAATTACAGCATTTATCTACTTGTACAAAAAGTACAGAGAGATTCCACTAATTTTCATTGTCCTTGTTTTGCTGAAATTCAGTCATGAGAATGCATTAGTTTTTGTCCTTCATTACTGTATGTAATAACATTTAGAAAATATACAAACTTTTTTTTTTTTATATATTTTTAATAAAAATTTCCTTTATATTAGTTTATAATATGTGTAGTATTACATAGATGTGTTATGCAATTTCAAAAAGAATTTCTCATTATTTAATAAAGATAACTGGGCAATTAAAAACTTTGTGGTACACACACATTTAGGAATTTTTTTTAACAATAATGGAATAACAAAAATGTATTAACATTTTATGATTAAGAATTTTCATAATTTGTTATTTGTTTACAGTTTTTTTTCACATTTCATTTACTATGATTTTCCACAATGTTTCCTGCAGATAAGTACACTGAGCATCTTAAATGCAGACAACCGTGGTAACGAGACTGACGATGAACTTCATCAGATGCGGCAGGCTGCTCGGCTTGTTTGTGACGCACTTCGAAAATACTTTGAGGTTCACGCGACCTTGAAGGCAGACGAACTACGCTGTCTGCACCATCAGGATGGCGCTAACTCCTCTTTAAGAGAAAGCAAGGTGACTGACATATTGTTTTTTCATGACAATTTGTTGACATTTACATAACAGCTTTTTAAAAAACATTATAAATTGCTAGTCTGAAACGTGTACCTTTTAATTTTTTTTTGCTAACAAGTGCCAAATATACAGAAATTTCTTTTTAATATACAGAAATTTCTTTTTTAACCCTAAACAATGTATATTTAAAAAATAAAATTAATAGATAAAATCAATGTTATCTTTCTTCTGTTACAATGAATTCCTACTAGGAATAGGGTATTTGAAATATATAACATGCTATAACACCAGAAACAGAATTAGACGCATGAAGCTTATTTGAGTGGGTGGTGAAAAATAAAAAAAGTTTCAAACATACAATGCTAGCTTAGTTTTACCTGGCTTATAGAATCTTTTTTTTTTTAAAAATATATTGTCAACTTTGTGGTCAATTTTCATGTTGAAATTAATTGTTAACAAAAAATTCAATTTTTGTACAATTACTTGTAAGAGACTATTAAATAATATTTTAAAAATATAACACTTAAAATATTAATATTTCTATATGATGACATTAAATGGTCAGTTAAATAAAAAAATATCAAATATTCTTAATGATTTTTGCTGACTTATATCTCTTAAGTTGTTGACTATTTCATCCTGATATTTCTGATTTAGTTTTTAAATATTAATCCTTGCCTTCATTATTTATGATTTCAGTCTGTGAAAGGCAGCAAGTTTACGATGGAGGAAAACATGGACATCCTCTTGGAGTACTTACCTCCCAAGTCTAACTGGCTTCCTGAGATTGTCATCAACAGACTTGGTGGCATCAACATTCTGTGTCAGCTCATAGCCATGTCTCCTGAGTGGGACTCCTACCAGGGGAAGTAAGTCAATCTCTGATGGGTTGTCTTTCTGTGAATCATTTGTTGACATTTAGTTTAGTTGGAGAATTGCAATATTTAGCTGTCTCTCAACAACACATGCTTGTATATTTGTAGTCACAAACTGAACAAATTCAATGTTGAAATCAACTTGATTAGAGTTTAATATCTTTAATGAAAATGAAATGAACAATGATGAATAAAAATGAACATAAAACACATATCACATTAATCATGTAAGTACCAAGGTAGCTTTATGGACAAAAAGTTATGAATATTTCATGGTGAACTGTGAACACTAAGCAATGGGCTATGACTTATAACTAGTAGCTACTGACCAACAACTATCTACCTACTAATGACCCCAATATCTTGACCCGTTTTCATTTTATAGAAGCCCAAAAGACTTTTCGGGAAGATTGCATTATTCTTGATCCTTCCTTCAAATTTTCTTTGCTATATTTTTTTCATACTGACCCATTTTTCAGTGCTGTGTCAGATATATCTAATGATTAAAAAAAAAAAATTGAAGAAACCCATAATTATCAGGCTTTTTAGTATTATGAATGATAATGCTGTTTACAAAATATGAGTTTAATCTTTCTCAATAATCTGTTAACCAACAACTGCCCTACTTAACATGCTTGTTAGCTCCAGTGTGATTTCAAGTGTGACAGTCGCTATCAAGTCCATCTCATTCAGCTTTCAGCCTGTATGTCAGCCACATTGTCACTGTATTCCATGTCACACATGAATAAAACTTGATTGTCATGTTAATATCAAATTCCATTTAACTTGTACAGGATCGAGACCATTGTGTCCGCCCTGGACGTTTTAGCCATGTGCGCAGTATCTCACAGAACTCAGCTTCAGCTGTGTGGTACCGTGGAGCTCCCCGATAACATCACCACTCCAATCATGAGGTATTTGCTTTTCAGTTCTTTTTGGTCTAAATATAAAGCTAGGAAAAATGTCTCATAATCCTAGTTAAAACAACTATACTAAATATATGTTTTCATTACAGTACACAATAATGTCATAATTCATTAAAGTCTAATTTTTTTTTAAACCTGATTTGTTTCTATATGGAAGCAAGAAGAAGCTTGACTACCATTTTACCATTGAACTCTTCATGTCCTTTCTTGCAACTTATATGGAGAGTGATGTAAGGGACTCTGGGGTTGAGTTCTTTACTACAGATGTATAGCTCGATAATCTAGGGTATGATTCTCACATGCAGACCTTAACATGTGTAAATATTACAAAGTATCACTCAACGAAGGAGTATAAAATAAGTATTTATTTACAGCCAACAGCAAGTACACATATAATATTGAATGCGTAATCATCAATAACTGAAATACTAAAATGTGCCCAACTTACACACTACAGGGCGCTTAGACTAGATTCATTGAACAAAAGGCTATCAATGGGGCGCTTAGACTAGATTCATTGAACAAAAGGCTATCAATGCCATACATAATATTACCCACAAATAGTCAGTTCTCATACATAGCAATGAATAGCAATATGAGTTATCACATCTCCTTACGCTGGGCATAAAACTGGTAAAACAAACACAAGCACCCTACTCAGACCAGGTCAGCTCTCCAACTGCTAGACTGACCGCTAGAAAACCTTATTGTCCCCCCTTGAAAATCCCTGATAAAAACAATTCACACACCAACCAACAAAATAAACAAACACACACACAATCTCACATCTTACACCCCCCCGCTCTTGACAAGTGACTTTGATCAATGTCAAGAGACTTAATGTCATTATTGAATAATCATTGTTCTAAGTATTCTAAAAGGAAGTTCTAGTTTTCTGCCATGCATGTTGAAGCCTCCGGGATAGTCTGCTATCACTTTTTTATTCTCTTGTCACCAGTGTGCTTGTTGGCCTGGTGGAGGGTGAGGTTGTGAACGACTCAGAGATAATAAAAGCTGCATTGAGAGTTATAGTCAATTGTGTGTGTGGACCTGTCGAAAGAGTAAGTTATATTTTTACTTGCTATCCAAGAAAATGAATTAATTACTTTTTACTTAATTTATGTTTTATCATTTGAAGAGTTCTCTAAGATAAAATTTCCTTTTTAAAAATGTAAATGTTTAATAGTGTTAGAAAAGAGAATGTACTAATTAGCAAGATGGATAAAAAAAAAAAGAAACTATGTGTTTGCTTTATTTCATGACATTCTAGTTTGGTAGCGGTGTGGTCAGGTATCATGGCCCCAGAAAGAAGTTTCACGGGGAAGAAGATGTACTGTCTTGGATGTGGCACAATGTCCGTACAAACAACGGAATCATGGTGAGTACTGCATAGCATACATCTCCGTCTCGTGTCCTTATTTTACATTATCAAATTTTTACACAGCTCCATACACTTTGTCACTCCTCTTGTTATTGTCTGGACTGTAATCAGGATTCTGCTTTAAGTCTGAAACGTTTACACTATTCTTAAAAGTAAAAGATACAACCTAAAGAAACATATATTATTGTGCAACATAGATGCTGTTCTCATAACTTATAGAGATGTTAAAGAAACATCTATAAACTTATAGAGATGTTGCAGAAGTAAACCTCTAAACTCTTAGTAATCTCCCCTTGTTAAAACCAAGTATTATTATGTGCAGGTCCTCTTGAAAACGCTGAATGTCAAAACTCCACTGATTGATGCTGACCAGCTAAGGATGTTAGCCTGCAAGGCCCTCGTTGGAATGGCTAAATCTGAGACTATTAGACAGATTATTGGCAAGCTTCCTCCTTTAAACAATGGACATTTACAAAGTAAAACATTTCATGTAGTTTTGTAATTATTGTCAGTAGATTTAATGACAGTTCATCAATCCCATAAGTAATAATTTATAGTAGATTTATGTTAGTCTTCAGGTAGGCTAGTCGACAGTTCATCAATCCCATATGTAATAATTTATGGTAGATTTTTTTGTCTTTAGGTAGGCTAGTCAACAGTTCATCAATCCCTTAAGTAATAATTTATAGTAGGCTAGTCGACAGTAGTCTTCAGGTAGGCTAGTTAACAGTTCATCAATCCCTTAAGTAATAATTTATAGTAGACTAGTTGACAGTAGTCTTCAGGTAGGCTAGTCGACAGTAGTCTTCAGGTAGGCTAGTCGACAGTTTATCAATCCCTTAAGTAATTTCCATATCTACAATAACATGCGAACCCTTTATCACTTCTCATGGCATGAAGCACTGAATTTTGGCATTTTAAGCTCCTAGTCCAAAAGGACAGCCACCAGCAAAGAACGCAGAACACAAAAAAAGCTGGCAATAGACTTAACCAACCTGCACCTTGTGTGCTTTTCAAATGGAAGGTTGGGCGTCATAGCCATTATAGGAAATGAAATTGTGCTTTGACCATGAAGGAAAGAGTTTTAGATATAGATAAATATTGTCTTAGTAACCATTTTATATTAATAAACCATGTGTACAGAACAACCAGCTTGAATACTGGACTTAATGAAGGGTATCTTTTCTCCATTTGTGTGGCAAAATTAATCGTTTATTTGATAATGCTGCCAACTTTCTCATAAAGTTCTTAGTTATCAAACCTTTTCAGTGCTGTGTCATATACATCTAATGATTGGGAAAAAAATACATTTTGAAGAAACCCATAATAATCAGGCATCTTAAGTGATACAAATAATAATGTTTGTTGTAAAATGTTTTACATGTTTCGGATGTTCCTTCGGACTTGAAGATAGTCTACTTCCTAGTCGACGACGGGATGGGAGCGGGCATGTTTTGAACCCGGGACCATCGATAAATCCAAACAACAGATACATCCAATGATGGAAAATATGACATTTGAAGATACCCATAATTATCAGGCATCTTAAGTAATACAGATTCCCAATCTTTATGTTGCAGTTTTTTGTTTTTAAAATATTCACTTTTGAATGGGCTTATGGTGTTTTGTGTTACTGACAGGTTTAATGAAAGAACCAATTTTGGCAGACAGACGTCATATTCACCATCAGTTTTGTAGGTACGCTTCCACTCTGCTTGAGAAGATTGCCGGTAGACAGGCCAATGTGCTAGGGGCATCAACTCTGGAAGAGATTCGTAAAGTAATTATTCTTAGTTCACGTAGTATTTTATTTTGAAATTCTGCTTAAAAAATTATTTTTTTTTTACATCGCATTTTTTATGTAATGATTATTGATCAACATTTAGTTTCTTTTTTAATGTCTGTTATGTCTGACTATAAATATAGTTTATATTGTTCAAGTTTATTATGTATATCTTCCTATCATGTCTGTAGCACCTAATAACAAGTAAACCATAAATACTATTTATTATAGCGCTGCTTACATGCTTATAGCATGCTCAGAGCGCTTTTGGTCCAATCTCATTTGTGGACCAGTGGGGGGGAGGGGGTATCTAGGAGTTGGTTTTCCGTGCTGCCTTTAGGCGCTCAGTAAAAACAACTCTGTCCAAGTCAGGTGTCGAACCTGAGCCAAGCCAAGTTCAAGCGCACTTCGCCTCTCGACCACGGTCTCTCAGATCTGAGTATAAGACAGCACATAATTATTTCCATCTGCTAGACCTTTTTGAGCTATATCAGTCGACAGCTTCATTATAATTCTGTTAAATGTTAATGTTTTTTGTTCTTTTATGTCTTCATCATCTGTCCTTTGTTTTCGTCATGGAAATATGCTACTATCCATTTGCTAGTTTTTTTTAATGGCTTCCCAGCTCTTTCCTGTCCTCTCAGCTTCATCCAGTACACTGCATTGTCATTCTTTTTGGTCTTCTGTGTCTTTTTTAGTCTGGTGGTTCCAATCTAAAGCTTGTCTAGCTCTAGTGTTGGCATCTTTTCTTAGGGTGAGTTTTTACATCCCTGGCTCACTAAGTCTCAAACATTTGCTTAATTTTTTTGTTTGTTTGTTTACTGTAGGCTGGCGTGGTGGCTCAGACTAAGATTGTTTACCAAGAAAAAGAGTTACTTCAGCTGATCCATGAACATCTCCAATCTAAAGGTAAACCATCAGAGTTAGTATTTATCGTTTACGTTAGTCAGATACAGTCAGACACCCGACTCGGGCAGAGTTGCGTTTTTACTGAGCGCCTAAAGGCAGCACGGAAAACCAACTCCTAGATACCCCCTCCTCCCCCCCCCCCCCAACTGGTCCACAAATGAGATTGGACCAATAGCGCTCTGAGCATGCTATAAGCATGAAAGTAGCGCTATATAAAAGCTATAATAATGTTACTTCAAAAGAAGATAATTTCTTCCTTGTGTTATATAGTTATGCATGCATTTTAATTAGTGACTTAAACTCTACTTAGTCTTTGGTTTTACTTTCTGATTCCTGCAACCCACTGCATGCTCTAATAGCACTAGGGAAGAAGGAATCTGTCCTAAGTCCTAACATTATGTTTGCTTCAAGTTACAGAAAATCTTTTTTTTTCAGACACAAACATCAACTGCAGCAAGTACTGCAGATTGAGTTCTAAATGCTCCTTTTTTTTAAAGATAAGGCTCTGGTGAATAAGACGATGAAGTTTCTCAATTATTTGTTTTCAGGCTATTATGAAACAGCTTCAGCCTTACAGAAAGAGGCCAATCTACCAAGATGTGCAACACCTCCGCCACATCATGCTAATAACCTGCATTTGTACTCGCCGAACACACCTAAAATTGTAAGTGAGGTGTTTTGTCTCCATCTCTTTAATACTTTTAGAACAGTATCAGATTAGGATATAAAAGGATTTCTAAGTCAAATTACTTTTTTTGTGTTTCCTTTGTGTTGATTTCTCCAGGGAAGGCAGCTGAGTCATCCGTCCTCTAATCTAAGTATTGCAACTCCAAGTCAAACAAACAGAGACACCCCTGTAGCCACACCTGTTGTGTCAGATCGAGGTACTTGAACATTAATTTGAATCTTTGAGTTTGTTTCTGCACTTGAAAATTGTTCCTATTTGTTGTTGGACGTAATCATCTTCTTTTTTGAAGTAACGTCTGTATTATATAAGATAAGGTCTAGTTATTCCAAATAATCCACAAGTCTGTTAAGTTTTGCACCTTCTATACAAATAATTATATTGATCGTATGGTTTTCTAATTTGCTTGGAAACTAGGTCCAAACTTGTTAGGCTCCCTATTTTATGAAATGCTAACATATTAGACATTAATTTCGTAAAATGTCATACTAAATATTAGGCGTTAATTTATTCTTCACCATAAGATCATTTTATTGAAATTTGTTTCGAGAACATATTTCTTTTCCAACCTATGTTATATACAAGAAATACCTCTCTTAAAGTCAATTCAAGTTACACAAATAGCATTACTTATAAACAATTTAGGTTGATTTATTGGTAGATTCTGCTTGTTTAAGGAACAAAAGAAATCCAATATCTTTTCATTCTGGCATTGAGTGTAAGAAGTTCTTCCCTTAGACTGTTTTACTTTTATTATCAACTACAGATACTCCATCTACATCAGCCGCCAGAGGTCCTGTATCTTCATCCTTCACACCTACATCAAGTCTGACTCCAGGCCCGTTAAAATTTACTCTGAACAAGACGCCAACATCGCATCAGTTTACTCCACACCAGAAGGTAGGGGTCACAAGGTCACTTGTACTTTAAAAATGTTTTTCTAATCTTTTTTAAGAGAATGATTGGGACAGACCTGTAGTTGAGTGGCTGTTAAACACGCTTGGCTACCTATCAAAAGGATTGAGTTTGAATCCCAATTCAGCTTGAGTTTTGTTTGCTGCATGCTGTCAATGTGGCTTGGAAACAGATATCCCTATGACTACATTTGTTCTCCCTGGCATAACTACAATAACAACATAGATGCAAACACGAACAACATTCACACACGAAACACAGACACCAGCGCTTCATGAGTTAGGCTTCTATGTACTTCTCTGCGACAACAAATGATCTTGCAACACTGAAAGTGGAATGAGTAAAGTTCCCTTTTCAGATTTGGTGGTCTATTGGGCAGATGATGTAAAGCTCATCTGTTTCTGTAGCCTACGGTTAATGAGGGTGTCATGTGGCCAGCACAATATCCAAAGGCCTTTACTTTTCCCTAACTAATGTCAGGTACCCATTAGAGCTGAGGTGGCTCGGAGGCACTCAAAAGATCCCGGAATAAAAAATCAGTCTTCACCAGGATTCGAACTCAGGACCCCCAGTTCGGAAGCCAAGCGCTTCCCCCTTAGCCACCGTGCCTCCAAAAGTGAAATAAAGGAGGTTTTAATTCGTTTTGTTTTAGATCTAATGGAGAGAAGTCAGCTTTTAGTCCTCAAAAGTGATTGGACCAAAATTGCATTGAGCTTGCTATAGCATGTAATAAATAGGAAATTAATCAAAATTTAAAAAAAATCTCAACATAATTTAGACCTCCTGTCCCACCGTCTCTATTAAAAGATGTTTCTAGTTTGTCTTATCTTTGTCTTTCAGAGTAAGAGAAGATTCCTAAAGGAACGAGAGGGCTACATAGTACCAGGCAGTGCCAGCAGGCTGAAAGGGAAACATGCCAGTGATTATGATGTCACACTGGACAAAATAGTCACCGAGTATTTGAGAAAGCAGCACGCCTTGTGTCCTCAGCCCATCTCCACATGCCCAACTATGTCATTATTTATGTAAGTATTTAAACAAGACTGTCCTCTGTCTCATAGCCAAGCCTAAAAGAAGAGATTTGAATCATTGTTAAAGCCTTCTCCTCCATTCCCGCAATAATCTATTTACTTCAGTTAGAAAATAGATTGCATTCAAAGCTGGTTTCATTTTTATAAAGATTTGAAAACTTGACTAGAAGATTTGTTTTTTAAAATATTGTGTATTATGGTGATAGTGCAGTGTTCGAAGTACAAAGTTTATGAATTATTTATGAATTATTTAAATGTAAAATGTAAACAGTTGTCTGTTCTGCATTTCGTTGTCCTGAAAAATGGGCAAAATATTTGTTCTGTTCTGTGGCTCTAAAACAGATGCTATTTTTCCTTAAAGCCCTTAATTGGACTAAAATAATAGCATTATCTTCAATTAAGATTAAGCATGAGTGTAGTGTTTCACATGAACATGTAGACCTGATTGCAACCTGCATGTTTGTTTAAATCTGATGCAAAGTCTTCCACCGGGGTCTATTAAAGTTTGAAAATTGCAGCCATTTAGTTCAGAATTGTTTTTCAAAACTAAAAATACTTTTTTGCATTAGTATTTTTTTCTTCATGGTATAAGCATGCAAACTTCTATTTCCAGATTTCTGGATTAGGTTTGTAAACAAAAAGCTTTTTTATTTTAAAAAACAAGATCAATGTCCTGTCATCAGAAAACAAAATGTTGGTGACCTTTTCTTTGAATGAATCTAGAACTAGTTCCAGTTTGGTAGGCAAAACAATATTTAGTCGGGTAGTATGTTCAATACATTGATTTAGTTTGCTTGCTTAATTGAAGGGGAAGCATATTTATAAACACTACAACAAAAAATGTTACACTGTCCATAAAACCACAAAATACAACATTGCACTAAATATTTAAGGAAGAAGTCATGCTAAAAGACTGTTACCCTTTGCATATTTCCAACATTACTTATATAGCTACTTTTCATTGATGGGAGAATTTTCTATGTCAAGTGGTGTAATTCTATCCTAATCATTGGATGGATTGCAGTAAAATGATAGATGTATTGAAATTGAAATGCTTTTGTTTTGAATAAAATTATAAATAATGCATGTGCCTGTTACTTGTTGAAGACCATATTTGAACCTATAGGCTAAAAATAAACTTGTCAATCCATGTGGTACATGTATGAACTTTTATTAACTATTTCCATGGCCCCAACTTGCTACTCAGTAACTACAGAAAAAAAATGTTTATTTTTATTTCTTTTAAACTGTACTTCTTTTTTCACCTCAAAGTTATCTGTTGTCAAATCTGTATCAAGTCTGAGTATGTAGGTTAATTTTGGTTTGAACCATTTCACCAGGCCACATAGATGTCCTGAACCCCTTGGCAAGACCAGTGCAGCATTTTCTATCACCTCTCGAATTATGGATAGACAGGTGAGACTTTGCAATTATTGACAGAAACATAAGGGATTAAAGTTAAAGACTGTTGATGATTAATTTTGGACCTACAGATGAGACTTGCATTTCAAAATGAATTTTATTATGAATTTTTTTTTTTTCCCTTTTTTTTTTTTTTTTATGAAATGTCATGCTTGTGTTACAGATTCGGCCACCTTACGGCGGACCTAAGGGCCAATTTTTAGATAGACGATACATACATAGCAGGTTAGTGGTATTATTTTGTGTGTTTTGTGTGATTTACCTAGTAAGATAGTTTGAATAGTTTTATGGTACATATAGTATTGTCTTTATTCCTATTGGCAAGACTATATTTTACTCAGTCTCCAGACTCCAAGATATATATATAAATATAGTCTTGGCAATAGGTGAATAAGTGAATATATATATATATATAAATAAGGCTTGTTTTTGAGTCCGAAGTAGTATTATATATCCTTGCTCAACAAATGTTCTGCATTCTTCTCTGTCTAGATTGTGTCCACTCACAAGTTTTAGAGACAGTGCTGGTGATGGTTTGGCTTGTTGTGCTTTTGATGTAAGTTTTTTTCAAATATTTGCTAATGTTTCTTGCTAGAAGAAGTTTGACTCACTAATCATAAATCATCACTAATATCTTTATTTATTTTCATTATTGATAGATTTAAAGCATCTTAGTAGAATGACTTTGTTAACTGCAAACTATTTGGTTGTTGTGCCAATTCACATGAACTAAATCATTCCTATTTTCATCTTTATTTAGTCATTTTCTCTAAAGTACTTGGTTGCATTGTACTTTAAAAATCATTATGTTTTATTTTGGGTAAGCAATGTCAAGATTTCATTAGAACTAGAAGGAAATGAGAAGGCTGACACACTCGCCAAGAGTGGGAGAACTAACTCACAAATAAACTCTGCACTCTATCCAGAAGAATTGAAGAAATTAATTGTAAATAAAATAAATGAGAAATGGACGAGCTCTCATCCAAATCACAAGAAAGATGACGCTTACTATAAGCTATCCCGACAAGACCAACGTCTAATCTTTTGACTCAGGACCGGACACAACAGAATGCGACAACGCATGTACCGGAAGCTCAAAATTGGAACCAGTGAAATCTGCCCATGTGGAGTATCACCAGAGAATGCTGACGACGTCCTCCAAAACGGCTCTCTTTACCAAGAGGCCCGTATAAGATTCTGGCCCCAAAACACTCCAATAGAAAGAAAACTATATGGAGAGCTCCCTGATTTGGAAGCCACTGCGCAGTTCATCTCATGTATTGGTCTAGTCATCTGAACGCTCCAACATAAACAATGAGAACGAAGGAGAAGAAGAAAAACTTGGTTGCTAACAATAATTGTTTTTCCCAAAGTGGATGTCTGTTTTATTGAATTTTATTTTTCCTCTCCAGTGTGCAGCTGACAACATTTTAATTGGATCATTCACAGGGGATCTCAGGGTCATGAATATTGCTTCCAGCGGGGTAACATTTCCTTGATAATTCTTAATATTAGTTTATCGGAGTTTATGATATAATGGCTTAGATTTAGATGTTAAAACTAAATATGAAACATGAGAAGCTACTAATTAAATTTTAAAAATGTAACTTGTTCTCTTGAAAGTAATCAAAGCTATCATTTTACTAGATTTTTCAATAGTTGTTTTACGAGATTGAGCCTCATGTGATTGCATTCCACAGAACGACTTCTACAGCACAGTGTGTCATTCTTCACCTATCATACACATAAGTACATCAAAAGTGGTGAGTCTGTGTACATAAAATTTTTGGTTACCTAGATTCACACATCGATGTCCCTTTGCTGTAATTATCTTTCTTTTTTGAAGGAACACCTCAAAGTTTTAAGAAAAAGAAACTCACATGGTTAGGTTTGGCGTTATTGGGTAGACTTCATTAGTCAGCTGTGCTGCTAGCCTGCTACCACCAACTCTACCTAAAAAAATGTTTGTTTGTTTAATGTTTTACATGTTTCGGATGTTCCTTCAGAGTTTACTTCCTATTCCAAACCTCCCGCAGGACGACGGGGGATGGGAGAGGGCAGGGTTTGAACCCTCGACCATCGATAAATCTGAGCGACAGTCCAGCGTGCAAACCGCACGACCAGGCAGCCATCCTGAGGGCACATTGATATTTATATCTTATAAGGTTTTAAGTAGAACAATGTTACCCAATGTAAGTGTGTTACATTGCAATAGGTAAGGGAAATGTAGAACACAGGACAGTAACTGGAACTAAGTTGAATTGTGACTAATAGCTTTCTTTTTTAGATCATGTATATTATCTATTTTGTAAACATTAGACATTGGTATACTATCTAGCACCAATGGGGATTTTGATTGGACTCTATTATGTCTCTTTTTAGATAGTATAGTATTATAAGAGCTCTATATTTTGTGAACATTAGTCAATGCTGACAAATGTTTTTAATAGTCTTAATACTAATTATCATTGTTATCCTTTGGTTCTCTTTTAGAATCCAGATCTTGTGTTTACGAGTACATGGGGTGCATCCCAGAACTGTGCATTGTGGAACTTTTCCCGCACTAACCCAGACCTCTCTCTCAAGTAAGTGGTTACAACACTTGGAGCCCATATATATATCCTTAGTTGTGGTTATAAAATCCAGCAGACTTTGGCCATATTATATGTATCAAAATTAAAGTGTATGATAGGGGTGTCTCCCAGCACCACCCCCATCAAAGAGCAATCTTTCAACTAAGAACAGGACCCACATCTTTAAATATTCACTTAAACCTAAATTCACCGCGGCGCCCACCCTTACTGTCAAACCTACCCTTTTTGAATGACCCATTCTAATTCACCTCAGACAGACCCTATTGCCACAACAACCCAGAATAACCAAGACTCTGTTTGGAGTGCTGAACAGATAAGAAAAGCTGGCTACTCAAGAATAACCATGACTCTGTATGGCAGTGCTGATCAAATAAGAAAAGCTGGGGGGGGGGGGGGGGGGGGGGGGGGCCAGAGCAGATGAGAAGAACAACACGCTACTTTTACTGTAAGAGAGCTTAAAGCTTAGCAGCAAAAAGATGGCTAGATGAAGATGATATCTCAAATGTTGTTGGCCACAGCTGTGCCCTTAATTAAAATACTGCACTCCAAACTCTAATGGGCTATTATTACTGTCAGCTATAGCTAGCATACTATCATTTAGCTATTTCCATCCAAGTAGAATTACAGTTTTTTACTGATTGGTTTTTATGAAATAAAGACAAGTATAGCTCTTTACTTCCATCTATCCATTCAGAATAGTAATTTGTATTTCTCTTATTATCATTAGATATCGCTTTGATGAACATATTGCCAACCTGGCCAATCAGAGTGCTGACAGATTTATTGCAACAAAGGAAATGGTGGCTAAGGTAAAGTGGTGAATATTTTCACATCAACCAAATCTGAATTATTTTTCTCTCTCTGGTCTCTATAAAAAAAAATTTTTCTTCACATTTAGTTAGTCTCAAGTTGAGTTAATAACAAATTTATTTTCAAATTTTTGAAACTTTTTGATCTATGACAAATTTTTCAAATTATTAAATGATCACCTGCCTTTCCTTTAGATCTACGACACATCTACATGCAGTGTGGTGCAGACATTTTACGATGAGAAAAAAGCCAATAACTACAAATACAATGAGGCCTCATTTAACCCAACAGATGACCTGGTGCTCAATGACGGCAATCTGTGGGATGTTAGATCTGGAAAAATGATCTACAAATTTGACAAATTTAATCAGTATACGAGTGGCTGCTTCCATCCGAGAGGTTTGGAAGTGGTCATTAATAGTGAAATTGTATCCTTTTGATCAGACATAGCAGTCTACAAATCATCAGATTTGACTAATACACCAGTCTGATTAACATTTAAAAAAAAAAATACATCAGCCTGCTTAATAAATTGACAGGACAGAAAGTATGAGAAAGACACACACAAAAATAAAACAAATTTAAATTTAACAATTGGTGATGTATTTTAAGAGCTTGTTACTTCCATGACTTTGTCTTTCCTGTTCTTGTTTTGGTTATTGTCTTAACTCTAAGATATAGTGGGACATACGAACATTCCGACTCCTGCACACAGTCCCTGCACTAGACCAGTGTCAGATTATGTTTAATCATAATGGAGATGTCATTTACGGTAAGGTCACTTCACACTGAGCAACCGTTTTGTTTAGGGTAACATTATCATTGTAATTTAAGGCAAACGCTGTTTGGGGGGGTATTAAATATTGAGTAAGATGTTTGATGGAGGGATGTTTGATTCTTGCTGTTTCCTCGTTTGGTTGCAGCTATTCAAGTTGATGATGAGATGTCTGGCAACAGTGACCTGATGACCAGAAGAGATTATGCTTCCACTCTGAGAACTTTTGATGCCATTGATTACACCAACATTGGTGAGTGGCTCCATCTTGTGTAAGCCTAATATGTTTATGTCTGTATCACTGTTTCCCCCTGGGTCATAACTCCCTCCGCAACCTCAGCATTGTGGATGTACCTAGGAATTTCTCCATCTGACATACGGGTGACTTGTCCATTCAACTACTGCCAGCAACCTAAATTTAGAGATTGAAATGACAAAAAGAATTGGAAAAGTTTTTACAGCAATGGCGAAACTCTGCAAGCCAAACTGACCACAGCAACCAAAATGCAAGTCTACAAGTATAGTGATCCCTCTTCCTTATGGTAGTGAGAGCTGCTCAACATTGAGATTGAATAATTTTCACTTATGCTGCCAGCAAACGCATAATGTGCATCTCCTGGAGGGATCATGTCTCCAAACAGGACATTTTGAAATAGACCAATATGCACAGTATCTATGCTCTTTTGACACAAATCATATATCTATATTCAATGTACAATTTCTAAATGGCATCTGTGCCTATAAACAAACAATTAAAATATATTTTTTTCATATTAAAAAAAAGGTTGAAAATGATAATAACAGACAGCATTTCTCAACTTTGGCAGTGGAGGCGATACATAATTTGTTGTACATCCCAGAGGAACAGGACTTTTACAAATCAGAAAGTTCTTTAGAAAATTTTGCTCTGTTTGATAGAAATGTTTTTGTTACAGTTTAGTTGTCTCACTTACCATGTGCAGTGCAGCTCAGCCTCACATCCTACCTTTCATTATTGACTGTTGTCAGAATCAATTTATTGTATTGATGAATTGTGACACTTTTTCTCTTAGGGACATTTGATTTAAAGACCAACAGTATCTTTGATCTGGCTATAGACAGAAATGATTTTTATATAGGAGTCATTGAGGTACATTACTTGTTTATTTCTTTTACGTTCCTTATTTAATTGTTTTTTTTGTTTTTTTTAATATTTTTTGTTGTTCTTACATATTCTCTGAGTGATATTTTTCTAAGAATAAATTTTTATTTATTTATTGAATCAATTTTTTTCATTCTTAAGCTTGAAGACAAGTATATTTTAAATATAGACTTAAAAATATATGAGAAATATAAGTATTTCTACATAGTTAAACATTTTTTTATAAAGTGATGAAAGTGTGTATTATTATAAGATTTAAATTTTGTCTATTTCAAGAATACCTCCCACAATGATACAGAATCAGAGGAAGCTTTTTGTCGTATTTATGAAATTGGTAAAAACAGAGAACCAGAAGATCAGGTCAGTGATTGTTTTGATGGTGTATCCATTTTTTTTGTGTGTAAGTTCCTAACATTCTTGGTATAGTCTGTGTACGTCTATCTGGGTGTCATGCTCATAGAATAGTTCCTAACATTATAAAGTCTCAAGGTTTTTCAGCTCTGATTTTCGCCATGTTTCAGGTTGAAGAAGATGATGATAATGCTCAGAACGATGATCCCAATGATTATGATGATGATGACGATGACGGCGATGGTGATGATGATGATGACTCTGTCCTCGAGTTTGTTGATGCTTCTTCAGACCAGGGTGAGCTTTTTAAAACATTGTTTTTGCTCCTGTGAATGTGACTAGCTTCAAATAAGAAATTGAGCTCATTCATACGTAAGCATTGGTTGGGGTGGGGCACATTTTACTAGCTGTTTAGATTGAGCTTCAAACTGGAAAATCTTGTAACTAAAACTATTTAAACTTGTTTGTACAAAAAAATTTGTATGTTGATGAAAGTTCCGATATTTTTAATATATAGATGACAAGTTAAGTTACATGATGGCTGAGTGGTAAAAGTCTTGTCCTCTTAATGGAGGGGTTTCAAGTTGGAATCCTTGTGAAGACCGACCTAGGTTTTAACTAAATGGGTACCTAGCATATGATGGGGCAGTAAAGGCAGTTGGTCATTGTGCTGGACCCATGACATCCTCATAGAAACAGATGAACCAATAAATCGCAAGGTCTGGGAAAGTGTTCTATAAAGAGTATTTTATTCATTTTTTTTTGTGTTTTAAAACCTTAGATGACAGTGAAGTGGATGAGGATAACTTAGATGATGCCGATGACTTGGACTTGGCCGAGTTGTCTCCCGCTGGCAGCAGTAACAGCAGCGATGACGAGGATGACGAGGATCACGGGGAACTGGATGATTTGTT